>CM048755.1:142579820-142954820 GCA_026315105.1 Locusta migratoria | reverse complement strand
ACGGATAAACTGGATGATAATTATCAATTTCTGAATTGTTGCCGTTCATATAAAGGGGTCTGACAACAATACATTACATTCTATGATTCTGATACTTTGACATTTGACTAAATATATTGCATATATGTGAAGAACATGTTTTAGTCATTTATATGACTTTATCGACTCCATGAGAAATTTTTTTCTTATTTTTCGAAGGAGTACATTATGTTCTTAATTTCTCTGATAGTGCATGCAGTAACTGCGGTTTGGCTTTATGTACGTGACGTTTATTCAGCTGTTTGCATGCAATCCAATGCTTTTCCCTTTTAACTGTCCACGCCAATTTACTTAACGACTTCCAGTTATGTTGCATAAATATTTTGGCTGTATGGGACTGACAATTGGTTATTCACAGGGGTTCGAAATAATAATATGAACAAAATATTGTACAGTTGCGAATATAGCACATATTTTTGGGAAGGGCAAGGTTTATGTAAAGATAAGTAGTTTTAAAGAGACACCCCATGACGGTTTGCTGCTTATATTCCGAAGATAATTTGCGCTGAAGACCCTTTTACTTTGCCGAACTCAATATCTGATACTGTTGACTTTAAATCATATAAATATGGCTCATTTCAGTATATTCATTGTTTCTGGAGGGGCCCAGGCCCCCCCGTTCCTCCTCTCCTTATATATGCCCCTGATACAGTATACTATATCTTGTTTCAACTTGGCATCACTGCCTACGTGTTAACACTGAGACGCGTTCGCTGGGTACAGTTGACGTGCAAAGGATTCGACATTAAACTTTCTGTTCTGCTACGCTCAGCATAAATGATTGGTGAAATACGCGATCTCTCAAGAGTTCCAAAGAGACCATCTCGATGGTGCGCACGTAATGGGAGCATCCGTGACGAAAACAACTGCACTGTATAACTTTTCACTAACGACAATATCAACGGTAATGACAGCGTACGCAAAACATAGCAATGCATCATTCGCGAAGAGGGATCGTGTGTGAAATGCGTAGTTACCTGACAGCCACCAGCGGAATTTTAGAACGACTGTGTCCAGTCAACAAAAACTATCAAGGCCAAATCGAGTTCAAAACTAAACACTTACTTACTTGTATTCTCCTACAGTTCCTCAACGACGACACCGATTAACTCAGCGGTTTGGCCCCTTAGGTTTACAAAAATTTGAACATTTCAGAGTGCTACTCATATCATTAACGCAAGAAGCAAATAATACCTGTCCTAGTTTACTTCCGTGGGGTGATCTTGACGATTCAATTGTTTCTGATAAACTCTCGGCGCCGAGGACAACGTAAGAAACCTATTACGTGTGCTTGTACCACGTTTAGCGTTTAGCAGACTGCAATGAGAACCCTGTCAAATGCTTTAGGGAAAGGTACGAATATGGACGATATCTGGTGCAAGGCATCATAAGAGAAAAGGGCAAGCTGAATTCCAACGAGCGATTATTTCTGAAACCGAGCTGATGAGTGAAAAGAAGCTTTTCAGTCGGAAAATTCAAACTGAGAATATGTTCCAGAATTCTGCAGAAAATCCACGTCAAAGTAAATGCGAAATTTAAAATTTCAGATTTCCTTTCGCTGCCTTCAATTGTCACACCAGATTGATTAACTAGTGATTGGATAGAAGCCTTCCAACCATTAATCGATTTTATGTAGAGTAAACATTTTCTGGGATACATGATTCTCTTTGTTCTTGATCCCCTTCTCCACAGTTGGAGTTGTACAATTTGTGTAAGTTTTATGACCATATTTTGTAACTGTACATACAGACGATCCATTACAGCCGCGGTGGAATACCTGTGCGCACTATGCGCCTTGTGTGTGTGTGTGTGTGTGTGTGTGTGTGTGTATTGTTCTTAGGATAAGTTAGTTTAACTCGTAGCTCGTAAGTTTATGGACCGATGAGCACTGCAGTTAGATCCCATACCTTTACAAACATTTGAAAATTTGATTTGGTCCATTATAAATGAGAACAAAACTAGCCAAAGGCATGACGAGTTGCTAGCGACTTTTGCAAACACGATGAATTCTATAGGGAGTGAAAGTGTAAGTGGCAATGTGAATGCAACGAAAAACGTATAAAGAGGACAACATAAAAAACGTAGTCTCAATAGTTAATTTTTCTTAGAATAAAATAGAACCATACAATGAGAATTGTTCATTTGCGAGTTCAGTAAGACCATACAATAATGTAAAAAAAGAAAGATATTATTGCAGCTGGCCATCGAAGATGCTTTAAAATAAAGCGATAAAGCATAATGCGCATGGTCTAAATTAGACAATTTTTTATAGTTGCAAACCACGGTCATTTAACCTATACAAATTATATTTGGTGGATTCTGGGCAATATCTTTCGCTAATGTATGACGAAGGTAACTTTTGTCGGCTTCAGGCATCAATGTTTTTACAGACCCGCTTCATCTGATCGTTCTTTTTTTCTTTTTTTAACTTAGAGTGCAACCATGTTTGCTTCTTCAGCACTTTACAGTTTGTATTATTAGTCCACGGCGTGTTCCTTGGTCCATTTTCTCAGCACTCACGTCTCCGGAGCGAAATTTGTAATGCATTTAAAGTTAGCCCATCAGTCATCTACTTCCATTGTGCCCGAACTAAATGATGTGGGATGCTAGCAACTGCTTATCTGCTCCTTCAAGAGCTGTCTCCATACTGACGCTGTCGGTAAGGTCAGAGCAGTTTGTAGCTACGAGGTCTAAATTAATTCCATTGCATGTGGACTGTGGATTTAGCCCCTGTGGATTTAGCAGTTTGCGGGAAACGTACTATGTAAGACATTCTGGAAACATCCCTTAGGCTGTGGCTAAGCCATGTCTCCAGCATATCCTTTCTTCCAGGAGTGCTAGTCTTGTATGTTTCGCAGGAGAACTTCTGTGAAGTTTGGAAAGTAGGAAGCGAGCTACCGGCAGAATTGAAGTTGCGGGGCGGCACCGTGGGTCGTGTCGGGATATGTCAGTGGTAGAGCACTTGCCCGCGAAAGGCAAAGGTCCCAGATTCGAGTCCCGGTTCCTGGCACACAATTTTAATCTGCCAGGAAGTTTCATATCAGTGCACTCTACGCTGCAGACTGAAAGTTTCATTTAGCAAAGTTTTTATTTCTTTGCCATGAACTTTAATCCCTTTTTTAAATTTCTCCTTGCTTTCCATCACAGCTTTCTCGATGTGCAGGCTGAAAAACTTTTGATAAAGGCTACAACCCTGTCTTACTCCCTTCCCAAATTATGTTCCACTTTAATGCTTTTCGACTCGTATAACTGTTTACCTGGTTCCTGTACAAGTTGTAAATAACCTCTCGTACCATTTTTTTACCTCTGCTGACTTCAGAATGTGAAATTTTATTCCAAACAACATTCTCAAAAGATTTCTCCACATCTATAAAAGCTAGAAATGTATTCCATTTTACCAGCTTCATTTAGTGCATTATTTAAATTTTTTCCTCATCAATTAAAATCATTATTTCCTGTGATATCCAAAGGCTTTTTATAGGTCTTGCCCTTACTACCTGTATGGTCCTCCGCTTCTTTCAATGTTTCATCTCTTCAAGCTAGCCATTCACCTTCTACTACGTTATTTTCACCTGATTGTATCAATGGTTGCTTAACGCTCCCTCTGAAACTTTCAAGAACCTCGGGTTCCTTTAATTTACCCAAATCCCATATCTTTATTTTCCTACCTTTCTGCGGTTTCTTCAGTTTCACTCTACAGTTCATGACCAATAGAAAAATCGCTGACTTTATTCCACGAGTAAAGAACAAATTTATCAACATTATCTACAGTAACGAAGATGCAGTGAATTGTTTATCTCTTATAATTATAACTTTAAAAAATATTTCCACGTGAATGCATATCATTCTTTCCAGAACTAAATTGTCTTTGCCTATTGTCAAATCCCAGAAGACAATGAAACATTCCAATTATGATTCACTGTTCTTCATATTGTTCATCGCATTCCTGTTAAAAAGATGGAAGTTTCTCTTTTTGGCACAGTTACTTTGAAGTTCCATCCATTTTTCTTAAACTCAGTCTTGCTTTGACGCGACAGCTTATGTTCAGATTATAGGTCACAGTTCACTCGGGAATAAATGATAGAATCTAATCTCGGATGAGTTTGGATTTCGGAGAAATGTAGGAATATGAGGAAATATTGACTCTGTAACTTTCCTTGGTAGGTAGGTTAAGGAAAGGAAAACATACCTTTATACCTATTGTAGATCTGGAGAAAATGTTTGAAAATGTAGACTGGAATACACTGTTTAAAATTTTGAATGCGTTCGGAGTAAATAGAGAGAGCGAACGGTTATATACAACATGTTCAGTAACCAATTGGTGGTTATAAGAATCGAGGGCCATGAAAGAAAAGCTATGGCTGAGAAGGGAGTGAGACAGTGATGAGACTTATCCCCAATGTTATTAAACGTGTATAAGTCCTAAAAAAAGCCATAAAATAATGTGGAGAACGAATTACAACTCAGGGAGGAGAAATAAAAATCCTGAGATCTGCCTGTATCACAGTAATGCTGTTAGAGACAGGAAAGAACAGGGGAGATCCGGTAAGCGAAATGGACAGTGTCTTGAACCAACGGTATAGGGAAAACATCAACCAAAAGCCAAACGAAGATAATGAGACCGAGACTGTGTTTTTTAAAATATAACGTCAGACGATGTTTAGAAATTTAGATCAAGAAGCGAGGCAATAAAATAATTACAAATGTATTGTTATTTGGGCAGCAAAACAACAGTATGGTCGAATTAGAGAGGATATAAAATTTAGACTGACACTGGAAAAAGAGTGCTGTCTAAGAGGAGAAGTTTGTTGAGATTGATTATAAATTTAAATGTAAGGAAGTCGTTTTGAAGGCATTTATCTCGATGTACCAAGCTTTGTAAGGAAATGAGAAGTGGACACCGAATAACTGAAATTTAAGATACTAAGGGATCACTAGATTAGTATTGGATGGACGTTTGGAGGCTAAAAACTGTAGAGACCTCCGAGTGATAAGTGCAGCAAACAGATTCAGACGGTTGTAGGTTGTAGTAGTTATTCAGAAATTAGGAGGCTTACACAGCATAGAGTAATATTGGTAGCTGCATCAAACTTGTTTTCTAAGAGAAGATGACAACAATTGCAAATTAATCACTGTAGCGTGCTCCTTGACAATATTTGCAGGCACAATGATGTTGAGGGATTGTTTAGTGGCACATGAAATGAAACTATAAGGCGAATAAGCGTTAGTGGTTATTTTTGACGCGTTTCTGCAAATGAGTTTTAATCTGCCATGACGGTTGTCGTAAGTGAAACGGCACACTGTGTTGCCGCGTCGGAATTATCATCGAAATCTGTGTCTGCGTTGTTCTCCTATCGCCCTGAGAGCGTTATTAGCCACGTTTTCCTCTTGCTTAGAACGCGTTTTGAACAAAACATTTGAGATTATAAAACTTTGATCTAGAAACTGACATTCGTATTTTTCTAGTAGGTAAGGTATTTTTCTTAGATATTTTAAAGTCGTCCGACGACCCACTTGTACACATCCCTCGACCCACAGATTGGAACAACTGCACTAGACAAAAAAACTGGTTTATTCGAAACAGTAACGGTCCTACAACGCTCTTTTCTCGTACTCTAGAAATTATCTTTAAAACTTACGATTTCCTGTTGTCAGAAACAACGTGACAGGTTCTGCTACAAAGCCACGAATCCAATCACAGAAACTGCTCCTGCCAGTTAAGCCGGTATTTCGTTCACTAGACAAGATTGCGGATCTCTACAGACTGTCGGCTGGAAGAGAAGAAATACAACATTAATCTGGCCGCCTTTCTTTGGGACGATCCAGAAGGAGCTCCTTTACTTTACGGAATCAGTAATTGTTTAAATCTCGTGCTATGCGATGCTAGCTATTTTTTTAGACTGGTCCATTTAGGCTTCTCTTGCGGTACAGAGCGCGTGACAATGTTGTGGTGCCTGAAACTGGTAGTATAAGTCGAAAGGGCTCTGTCGTCAAAACGAAAGAAAATAATCAAATAAAAATGAATTGGAACTGTTCTTGTAATTATTCAACTTGCTGACCTGTATTATGCTGCAAGTCCTATGGAACGTAAACAATGATCGATTGTATAGTAAAGATGATCGTCATGAATTGTGTGACCAAAAAATTTTTACAACAGGCTGTCGTTCGCGATGTAGGCCTATAATTATGTGAATGTCGTCCTTCGATCATTCGTAAAGGAGTTGCGCTGTCTCCAAATTGTTCGATACATCGTTCCTGCAGCGACCTGCTATAAACTACTGCTAGATCCATCCGTGTTTGTTTTAGGGACGGCGTGAGTAAGACGGGGGGCCAGCATTCGATCCCCGGTGAGCGCTACAGCTCTGGGCTGCATATTAAGGCCCGCCCACGGCTGTTTGCCGTTTCATGTTCGGAACGAAGCTACACGAATTCTCTGTGGAAGAGCCGTCAGGCCCGAAATGCGCAGCCCGTCACTGTATGGCGCCCGCTGTTTTCAGCTAATCCTTTGTCGTGTTCACGGCATTAATTGAGACAGCGCTTCATATGAATGCGCACAGCGACAACGCAACATGCAGCCACCTACGCGCTGCCCCTGGTGGCTGGTCACATACGATCGTACCTAATGAATATCTAGAAAAGACTGCTATATTAACACTAGCAAAAATTTTCATTCCATATTCGTCTACTAAACTGTAGTATATTTGTTTCCCACCCTCTTAACGGAAATAGAAACACGGATGCGTGTCAGATCTCGTTAAGCAAAGTCGTACGGAATGTGTTGGCGCATAATTATGCCTGATTTAAAGTGCATTTGCTTGTTGCATCGTTGCATACCGATGTGTATTCTGTTTGCTCCTACGGCCTTGCAAACCTGTTTGATAACTTCAGATACGACAGTCGATCGGACACCGTCACTTTAAAGCACCAAATGAGCTTGTACACGAAATGAAACAACAGCGAATCAGCGTGGAACATTTGTCAAAAGCTTGCAAATGGCTTCGGCTACAACAGAAAAATTTCTGACGGACACAGTATCTGCGACCACAAACAAATGTCCCTCAAATTTCCAAATACTGCTGTAACCATCTGAGGCAATTCCTACGTTCGCCAATAAAGTCACAGAGAACTTCCACAACATATCGAGATGAGAAGTGAATGTGCTACCAGAACAGGTGACTAGCACTCACATATGAATGAAATATTAAAAATTTGAAAATTATGGAAGTGAAAACATTTTTGTGCATTTCTCTAAGCACGTTTTTGACATCCAATACATGTTTAGCGTTATCAGGTTGCGGAACATGTGAAGTCGACAACGATTATAACCTGCAGAAGGAATAAGGTATCATGATGTTAAATTATCTTTTATCGGTGTCACGTCATACAACCCGCATTCAGAATGAGATGTTGCATCTTACATTATCACCGAATAGGGATCGGATTGGATAAGAAGTGAATTCTGTTCACGGTTTCCGTCTTTTACAGTCAAAAGTAGCTACTCAGTAGTTATCGTGAACGTTTTTAAGATTCTAACTCATGTTTGCAGTGATGAGATTATTTGCGGTAACTAGCAAGTCTAGGTGCACTGAAACACAATATTGTTGCAAAACTCGATTTAAGTAAATAATGCCCTGCTTATCTGACACCTATAATCTGTGCCTTCAGTATTCAAACTGAGATATGACTGGAATTTTGTTTTAAATAATGTTTAACAACTGTTAATCAATTAAGTGAAGGGTAAAATTTAAGTTCTTTAGTTTAACCTGCATTTCTTCGAGATATCTGTAAAACCTATATCATGATTTTAACTTAAAAATGTATAATGAATATGGTTTTTCTTAATTCTAAACAGGAAGCAATGATCGTTGTTGTTCCGCTGTATCTTTCCGATATTCTTCCAGTAAAAATTACCTGCGACCGATTTCGTAGTGTTCACTATAACCACTACATCTCTTCAAAACTATTTAGCATATCGCCTCCAGAAAATGTTTTTTCTTGCAGCTAAACGGATGTTCTCTCCAAAATTTTGTGCTCCAGTGTGTATTACTCCACTACATGTATAATGCAGGTAATATCTAGAATGCGCTCAGTTCGTTTTTAATGGATATAATTTCCCAGCACATAAATTGTTTCTCTTCTCGTTTTATTGCCTTGATTTAAAATTCAGCGGAGATCGAGTTATTGATAAAACCTAACTATTCCAATTTTAAAGTCTCTACTAAGTTAACAACTGTAATTTGTAACTGCAAAATGAATTTTGTCTATATAAACTTCAGCTTTATTTTCACATAAACGTCAAGCTGCAGCTTAGTTTACTTTAGAAAAATGACTATATTTAAGACATTGTTTGACTAGAAAAATCTAATATATTATAGTATGCTGACTTATCTTACGAAACTGTGACGATTATTATAAATTTTTCATTCTTGAGTGATTTCAGATCTACTTTGTGTAATAATGATAGCACCTTTTTCGTCTGTAGTTAAAAAATATAATCAATAAATATCATGTACATCGTACAAGTTCTTTTCACAAATGTCTACTCACGTTTTGGACTATGAATGGAGATGACGGTCTGCAAATGAACGTGTAAGACCGAATGTGCTGACGCTATGTCGACCAGCTGTCACTGATCACTCATTAACTGTGAGATATTACATAAAGGAAGGTTGGGGTTTAACATCCCATCGACAGCGTGATCATTAGAGACGAAGCATAAGCTCGGATATTCTTCTTTCCTTGAAGATGTGGAAGGAAAAAGGCCGTGCCCTTTGAAAGGAACAAAACCGACATTGACTTGGAGCGATTTAAGAAAATCACGGAACATCAAAATCGGAAGGGCCGACTTCCATTATGAGACTCCTGCCTGCTAGTAAGTGAACCACATGGCTTAGTAACTGGGAGATATTAATATCGAATGACTTCCTGGAAGGTGTCTCATCACAGTGATTCTTACGTGTTTACAAGATGAGGTACGTTATTTACTTACTGAAATGTCTCATACACATTCTAGAATCATTTCTATTCCCACAGTATATTTTCATACATAAACGATAATCGTATTGTGGATCATGTCTCTCAGATTTTCTTATTAAGACTCGAAAGGAAGCATCTCATTTCCTACGCCGTACTACTAAGGAATGAGAAATAATGTGGAACTGATAAATTTGCACACCTAAAGAAGGTACACTGCTGCAAAGTTCGTGAAGATAAAATAACAGAGAACGGAAACTACATGAAAACGTTTCAACAATCATTATTGATGGAATGGAACAGAAAATGGAGGAATGACTAAGATATCCAAAGCATTTTCCACTACATGCCATTTCTTCAGATCTACTCGCATAAACGCTGATATGGTAACTTACCATGTTCTACTTCCGTCGCATGTTGCACACGAAACAAAAATTTTATATCTAACTTTTCAAATTTTATCCAACAGCACTAAGAAGGTGAATATCCGCTATAAAATAGGTTTTCTTCGTGATTTGTGAGCTGATATACACTGAAAAAATGTTAATCTATATTATGACATAAAAAAATCGGTTGTGAAGAAATATTCATGAATACCCTCCTTGGGCAACTGGCGATATTATCCCAGATAAAGCGAAATTATTTTTTGATTAAACTTTTTTCAGAAGCTGTTAATTACCTGCATATGATTGCACAAGATCGTTATAAGTAATTTTTTTTTTTTCACAATCATGCCATTAGTTTTGCCGTAATGCCTTTCTTTTTGGAAGGACGTAAAAATTATGTTTTAGAATATTAATCTATTAAATCATTATTGTTAAAATATCATTTAAAATGAAATATACACATATAAATGTCGCAAAAATTAATGAAAGTTCAAGCAATACAAACCCGACTACGAGAAAGTCTTCAATACCTTCTGTATGAACCTCAACTTCTAGGCTACATCCAACCACTTTGCAATCATCAATACAAGCTAAAACTGATCTGCAATGGGAGCAGACTACTCAAAGAAATGAAATACGACATGGTGCACGAATTACTAAATACAAGAATGATAAAGTAAGTTGCCGTTCTCGTCCTTCTGGAAGTACGTCAGCCTTATCTGGGTTATACGGTAGTTCTCATAACCAGCAGGGTTAAAAGTTACTAAATCGTTCAACGTGCAATCTGAAAGTGTCGTGTTCATGATACTGCAGTTATATTCCAGGAAGACGTGGTACATATCATGAACCGCCCACGATGCTTTGAGTGTTGTGAGATTTCCATGAGTGACATCATAGTCTGGCTAGGATGAATTCTTCAGTTTCAAGTCCAGTTTCCTTCCATTTGTTTGTGCAGTACTCAATCTCTACAGACCTTTATGTGAATGGTTTGTTACTCTCCAAATCCCTTTTCTTTAAATTAGTGACATTTTCTACTCTGAGTCATGGAGTTGAGTCTTTGAGAGTGATTCTACACCACTCCTGCGATGGTATAAGCATTTCAGTTTTCGTTTGGATGACGACTGCCGTCATATATTAACGGAACAACACCGGAGCTTATTCCGTGATCTCCTCATTAAACCGGTGGCTTACCAGTACACGTAGGCAGAATGTTATCGACTATAGAACCGCTTTGCGGTATATTCTCTTTGTGCGTCGAGCAAAATGTAACCCCTTGATAAGGTTCCACAATGAAATGACAGATGCCGAAGAGTAAAAATATACCCATAAAATCCAAATTCTAATTCCTTAAACATGCAGTTCACATTGCGTTTAATTTTCGGTGAAAGGCAATAAATATCGGAAAGGATAATCACAAATATAATGGACAAATCTAGTCAGATTTATACCGTGCATTGTATATATTAATTCCGTTGTTAAGGTACTGTATTTTTCTCGTAGTTACTTATCTAGTAGCGACAATGGTCGATCGTAGAAGAGAGAGATCAAGGAGCGGTACTTCTGATCAGTCTAACATTGAATCAAATGCTCGCGGCTTACTGAACGGGTACGAGTACGATGAAAATTATGTGAAAGCCGCATACTAGTTACGAAAATTGTCAGCTCTAAATGTGAGTTGCCATCTTTTCAAAGAGACAAGTACCCAAATGCTATTGAGGATTATTTGATTTAATACTAACATAATTTTATAGAGTGGGACGCTATTTTAAAACTTTAATAGCTACAAAGGCTTACACGTGTATTTTTATCATAGTAAATGGAAAACCTTTTACCGGCAGTAAAAATCACGTAAAAAACCTATTTTAAAAATCTCGTCATAAACTACAATCTCAAGCAAGTGCTTGCAAAATCAAAGTTAAGACTGTGAGATAATTACATTATAGCGGAGGGAATGTTAACAACGGTCGTCATTTCGATCGGTTCCTATGAAATATAGTATTTTATGTGGCAATTAAGTCCATCTCTTGCGTACCAATACGTAATCCATGGATATGTCAGTAAATATATGCCTCGCTAATGTAGATGAATTTCGCTACTTACATAAGAAGCAAAAATATATTACTCGTTCGGTGGAACATTCCTTTCAAGCATTAACAAACATTGAATAAGCAGTATTGGAAAGTTAAGTAAGGTTCCAGGACAAAGAACAAATGCTTTAAATTTTCAATGAAATCGTAATATTTTCGGAAGCGGATAAAACATGGAAGTTCATATCAGGCAGAGTTTTGAAAAGAAGCTACAGAATGAACAGCAACAGTAGTAAAACAAAGATAATTCAGTGCATTCGAATTAAATCAGGGGATTCTAAGGAAATTTTATTTCAAATGAGACATTTAAGGTATATTTGGGTAGAAAATAACGGCTTGGTGAGATGTAAAATGCAGACTGGAAACAGCAAGACATGTTTTCCTCAAGTCATTAACACCGCATACAAATTTAAGTGTTTTCCTGAAGTTATTTGTCCGTCGTGTAGCTTTCTACGGAAGTGAAACATACAGATCAAAGAACAGGATATTAGAAGCTTTTGATATTTGGTGCTGCGGAAGAACACTGAAACTTGAGTGGGGAGACAGCGTAATCAATTGATAGGAACGGAACTGTCTAGGAAACAAAGAAATTTATGGCACAGCCTGATTAAAGAAGGGATCCTTCGTAGAGCACATCTTGAAACATCAATGAATAGCCAGGGGGACGTTTTAGGGGTAAGAAGACCAAGAAATGAATACAATAAGCTGGTTCAGATGTGGTAGCAATGTAGAAACGGATAGATTTGCATGCATAGAGAGCTGCATGAAACCCGTTTATCGATACACGGCCATGAAAAAAAAATCTTATAGTCTATATCCTCACCAAAAATTGGCCGAAAGATGCATGAAAATAAGTATTTGAGCATATAAAATACACCTTTCCACAACTTGATATTTTGCGATAGGAAAACAAAGTTTGGAGGTCGAGGCATACGAAGCCTTACGTGTTAATAATCAACAACTGCCTGCCGCAGCAACCTTGTCTTAGAAAAAACACATAACAGTCTACTGAATGTTCAAAGTGTAGTTACTACTGCTTAAAATTCATTGCTGGTTATCGAAGGTGGGGCGATACTCGTTAAGAAAACATTAGAACATGCATTTAATGAGTCCTGGAACAACCTGTATTGATCATAAAAACAAAAGAGGAAAGTTCGGAAAGACGATTCACGATAAACAGAGAAAATTTTCCAGTGTAGATGTAGACAGTGTAAGACTTGTTCTCTCAATCCATCATGCGCCCTCCGAAATTTTCGTATATAAAAATGTTCACACAGTAAAACTTCATTGCTCACACTTGATTCACTTGATGTTGCGAAATGACTCATCAACAATCACCCGCAAACTTGTTCGTGAAATGTAAAAATCTAAGTTACACTACTATCATAAATCTCAAGAAAAGGGACAAATGATTCCCAACTCGAAGTTAAAACCTGTCAAAGGGTTGTGATAGCGCGAGTTGACTGTGAGAGACGACTGTCAGTTTGATAAGATCCTAGGACTTAAAGTTGCTGCTATGGCATGTAACTGCCCCTCTTGCGTACTAATAAATAGGATATATCCTTTCAGACCCAAGGTTGTAGGTGATGTGACATTAGTATAGAGAGGGAGGCTTAAGATACAAAATGCATACAGTAATTCATTACAAAATAGAAAATAATTTTTTTTCAAAACTTTGTAGCCACAAAATTGTCGGTTTTGGGCTTTCAGTACAAATTTTTAAGATTTGCACCGTCTAAAGTAACATGCCTTTGAAAGAAATTACATATTAATATCACAGGATCATATAAAATCAACTGACTGTCAGATATGACAGCTTCATATGTCAAAACAAGGATATCAACACTTTGTTAACAAGTCTTTCTTGCCGCCATTGTTAGTGTACTGGAAGTTTGCCGACTGCTGGTGCCACCCATTGTAGAAACATGGAAGTAAAACACGTTGCGCACGTTACCACAGTCCATCCACGATTGTGTGATGCAGGCCTTAACTTCCTTGCGTGAATCACAAAGAAATAAAGCGAGCAAAACCACAACCGCACAATTGTCCGTGCAGGACCTGAAAGGGATATTGCGCTGTATACCCCTCCTAAGAGTCAAGGTAGTGTGGTAAATCGAGTAGTGATTCAGATGAGAGACTCGTATTTGGAGATAAGCGGGGTTCATTTCCTCGACCACCTGCTTGCTGTATATTGGAGTCCCCAATTCATTCAACGAGAACGTATCTGATATCTGCCTCCTTTCTTGCTAATCGAACTAACACATCGTCTCATACGACATCAATGTCGACAGTTCATAGAATTCTGGCATTCCTTCAACCCTAGCTTTTTCTTTTTAAACTAGTATGTTGAACTTCATTTCTTATACTGTTCTAAAACGCCCGTTAAACGCGACTGTACTCTTTATGGGATCTAGCTAAGGTGGAACAATAGATGGAAATACTGTATATAAAATATATAAAATCATTGACATGACCCTGAGTGGTTTCATTAATACTGAGACACAGAAAAAAATGTCCTATTCATATGTTTTTGACCGAAGTTATTATTTCTGTACAGAGGCTTACTGCCGTTCACAATATTTAACCAGCAGAAATCTCTCTAAGCCGTCCTTTTTACTCAAACTAACAAGTGTGACGTAAATACTGGAGAACTATAACGTCGGGATTCGCAAGTGATTTGTGTTACTATAAACTATTTATCAATTTCGCTGAAAAGACCTTGCATTAAGGCCTTTAGAAAAGTATTACGCTTTGATGTTCCGGCATACACAGTTAAATAATCTTTAAAATGCAGGTAATGAACACATTTCCCATAACTGTGCAAATATCTCCTCTTACGACATTATATCATTTGCAAATGATGCAATATGTTTCCTTATGTCATATCATAAGGCCATTAAAGTAAATCTATAACGGACGGAGCGTGTTTCGAAGCTACTTTCATATGCCCAGAGTGCAGTAAACATACAAAACATCTTACTTGTGATAATGGAAGATTTACAGTGCGTGCTTCAGAATAATATTGAAGTTAAGTCCCCTCAATATACACAACAGGTGACGTAACTTCATCGTATAATAACCTCATGTTTAAAAATTAATATAAAAATAAGGCAACGGAGTTAACAACTACATTTTATCTTACTAGTAATAAGAACAATACATTATTTTTTTTAAAATACAGTTGATTATTCTCGTCTTATAGAAATACAGAAAGTTTCACCTATGATAAACTAAAACATGATAATTCCTAAACATATTTCCTTTCATAAATATGAGAAATGATATGAAGTAAAAAGGTTCCGTAATTTCTCCACCAACTTCCTCCTCCGAATTTTGCTAGCATGCACCTACATAGGGAGACGTGATCATCATAATAAAATAAGAGGAATGTGAATAAAAAAAGGAGAGATTTAGGCGTTTCTTTTTCCCGCGCTGTTAGAGAATGGAACGGAAGAGAAATATTAACAAAGTGGTTCGATAAACCCTTTTCCAAGAAATTAAATCTGATTTACAGAGTAAAAATGTAGGTGTAGATTCCTGTGTTGCCTTAGCTATGAAATTTGCTACTCCACGGTAAAACCCACATGAACATTACACTAATTGATTTTCAGTACCATCATATACCTCGCAAATCTTCCAAGATGTTGAAATTCAGTCTTTAATTTAATGGCTTCTATCAGCTGTCTTTATTAATAACAGGGGCACGAATGTAACAGTCATTATACACACTGTTACCCATTGATCATTTAAGATAAACATGGTCATGTTTTCCCTTCATGTCACCAGCAATTTTTGAAATTGTTTCTTTTCCTCTCTTTTCTTTTTCGTTATGCACCTGTAAGGTTTCACTCCTCTTATAGTTACGCCTGTTTCCTGTACATTTGTGGAGTTTAGATGTACACGTATTTCTTCCCGTTTTTGTTATTCCTAATGTCCTTGACCTTTTTGAGAAAGAAATATTTTTTTGAAGTTTGAAACTCGAAGTCGATAGTTGGAGAAATAAAGTTTAATTGTGGACAAAAGACAGACAAATAAGAACTCAGCCATTTAGCATCGAAAATGTAATCGTTTATTACAGTAATTTTCACACTACTATTACATGCAACAACAAAAACTGATGTTACCTAAAACAGATTTCACATACACTTGTAAGTTGACTTTATAATGAAGATTGTACCAGCAATATTGCAATAAAAACAAGAAGTTTTCAGCTTGGTGGTGCGATATGAAATATTTATCCTAATATATATATATATATATATATATATATATATATATATATATATATATAAATTTTAAAAAATCGCACCACCAAGCTGGAAATTTTTTGTTCAGATTTCACATAATTATGACGATACATAATTAACACTAATAGTCCATCTGATAGTAATGTGCAGTACCAAATGTGTAGTTTGCCATTTTTAAAGAAAGAACTGATTTGGCCGCGCATTGAGGCGCTATTCTCCGATATGCGAGGCCGTTCCCCGTCGGGGGTTCGAATCCCCACTCGGACATGGATGTTTGTGCTGTCTTTAGTGTAAGTTAGTTTGTAAATAGTTTGTAAGTTTAGGGACTGATGACCCCTCACTTAAGTTCCATAAGCTTAACAAATATTTGAATATTTTTTGAACTGATTTGTTACGGTAGAATATATAACTTCATTTAGTTTGTATCACACACTAAAGTATACATTTTTTTTCAGTTTTCACGATGAACATTTAAGCATTTGTGAAATCGTGGCACCGATTTTGGATCCCAGCATTAAAGAACTCTGCCACCTGACCATCAATTTTTTTGTAGCGAAGTCTGTCAGTAACATTGTGAGAAACTACTGATCTTGAAACTTTTGGAAATTTCAGACGCAACTCGTCGATAGTGAACCATCTCTTTTCGCGAATTGCCTCATTAACTTCTTGTGACAAGTCTTCTTTCATGATAGTATGTGGTCCATATCTAAACTGGCGCTTCACTACTGAAACCTGCATCAGAAATCTCCACAAGTTTCAAGGTCAGTAATTTATGACATTATTACTGACAAATTTCAACACAATAAGTGTGATGCTCAGGTGGCAAAGTTTGATGTTGGCATCCAAAAGCAGGTGCCAAGACTTAAGAAATGTTTTGTGCTCATTTGACTAGATGGACAAGTGAAAAAATATTGTGATTCCCGATACACCTTACGTTCATTAATAAAGTTTCTCCATTACAAATCGGTTCGTACTTTAATAAAGAGTGTCGTATTACACCAAAACTTCCCATGAAAGAAAATGCTTATCAGGGCGTGACGATCCATTCTCATAAGTGTACCGAATGGTACTAACTGAAACGTGGATACCACAATTATTTGTGTGATACCGTCTGTCGCAATGGTGAAGTTTATTTCTTATACTGTATTTGTTGTAGAGCATCCATTGTATAAATAATTATTTTTTGTCTTCCAGCTCATTCTATAAAACCGAGCGAGGGGGCGCCGTGCCATTACACTGGACTAGCACTTGGGACGACGGCTATATGGTTCAAACCCGCTTTCAGCCATCGTGATTTATGTTTTCCGTGATTTCCATAAATCATTGCAGGCAACTGCGGGGATGGTTCCTCTTAAACAGCACGGCCGATTTCCTTCCCCATTCTTAGCGAAAGTCAATCCGAGCGTGTGCTCCGTCTAAGGTGAGCACGATGTAGACGGGACGTTAAACCCTAATTTTCCTCCCTTCTTATTTTCATTCTATGTTCCTCTGAAAATCGGCACTATATTGCTGTGATAGTAACATCATTTCATTAGGCCGCAGTTTAATAATTTTCTCGGTGATGTAGCGTAATTACAGTAAGAATATCATCAACCAGGAAGTTACTTTGAATAGTAACACAAGATGTTACTAGGCACTTCGTAGCAATATAAAGGACGAGCGATCATTTATCTGGGAATTATCGGAACTGCCGCTTAAAAATCACCTGAACAAGACGGGCGAACAAATCAACAGATAGATGGCTCTGGAAAAAATTATCTTCTAAATGCGCTGGAAATAAGAAAATAAAAGACTTACCCTAATTTACAAAGGACCAAAATCGGTTGTTACTACATTTGTTTCTTCATTCACCTTTCCCTACCTTTTTAAATAATAATAACAAACTCACAAAACTTGCTACAGTGAAACAAATGTGCAGAAAAGAAGCTGCTTTGATGTAGTGGTTGGCCATTAAGCTTCAAAACCCAAAGACCGCGGAGCGAGATGGCTCAGTGCTTAGGACACTGCACTCCAGTTCAGGATTCAGTTCCACTTCCACCCACACAAACTTGGGTTTTCCGTGATAGATCACTGCAGGCGAACGCCGGAACGATTACTTTGAAAGTCCGGTTCCCCTTCCTACCCTTAGCCAAGAAATCTCAGCGAGAGCTCCCTCTCTAATGATCACGCTGTCGACGGTCGTTAAACCCAAATTTTTCTACATTTCCTGAACAGAAAGCCAAGATACGAGGTGTCATTTACTTTTTAAACATAGAACTTCGTACGAATACCAACAGGAGGACAGTTGCTTCCTAAAAGACAGTATTCGGAGTACTTACAAACTTGTTGCAGGCCATTTTGTTGCAAATAAAAGAAAACACGTTGTTTGCGCAAGGGGATCTGTAGCATTTGCCCTTCACCGTAAATCTTTGTATTGGCAATTGTTTGATTACCTAAAAGATCTTATTTCTGTAGGAGTTATTAATAATATTTAGACGGATGGTAGAATTCTACAATACCTTCTGGGGATGTTGGGGAGGGCACTGCTGCGGAGCACGAGAGTGTGAAACCACGCTGACTACATTTCTAACGTGTATTACAAGTCTCTGTTTACAGATATTTCTAAGGTGGTTTGTAAAGAATTCAGAAAATAATTTAGACAGACTTCTTTTTGTTTCGTCGCTGGTAAAAGTATTTGTCACAGAAGCAACATATTGAAAAGAGACTAAAATCTTACCGCAATATTTTAATATTGGTAGTTTCAAAATAAATAGATATTACAGTGATTGAAAGCATCAAGTGTAACAAAATTAAACAAACTGGCCCTATATTTACTTCGGGGAGTTCTAACTAATGTAGCGGTTCTCACATTTGTTTACACCACGGTTCATGGAAATGTAATATTCTGGATTTACCGACGTAGACGTCTACCAGCATCGTAATAAAGAAATTGTCATGAATGTATGAGAAACAAGTCACAAACTGAAAGGAGGAAATAAAGACGATGAGAGTTTAAACGCCCCATCAACTGACAAGCAAATGGAGGTGAAACACAAGTTGAGTTGAAATACCAAATTAGGATTGCCGGGCAGATATCGGTAGCCATTCTTCGAAGTCTCTGCGGGTTTTCCGCCGGATAACAAAATCAAACCTATTCAATATTTCGTCGGTACAGCTGTCCGCCATCTTCAGGAAACTGCTGCTGCTGAGTCCCGCTTCAGCAGCAGCAGCAGCAGCAGTTGCCTGAAGATGGCGGACAGTTGAATCGGTTTGATATTGTTATCCGGCGGAAAACCCGCAGAGACTTCGAAGATTTGTCACGTCGGGAAAGCCTACGAAGTTACATCGGTAGCCATTGTTGTATATTAATTACTATAAGCAATCGCCATTGTTTTATTTCAGCTGCATCCACAAGAATCATTAACCATTTCTGTGTAAGGTGTTTCTCCCTCTACTTTTAAAATCCAAGAAACAGATTTACAAATTCTCCACGTCAGTAACACTATGGTTTCACATTTAATATTCCATTCTCATTCCCGCGGAAGTAAAGCAAATGCATCACCAACTTTCCCCGCAGGAGACGAAATGCACCGCATGAGAGAGAATGAGGTGATTACAAATGCACGTCTCCGGGAGGTGCGTGAGCGGCAAGGCTTGAGAGGTCGCTGACAGAGCTTCATATTTCCGGTCGTATTATCACGCCGCTCATAAATATATATCGCCAACGACAAGAGAGCCGTTAGGTCAAACTGCGGGGCTTTGAATCACACTTCAATTTTCGATGAGACCTCGACGTCAATCGCACTGCACTGCGTCCTTCCAGACAATTAGCGAACAAAAGCGGTCGCCTAGCGTGTTAAAATCTGAACTAGGAAACACAAACCTTTGTGAATTGAGAAACATTTATACGACTCTTAGCCAATGGATGTTCCTGGCTACTAACGTTTGACAGAAATCCTTCATTGAGTAACTATGATGCAAATTGCCATCTAAAGTGTCCTTATGGACCTTAAGAGACCTACACCAGCAGCTGCGATATCTTAGGTATATGGCAATAGGCGTATCTTAACCGATGAAACAAAATAACCTCGTCCAATGGATGAGTAGATTTTAAATAACTGGCATCGATAGCGGCGATAGTTCCAGAAAAGCCGAGTTAGCGTATGGTCAGAGTTTGTGAACAACTGAATTTCTACATCTACGATGAAGTTGGTGAAGCAGTTGAAAGCCTCCGCATACCTCGTGATCGCAGCTATCGCTGCTCACTGACAGCTACGTCCAGAATCAGACCATCCTATCCGTTGTACGACGACAGACCAAGTCTCTCGATTTTTAGGAAAAGTTTATTGTCGAACCTGGAAAAATTCTTTGCGCAACTGCACACATCTTTAAATCGAAATAAAGTTATGTAGCCTCGGTATGATCCGCGATACGAGTTATGTTTAATGAATGCCTTTTAACAATCTAATTAATGACACAAGGCTCACCGCACGGGATTTGCCGTGCGCTCTAAGATGCCTTGCTGCGGAGTGCGCGGGAGCTCCTCGTCGGAAGTTCTAAACCCCCCTTGAGCATTTGTGTGTGTGTGTGTGTGTGTGTGTGTCCTTATCATACGTTACTTGAAGTAGTTTGTAGGTCTAGCGATTAATGACCACTGTAGTTTGGCCCCATAGCTTAATAAACATGTAAACAAAAGCCTCTCAAGTTTCAGAAAGCATCGAACTGTTACTACTCACTCTCCGCCTATTCTGTATTAACTCCTACCGATAAACTTCTGTAAACAATGGGCATGGCGGTTTAAGCCAACGAAGAACGTACACACATGAAAAAACCGTTGCAACACCTTGCTTCCAAGATATAAACATTGACGTTGAATGTGTATATAGCTTCAAGAAAACAGTTCCTTAGGTCGTCCACGCAGTGCCAATGTAAGTGAGATAATCGGCCGGTCAGTTCGTCATAACACCGGGAAAGTAGTACACTACTTGTGTTGACTGCAATTCTGCCTTGACAAGAAGGTCAATTTCGAAGTTGTATTTAATCCGTACTGTTACTTTGTGTCAGGAGGGACTCGCATCAAGGGAAGTTCCCATATGTCTCGCAGTGAACCAAAGCGATATTGTTCGGAGGTGGAGGAGGTACAGATATACAGGAACTGTCTATGATTTGCCTTCCTCTGGCCGGCCAAAGGCTACGACCGCTACTAACGGATTTCAGCTCGCAGGAACTCTGAGGAGAACGCCACAGTGGTGAATAATGATTTTCGTACAGCCACAGGACGTCGTGTTTTGACTCAAAGTATACGTAATAGGCTGCACGAGAAGCAACTTCACTGACGACGTCCATGGATGGTCGCGTTTTGGCACCTAGACACCATGTAGCCCGGTACAGTTGTGCCCAACATCATGCTGAACGGACTCGTCAGAATTGTCGTCAAGTGCTATTCACGGATGAGACTCGCATCTGCTTTCAACTAGACAATCGTCTGAGACGTTTTTGGAAGCAACCTGTTCAGCTTGAACATCTTAGACATATCGTCTAGCGAGTGCTGCTACGTGGTGGTTCCCTGACGTTTTGAAGTGGCATTATGTCGGGACACCGTACGCCACTGCTGGTCATACAATGCAATCAATCGGCTGTACGGTACAGGTATAACATTCTCCAATATATAGTGTAACAATATCGGCAGGATTTCGTTGAAGGAGTCGTCGTAATGGACGAGAATTCTCTCGCTCAGCATGCACATCTTGTGAATGCTTTCCTTCATGATATCGATATCGCAAGATTAGAATGGTTACTATATTCTCCAGACACGAAATCTATCGATCATGCCTGGGATAGATTGGAAACGGCTGTTTTCTGTTTCTTGATGAGATGACTCACCATTCAATCTGAGACATCCACTCCGAATCGCCATTGAGAAGTGGGACAACATGGAGCAACAGTCTCTTGATGTCCTAGTTGACAGTATACCACGACCAACACAGGCACACTTCAGTGCAAGAGGATGTTTTCTGGGTATTAGGGGTTCTGGTATACAATGCAATCTGGAACACAAATTAACAATGCCTAGGTTATTACCATACAACATGACAATATCTGTTTTCATAGCGTTATAGAAAACTAATATATATATATATATATATATATATATATATATATATATATATATATATATATATATATATATTTGTATGTGTACCTGCATTCCATTTTTATGTAAAAGGTCACGAACCCCCAGAATCGTGGTGTTTCTAGGAGCCACACGTAAAACACCACACTTCGAGCTTCCTAGAAAAACGGATTTTATCGTATTGTATTAGATCTTGCTGCGTCTACATTATTTATTTCAGTCACTACTTCACAATTCAATAGCTGCACGTTTTAAGAGGCCTCTACTTTTCCGAACAATTCTCGTTTAATTATTCTAAAAAATTGCGCAAAACCTCTCACGAGGACTATACCTAATCACACGACCGCACAACGGGTACGTATTTTTGGATTCGTAACTCTAAAAATAGCACATCCGTTCTACAACGAGGTCCGCCACTTGATTCCTACACTTCCTCGAGCTGGAAACTGACGTCACAGTGACACATAGTGCGCAATACTGGTCCCCACAATGTCTAAGTTTTCCGAGCTGCAAAATCACTTCACGAAACAGTTTTAATATCGAAGCTTTTCAGGCAATTTGCCGACGGAACAGAATGCATGTCAGTGCAGTCGGCCCAGACCACAATCATCTTGGAGGAAAACTCATCGCACGTACACTCTTTGACAAAAAACCTGGCCGCCGGCCGGCCGCCGCTGAGCCTAAGTCTGAGCCGATCGCGACATGGGACAATAAAAGTGGCCGCGCTGATTCGCTCTAAGTCCAGCTATCTGCACAATCTGGCAACACTGCAGACTGCGGTGTTCATACAGTACTTCTTGTATGCAGTTACAAGGTATCTCGGTCAGCTACATCCGTGGTCTTGCGGTAAAGTGCGCGACTTGCAGGTTCAGTATTAGCGATCGAAACCGACTGTTGACAAAAATTTTACACTCATGTCACTCGTGCGTGCTGGTGCTACATGTGTAAGGGAAGCATATGTGTAACGTATTTCATTTTTTGGTACACTGGTAATAACATTTCGGCCCAATAACATTGCCACCTCTGGCAGCAGCACTCGGCACAGCTCTCCGCGGCCCATACATCCCACCGGCAGCAGCCGTGGCGGCGCTACACAGCGCTGCCTCGCCCTCTGCCCACAGCGCCTGCCGCCGCTCATCACCCTGGATGCGTAAAATGCTGTAGCGTTGCTGAGTGGTGATCCATAAAAAAAGGTTGCGATTCGCATTTCACACAGGATATAACGAAGCAGACCACCTATTTTGAATGATGAGCATATAATACATTAGAGTGGCAAAAAATTGTCATTGTCTAATCCAATGGCACTCTACGATGGTTAACACTTATTTGTGGTTTAAATCTCGATCCTTTTCCTTTCAGAAAAGCCTTTCATGTAATTTTGTTATTGTCATCAGTTCATATGTTTTCATCAAGACACACTATGTAACTCACTAAAATGTTTTAGTGTCGTTGTTTAATTCCTTATGGTAAATGTATGAGCTAAATTATGTGAATACGTTTCAGTGCACGTTCTAAAGCAACACAGGCACACTGCAAGGTTCGTGTCTTCATGTCTCATTTCTACAGGAGATATTTCGCATCAATGGAGGTGAATTCGAATTTCTTCGAAGGCGTTTGTATGGTGAAGCAAAGATGACATCTAATACCATTTGCATGATTTGAAGTCGACCTTTCTGAAAGACTTATTGTATAAAGCTTTTCTTATGATTCCGTTTAAGAGTTCCTTCTTGCAATCTGCAGCGTATAAAGTAAAATAAAACGAACTTCCATCCCCAAACGCAATTTCTCCAACCAGGATTAGAACTGCCGCCTCACGCGAGGCTTGCATCATAAGACATAAGCAGAGCCACACAGCCAAACACACACTGCCGCATGTTGCCCTCAGTCTCTCAGATATTCAATGCTGAGCCTCTAACGCATCGCGAAAGATAACTTGAAAGTCACCTAGACAAATAACTACATTCCTTGAGTGCAAAAGTTAAATTTCTGTCTCTCATTTCACGTAGGCATTACACATCATGAGTCATGAAAGTAGAAGAGGAATGTCAAGTGAACTTAGCGAGACAATTCAGTACCACTTGCTGAAGTAACTGCTCTGTCACAGTGTTGACAAATATCAGCAACGATGTTGCCAATTCTTAGCTGTACTAGGAAGATCTGTGTAGCGATAAGCGACGCGAAATCGCGTACGTCTCATGTGGGCTTCTAGAGGGGAGTCGCGCATTTTGGTTAATATGCGGCGCTCTCTCCTGATAGTTTCCGTCGTCACATTTAGGATGCAGATATTAAATTCGTCCAATGAGGCCGAAACTAGGGTTTAAATTTTTTTGAAGCTTTACTGCATTATGATATATTTTCAGCAAATGACTAGAGAAAAAAATACTGATATTGTGATTGCAACATACAGCAGATCAAAGACTGAGATACGTAAACATGCATCACGATTTCAGTTTCAGCCCCCTCCCCCCAAAAAAGACTAAAACAATTACTTTTTAGATATCTACAAACCCTTTTTTGTGAGTTACTGCGAATGAACGTTGCATCATCCGTCACTAAACAGTAAGGTATCAAACACTTCACAACTTGAAAGCGACAGCCCACAATATTCTCAATCCTACTAGCATCTGGCCTCAACTGGCTTTTAGCCATGCATTGAGAAGAAATGCTGATGAATTGATAACTTACCCTCAACAACGTTCAGTGAGAGCTTTTTGTAACAAAACGAAAAAGTCATGCGAACCATCATTTTCTCCAATGATACTAGGCACTGTTGTCCGAAGATGGACTGTATCTATGTTGAGTCTTGTCAAACGCGTCTACCTAAACGATTTTAGTCCTCATGAAGCTGTAACAGAACAGAGAATCTGGGTGGTTGTGCATATTCCTAAGTTTTCTTACGTTGTCATAATACTTGATGCAAAGATGAGCAAAATACAAATCCATCATCTATCGGTTTCTTCGATTCTTTGGGCAGTCTTCTTTGGTTTGTACTCCTTCACTTCTTCGGCGATCTACTGGTTTCATTGAAAATACAGTAATCAAAATTACGCGACTGTTTGTCCCACATATTAATGTCCTTGATTTTTATTCTGAATGACAGTGATGATTTCTGTTGGACTGGTTCCATATATCTGAGCCTAATTAATGAAATTTTATTCCCATGACAGATGAAAGCGATTAGAACCTTGTGTCTCTATAATGAATTTTCATATGAAAAAAATTAACACCTGAAGATGGGTCTTTAAAAACGTGAAAACGGTCGTGGACCTGTAAAGTAACGTTCTTAATAAAAAAAAAAAAAAAGAACATCTGACGCGGCTTCAGAATTTATTATTTACTTTATGGGATGATTGAAGTGATTTCCAAATAAGTTGTTCTATCTATATTTAAAATTTTACCATCATTTTAGAACAATTGATAAATTCATTTAAGAAAATGTTCTTTCGTTTTGTTTGTGATGTAACTTGATATTCTTGAAGTAGGTGGCTACAACATCTGCTATGAGGTTTCCAGGAGACAGTTGGCGCGGATGATTTTGTTTCACAGTAAGCGGATAAATTTAAGACGTATCGAAACGAAATGATAAGATCAGCTTTTGCAACAAATCGGACCCGATTTCTAAACTGGCTAGGTTTACAGAAAGTGACTATTATACAGCTAGACATTACTGCTATAAACCCTACCTCATTGATTTGCTCACAGCTGAAGCAGATTGCTCGCAACGTGAAAGAGAGTAGGAGTAGTTAATGTATGAAACGACTTTCTTGAACACAAATTCAGTTAACTACGACAATGATGTTAATTTTTCAAAATATTTAATGTAGGTGACAAGAAAAAGTCAACTGACTGCAGAATTACATATCAGACACACATCTACATGATGCCGAAGTTGCGAAACAATAGGCCCTACTATGACGTTGGAAAATCTTGATTACATTGATGGCCTGATGAACGAGTTTTTGTAGCTGGCGTCCTGCATGTTAGGATCCGGATCAGTAATTCCACTCAGGCTCGAGATACTGTGCTCTCCAAATTGCACATAAGTCACGTGGCCAGCTATTAAAAAAAAAAAAAAAAAAAAAAAAAAAAAAAAAAAATCAATGAATACCTCATTGAGCCTATTACCAGGTTTGGTTCTCGGTTTATGGTTGATTCATATGCAGGACTTATGTTTACTGTACTCCATTAACTAACAATGAGACTCACAATTTGTCGCAGAAAAGTCTTCAAAATAAATACTCAAATTTTGTCCAGTTTCCTTCGAGTTTGCTTCCTGATAAAATAAAATGTCCGCGGGTCATTATGGAAATTACAAGCAACCTGTTATTGACAGAACATCTTGATATGTTAAATAGCGTTCCATTTGAATTTTTTGAGCACATTCCTTGATGAGGTGCTGTCTTTGTTGCCTGCCTCGTTGATTTCATAAAATGTTATGTTGTCTCATGGCCGGATGCGATGCAGGCATAGTTTTAATTGCAGTGTGTTCATTACAGCGCGTTGATAGGTTTCAAAGTACAAACTTAATGGTGACTTTTAGGTGCCAGGTATCTCACGTCGATAGATTATCATTCGATCGGTGTCGTCGCAAATAGCGGACGACATTAATTTACTAACCATTGCAATGTTCAATGCAATTCGTGAATTTCATTTATTTCTTATGTTACAGTCAAAACGCGTAAGTTCCAAGAGGTCTACCGAACATCTGTTAGGCTCCGTTTGATGGCTTCCTCTGTTCAGAACGAAAACTATCCCTCCAGCAGGCGCGCTCCGCCTTCTACGTTTCCAGACGCGCGAGCATTCGCTCGCTCGTTATGCCGCATTTACCAAAAAGACCGTGGCTGCCCCCACCGCGTCATACCTCTTATCGACTTCAGAAAGGTAATGAAAGAAATTACCCTTCAAGTTGGTGGCCACTAAACGCTACTGTTAGCATTATTCATGATGCAAGAACACTTTGTGTTCCAGTGTTACTATGATGTCTGACATAGCTCTTAAAAATTCGAAAATTTATTGAAACTATCCTTAACGCGGTAGCAACTATCGAGTGGACAAAAATTACTTTATACGTCTTAGTCTATTTTAAAACTACGTTTATATGCATTTTCCATTTGAATGATTATTTTACACTTTTCAAATTTTGTGTGTCTGAAATTTTTCATTCAATTTCAAACGTTTTTATGAGAATACAACAGAGACATTCGATACATTTGTTTTATTTCTATTTCACCTAACCCCTCTTATGTATTAGTCACGAAAAGATCGTGAAGGTAAAAAAGATAGGGCGATATGAATTCACACTAAGTCTTACCAGAAGGGGCCGGCCGCGGTGGCCGAGGGGACTGAGGCGCTTCAGTCACGGTCCGCACGGCAACTACGGTCGGGGGTTCGAATCCCCCCTCGGGCATTGATATTTGTGCCGTCCTAGTTAGTAAGTAGTTCATAAGTAGTTTGTAAGTTTAGGGACTGATGACCCCGTAGTTAAGTCCCATAAGACTTACAAACATTTGAACATTTCTTACCAGAAATAGTTTTAACGGCGAACCATTCACAACTGGAAGAGAAACAGGCGGAAACAGCAGTTATATAAAAAGTGCCCTCCACCATACACCAATTAAGAAATGGCGTTAATGAAGCAGTGTCATCCAGTTCTAAGTTTAGTTGAAAGTTAAAGGTCTCTTGTTCAGAGGGAACTTAGTTTGAAATGAACTGCAAAATTTGTACCAACACACGGGAACATGAACAAAGTAAGCTCTATTGCACACGTGACACGAAAGAAATAAGGAAGGTTACGATTTAACGTCCCCTCGACAAGGGGTCATTAGAGAGAAGCAGAAGTTCGCCGGCCGCGGTGGCCGAGGGGACTGCGGCGCTTCAGTCACGGTCTGCACGGTCACTACGGTCGGGGGTTCGAATCCCCCCTCGGGCATGGATATTTGTGGCGTCCTTAGTTATAGGTAGTTCATAAGTAGTTTGTAAGTTTAGGGACTGATGACCCCGTAGTTAAGTCCCTTAAGCTTAACAAACATTCGAACACATTCGATTCGCAGAAGTTCGGATTGTCATGATAAGGATGTGGAAGGAAATCGGCCGTGTCCTGCCGCAGGGACCATTCCGGTATTTGCCTAGACTGATTTAGGAAAATCATGGAAAACTCAAATCCAAATGGCCGAAGGCCAGTTCGATGCGCCGTGCAGCCGAATATGAGTCCCGTGTGTTACCACTGCACTAACTCGTTCCGTAGCAAAAACGAATGCGAGTAAATATTGCATTATCACGCGGTTCTGAGTTATGTTAATTAAGTTTCTGGCCTATCGTTAATATAAAATCAATTGTAAAATTTGTAACAAAAACACAATAGACAATAAAGCAACCTAATAAACACGTGTTACAACGATTAAAATTGATCTATGAATTGTGCCATGGTTTAAAACAACATTAACGAAAGCAATTGCACAGTTTTGCTTGTTAAAAGATAATAAATAAAAGTATTGACGTATCTCTTATTCATTGATTTTGAACAGATGCCGTAGAATGCGCAAGGCTGTAATTTTACCGCTATTATAAAAATTAAATGGACTGAGTACAAAATTTGTAAATAAATTGGATCCAAATTATCATTATGAATGAGGTTAATAAATGAGAAATCCGTGAATGTCCTCTGCCTACGTATCGATTTCAAATTAAGGGTGTTAAAAGAAGTGTTCCAGATTTTCAGAGGAACTTTTACGGATGAAACAAGACAATAATGACCGTTATACATTAGCTCTAACTCGCTTATATTAATGGATATGAAAAATTGTTGATCTTCAATATTGTGAAATATATTGAACAAACAAATGTAACGGTAATACAAAATAAAATTCAGAGATCAACTTGAAATAAAAACTAATGGTACTAACAATAATAAAGCACAGCAGTTCAACCACTTCACGAGGAGAATTATAGGGAAAATATGTGTTTAACAATATTAAGGAGATGAACAGCAATAGCAAACTGTTTACGGTTACGAACAATATTCCTACTGCCCATGGACGATAGACCTGAAACAACCAAACGGTTTGGTTTATACGACACTTTTGGCGGTTGCAATTACTTTACAAATAAGAGATCGAATGAATGGAGTAATTTGAAGGGAAACGAATTATTACAATTACTTTGAATCACCTGGAAAGATCAAAATATGTAAGACAAAAAGTACTTCTGAAGCAACATTAAACACTAACATTATAATTCACCTAAACAGGGGCATCACTATACGAAGAAAACAGTTTATTATTGGGAAAGGGTATGTGGATGTAATAGAAGTCGCTATATTCTGCAGCAAAAGCCGTCTGGTCAATTTTATGATTATCGGTAAAAACGTGCGTAATAGCTGCTCTAGGACGGTACCCACCAGATGCTCATTTTGGTGATACTCCTGAAATGTGAGCCGCTTATAACAAGATTGAACATATATACGTCCAATTTGGGACAAAAATGCGTAGGAACTTTGGAGAAAGTAGTCATTTCACACGTTATCCGTTTCGTTAAAAGAAACTCTCCCCGGAATTTGATGAAGGTAAGTCATCTGTTCATCAGCATTTTCAATGATGTTGTTGGATGAAGCCTTACTTAGAATGGGCTTTGGCAGCGCAGCATGGATAAAAGCCAGTTGAAGCAAGTTGTTTGTAGGAATGAGGAAATTGTGGGATAGCCAAGAAATTCTTCCTATATCTTAGCAGTATTGGTTACGATACTAGGCAACTCTGATCGTTCCCTTAGTTTCAGAATTCGAGTTATTTTCCAATATTCATGAGGATATGAGATTAGTCATTGCATTTAAATGACTCTGTTATCCTGAAGTAAATATTCGACCGCAGAAAGGTCTACCCCTGCTTAAATTGCAAACAGTTTTGTGTTTCATGTCGGGACTGTGTGTATTAACTGCCAACAAATGTCAGATAACTGAACGAGTAATCTCATTTTAGCTCGGTGGCGCCATTCTCGTTTTCTGATCTACAGCAAGCATAGTTGATTAGTGAGGTATCGTTGTACTAGTGATGTGTGTGGCTTCACGTCTATTTTTCTCCTCTGAAAAATGTCCTAAATGGTATTCAGCAACGAAATACCAAAACTCATTGCAGTGTGTCAACCAAGAGAACGGCATTTTCTATTGTTATTGTAATCTTTATCATTCTGCTGTAACGCCATAAACATCATCATTATTTCCATCATTATTATCATTAATTCAGTTGCAAAAGCGTTCTTTCCAATGTGGCCAAGAGACCAGAAAGAATGTGTGGTTTGACGAAAAATAGGACCATAGGAGAAAGTTGGTAAAACGTTTGTAACAATTTCTGTTAATTTAACATCGTGACCACAGATACTAAGGAACAACACATGCAAGTCATAGGTTGCAACGTTCGAAAAATTCATCAGGCACATGGGTTCGGATTCTCATCATCATTTGTTGGCCCATCAAGGCTGTAACACTACGAAATAAAAAGCTGCTTAGTAGTCTATAGATTATATGTATATGTTTGCAGAGGAAAAACCTCAGAATTGCACATTTCGCACATATACAGTTTAGTTTCCATGGTCATGGCCGTAATGTTAAATATCCAGTCTTCTGAATACTCAAATGAAATAATTACTGTGTTGCACAAATAGTCAGTTAACTATGTTTCTTCTGGCTTTCAAGCACACCAACACATTTATGTATTCACGTAGAAGACATGAAATATTACTTGCACAGTCGTAAGGCTGCATTTTGAAACGCAGTCGCTTTCTAGTTACAAAGTTTTTCTAGACGGATGAGGCATCATTATTTCCAGTAACTTTTCATCAAAAATATTAGCTTTTGTCGAAATGTAACAAAGCAATTGTTTTATTCTTTTTTTTTTTGGGGGGGGGGTGAAACTGCAATCGTGATGCATGTTTACGTATCTCAGTCTTTGATCTGCCGTATGTTGCAATCACAATATCAGTATTTTTTTCTCTAGTCATTTGCTGAAAATATATCATAATGCAGTAAAGCTTCAAAAAAATTTAAACCCTAGTTTCGGCCTCATTGGACGAATTTAATATCTGCATCCTAAATGTGACGACGGAAACTATCAGGAGAGAGCGCCGCATATTAACCAAAATGCGCGACTCCCCTCTAGAAGCCCACATGAGACGTACGCGATTTCGCGTCGCTTATCGCTACACAGATCTTCCTAGTACAGCTAAGAATTGGCAACATCATTGCTGATATTTGGCAACACTGTGATAGTGCAGTTACTTCCGCAAGTGGTACTGAATTGTCTCGCTAAGTTCACTTGACATTCCTCTTCTACTTTCATGACTCATGATGTGTAATGCCCACATGAAATGAGAGACAGAAATTTAACTTTTGCACTCAAGGAATGTAGTTATTTGTCTAGGTGACTTTCAAGTTATGTTTCGCGATGCGTTAGGGGCTCACCATTGAATATATTAGAGACTGAGGGCAATATACGGTAGTGTGTGTTTGGCTGTGTGGCTCTGCTTATGTCTTATGATGCAAGCCTCGCGTGAGGCGGCAGTTCTAATCCTGGTTGGAGAAATTGCGTTTGGGGATGGAAGTTCGTTTTATTTTACTTTATACGCTGCAGATTGCAAGAAGGAACTCTTAAACGGAATCATAAGAAAAGCTTTATACAATAAGTCTTTCAGAAAGGTCGACTTCAAATCATGCAAATGGTATTAGATGTCATCTTTGCTTCACCATACAAACGCCTTCGAAGAAATTCGAATTCACCTCCATTGATGCGAAATATCTCCTGTAGAAATGAGACATGAAGACACGAACCTTGCAGTGTGCCTGTGTTGCTTTAGAACGTGCACTGAAACGTATTCACGTAATTTAGCTCATACATTTACCGTAAGGAATGAAACAACGACACTAAAACATTTTAGTGAGTTACATAGTGTGTCTTGATGAAAACATATGAACTGATGACAATAACAAAATTACATGAAAGGCTTTTCTGAAAGGAAAAGAATCGAGATTTAAACCACAAATAAGTGTTAACCATCGTAGAGTGCCATTGGATTAGACAATGACAATTTTTTGCCACTCTAATGTATTATATGCTCATCATTCAAAATAGGTGGTCTGCTTCGTTATATCCTGTGTGAAATGCGAATCGCAACCTTTTTTTATGGATCACCACTCAGCAACGCTACAGCATTTTACGCATCCAGGGCGATGAGCGGCAGCAGGCGCTGTGGGCAGAGGGCGAGGCAGCGCTGTGTAGCGCCGCCACCGCTACTGCCGGCGAGTGGGCCGCGGAGAGCTCTGCCAAGTGCTGCGACCAGAGGTGGCAATGTTATTGGGCCGAAATGTTATTACCAGTGTACCAAAAAATGAAATACGTTACACATATGCTTCCCTTACACATGTAGCACCAGCACGCACGAGTGACATGAATGTAAAATTTTTGTCAACAGTCGGTTTCGATCGCTAATACTGAACCTGCAAGTCGCGCACTTTACCGCAAGACCACGGATGTAGCTGACCCAGATATCTTCTAACTGCACACAAGAAGTACTGTATGAACCCCGCAGTCTGGAGTGTTGCCAGATTGTGCAGATAGCTGGACTTAGAGCGAATCAGCGCGGCCACTTTTATTGTCCCATGTCGCGATCGGCTCAGACTTAGGCTCAGCGGCGACCGGCCGGCGGCCAGGTTTTTTGTCAAAGAGTGTACATCTGCATAAAATTGCTGTATGATCCTTTGCCGGGGAGCTACCGTGATGGTTCTGCTTTGCGGAAAAAATGACATTAGTCAGAAAAGTCTCGTGTAAATCTCATGAAGTTTGCGAGAACGAATTTACAGGGGGGGGGGGGGGGGACACGTAGATTGTTTGGACGCGCAAGGTCCTTCTCTCATAGGTCTGTGGAGGTGAGATCAAACTGATTACAACTGTCAGGAGTCGAACAAGTGCTTGTTCCTCCCTCCTTCCGTCTACAGACGTTGCGTGAGCCCCTTAATATATGGTGTAGAGCCACCCACCGCGCAGTAATCTGCAGGTTGTACGTGCAGATTAGGATTTAAATGACTGTCATTCTCAAAATTGATTACAAATTTGTTTAAAAATGGTGACATGCAATGAACATATGGTCTAGCGTAATGGGTAGGCACGACCAGGAAGCGCACCCAGACCTACTGTTGTCTTCTTCCGACTCGAAGAGAACACGCGCAATTTCGCACGAGCACATTACGTAAACGCGTTACAGAAAAAATGGCAAGGCTACTCAGCGACTGGGCTTGCTCACCACCACGATGTTGGCACATACGAAGAGGGCCTGATTCAGCTCACTCGACAGTTTTTTACATGAAAACTTCGACTGAACGGTCGGTTAAAACTCCTTTATCGTATTGAGTTGCTTCTGTCCGACCAACCATCAAGGCTATTTTCATGATGAAATCTGCGTTTAAGTGCAATCGATACTTGACCGATACAAATCTAAGGCTACAGAAGCACCAGCCACTGAACAAGCGAAACCGCGCTACAAACAATTATGAACAGCAGACTCCTGACTGTCATGAATAAGGTGTTGTTTGCCAGATAGGAACAAATGTGCTTGAAAAATATATGTCAAATCGTGCAGTACTTCAATATTTGTATTCCTAAAATAGAAGCAGTTATGTTGTATTAGGTTCTTCCCCTACTCGGCATCGAATTTGCAGTTTCAGTGAGCAAATTAAAACACGGAGGAATGTAGCAGTATGCACATTTGACAAGGACAGTATGTAGACATGCTATATTATATATTGTGTATTCGCACTGTAATAGCATGATATCAAAAGTCACAGTTATAACATTATCCTGATCTTTTCATGATCTGTTCCCTGTGTCTGTGTTTTAATCACTTAAATTAAATACATGTTTGCACTTTGATTACAATAAGGGATAAACCAAATTCAAAACAGCAATTTCTAATATCGGGAATATTACTCTGTAATTTCTACATTATTAACATAGATTGTTTCATTCAAATGTTAATATTTTACCTAATAATAATGCGTTTATCACCGATGTGGATTTGCAACTTATAATTGCCTGTTACCTGACTGTCGCTTGCACTTCCGTAGTCTTTATCTTCGTAAACCTTCAAAAATCGTTGGTACCAAAAATGCAGACACACGTAAATGACTGATAGGTGGTAGAAAAGACACATCTTTTTGTTTTAAAATGATCTGTGTTCCATTTAACTAGTTCGAGTTGAAGTTCTTCCTTTCTCCGTTAAGTAAAATTAAAGGACTACATTTTGCCTAAAATTAGTTGTCAAGAAATGTCTTACAGAGTGTACACCATATCCATAATTGTTTACTTTATGTGTTCCATAAGCTCTTCTCTTTACAAAGCGTTTCAAGGGATCAACTACAGAAAAAAGGATGAAATCCTGATGTTATGATAGTAAATTCCTATTTTGTTAGGTCAAAACATGTGCTAGTAATTTACACAGCTTACTGTTATTTTTTATTGGGATGGCACTTTTACGTGTGCCAGTCATTTACACAGCTTTCCATTATTTTTATTGGGATGTTTTTACTCAAAAAACACTCTTTTAATACGAATTATTTAATAAAACAAGTCTTTTGGAGTATGAATGAATTAAATAGTGACCGGCAACAATTAATGTTATAATAACAAATGAAATATATAATACTATTTACATTTTTTCTTCTTTCTTACAAGCCAAGGAAAATACCTAAAATGGAAACAATGCTAAAAGAAGAACGACCTGGATAAAACATTAAAAAACTGTAGAGACATTAAATTTCTAGCCGACAATAACCAAAATTTCCTCTAATCAGATAAACAATATAGTTTAACCACACAAAGCAACAATACAATTTCTTAAGTTTTCGTTATATAACAGATCATTTTCTAGTCATTAAATAATTTTGAGTGGCACGATTATCATATAACAGCACTTTTTTCTGTGATTCACAACATAATAAAAAGATTTTGTTTCGTAGGAGCAAAAGGCCTGCCGCCTGAGGTGCCGACTGACCTGTCCAAGCAAGACTCAAAGTTTCATATCAGATCACCCGCCTCTGCATACCGAAAATTCATTTTAGTTTTTATTGAGTTTCAACAAAACTATAATGGTTCGAATTTTTCCTGTTGGTTCTATGGAATGGAGACAACATTACGGCAACCGAGATAGTGGTAATAACAGAACTTTGCTACGTAGGGGATTGGTGTTGACTTGTGTTTACTCTGCCAAACGAATTACACAAGCATTTGGGTACAGATATTATAGTGAGCCGGTAGTACAATGCAACAACAATGTGACTTCCCGAAGCTATGGCATGGAGAGCCATAGGAATGCTGGACAACAGGACATGCAATATCAACACAAACAGTCCTAAATCGCCTTCGGGAATGTGGCCTGTATGCACGAAGGCCTATGGTGTGTGTCGCATTAAAACTACGACACCGTTTAGCCCGCAGAGACTGTTTGGAAGAACATCCGGATTGGAGTCGTAGCGAATGGCGTCGAGTTCCGTTCACAGATGAGTCAAGATTTTGTGTTCAGTCGGACAATCGTCATTCCCTCATCTGGAGAGACCGTGGAACACGGACAATCCTGGTTAATGTGCGTGAAACATAACCGTATGATGTTGGTGAATGAATGGTGTGAGCAGGAGTCAATATTGGCGGACGTACGGACCTCTATGTCGTTCAGAATGGCGCATTGACAGTACAGACGTACAGAGACGAGATCCATCGACAGTTTTTTGTGCCCAACGCTGTTACCATAGGAGATGGGTTCCTTTCGGTGAGGATGCTTGAAGCTTAGGGAATCGAACGGAGTGGCCAGCTTGTTCACCTGACTTAAACTCGATTGAGCATGTCTGGGGTGCAATTGGCAGACGCACTGCAGCCATACCTGCACCTCACACAACAGTTGCAGAGTTGGATATTGCACCGACGGAAAAATGCCCAAATATCCCTCAAGAGCTGATTGATTACCTCGTACTGTCCATGCCACGCAGGTGTGCAACTGTACTAGAAGCCAGAGGTAATCACACACCATATTATAGCGCAACGAGAATGATTTCTTGACTATTATGGTAGCCCCATGGTGCCTCACTCTAAGTAAACACCACGTAAACCTCAAGCAAAGAGTTGAGACCGCAAAATATCGTACTGTATCGCACACAATTTTCAATTCTAACAAATACTTGAATAAAATACGTTACTATACGTATATTGTGTGTGATATCTCACCTGATTCCCCATATGTTTTGATGAGTGTATTTCTGATATATTCTAGTTGATAAAAGGCGTGCAATGCATTTGTCAAACTCGTCAGTAACCGAGTCGCAGTATGTCACGTGAGTGGCCACAGGCTAAATTTTCTGCTGAACTTCAGGGATGGCCATTACAAACTGCAAACCACATATTCCAATCTAACTGATCTTTCATTCAGTGTCATACTTAATGTAGTAAACATCTGAGAGTTTGTAAATAAAGCCATCCTGGGACGCACCGTCACATTTAAGCAATATTCAATTAGTCTTTGGCATTCACCTGCAACACACTTGGCAAAACTCCATCGAATCATTATTTCCTCATAACTAAAACTAAACTAAACTCCGCCCAATACAAGCGAAAAATAACTTGACATAAAAAACTGACATAGGTGAAGTTACGTTGTAGTTAGTGGGTAGTACAAGTCGGTTTTAGTCAGCATTAATTTCCCATCAGACATGTTTTATAGATTAATGTAAAAGAAATTCAGTGTTACTATCTAAATAACTTTGTCTAAGTGTACCAAACAGACGTCTAACAAGAATGCGAATGTACCAGGTATTTCGTATATGGAATATCTACATTGGGTGGATAAATTAAAATGCTACATATTACCATACCTAATATAGTGAAAGAAAACAGTTTTAATTCAGAAAGTCTTCTTGGAATGGATAATCATACGCCATACATGGTTTTCAAGGGAAATTTATGCCATTCTTTCTACAATATAGCAACAAATTTATTTAATTAAGATGGATGTTGAGCATGCATTCTGATATCTAAAGTAGGCAACAAAGGCTAAATAACGATGAGATCTGGTGGATGAAATACCAGGACACATGCGGTAGTTCGTCCTTGTCAGAAAATCAGTCGATGTGCAATCGTGTGAACAGGGACCTAGGATTCCTGGAACACAAAATCAACATTGTACCATAGCAGGCAGCTGTTCAACCATAATGTTCACGTAATCCTTGGCAGTTAGACGAACGTTTCAGAGTACAAATGAGGCGCATGTAGAAGGCCTGCCACTGTAAGGAAGTTTTTTCGGCCGGAAATTGGAAACAGCTGATAAGAAGACTTATCTAGCCTCTTTCCATTGGCAGTACAGGATTTACTGCTTCGGCACAAAGTTATGGGCATTCGTATCACTGGTAAGCGGTTTCGGAATTTATCCCTCTCTGCAGTTCCCTGTCTGTGGAAGTCGCTTGGTGCTGTTTTAGTGGTGACAGTTCTGCGAGAACGACATTCAGTCCTGCACTGACTTTTGTAGATGCCGTACTTTCAATCCACTTACAATTTTCTTCAGTTACTAATCGTCAAGATCACTCGACACACATATTCGGTTGATTATCTCTCAAAGCACCAATCACTTCTGCTTTCTTGGTTACGGAAGAGCTCCCCATACGACCACGAACAATTTCCCGACGCTACAATTCACTTAACTGAAACATAATAAACTCACCATGACACAAACCACTGTTACAGTCACGACTGAATCTTACTAAGTACTGACGACATTGAGTAAGTGACATTAGAGGTCAAATATAACAGCATTAAGTGCACATATGACTACCTTTTGTATGTATGTTCAGGTGTGCATTTTTGACATGTTTCCATCTTTGGAACCAATGTTTGTACTTTCCAGAGCTCAATGTCTGTGTTTAAACGTGGGTAGTCTGCTATACGATAATAATTTTCTACCACGTTGATTGCTTTGCACCATCAGTATATAAAATTTATTCATTTTAACCAACAGAAGCGTCCAACAAATAACATTATGTAGTTTGAAGGATATCCAGACTGAATGGGGTATGAATATGAAAAAAAAAAGGCTTAAAATTTTAACCATATTCACAAGTGAGTAAAAAATTAAAGGAAATTCAAAGAAAAATAAACAATTATTAGTTATTCTATGATTATTTTTCACCTCGCTAACACTTTTCACAAGATCCGAATTCGCGCAAGTAAATAGTCTCACCAACTACTAGACACAGTTCATAATTTTTACCTGCATATCTTCGGATGTGTCGTTCACCTTCGGAATTTTGCACACAACTTTCAGCAGTTTACCATTTCATCTAACAGATAATGCTATTCTAGTCATCCGGTTCCTCTTAATGACACCGTTAATTTTATGGTTGAGAAAATTAATGGGGACTCTAATGAGTAACATTCAGAATTAGTTTCTGTTATTTTAAATTTTTAAGTAAATGAATCAACAATCTAATGGAGCATTTGCCGTACGCGATGCATCCGATTTCATGAAAATTGTATACAGTCGTAACGTAAGGGTAACCTCTTCCTAATATGCTATAAATAACGTGAAAACGTATAGTCACTATAGTCGACTCTTGACAATTCGAAGATCAAAAAATTTGGTAAGTACGAATAATTTAGAAATAAATTTAACGAAAGTGTCACTAAAGTGACAGAAAAGTTCGAAATAGGTGATGACCGCGATGTTGAGCGCCCTAAAGCTCCAATAACAACAACACTGAAACAGGCGTATCTATTATAAAAATAAATTTAACAATGTCATTGTCATTTCATAAACATTAGAATCGGGGAAAGTGTGTATGACCTAGTCCTACGTTTCGATAAATCCTCTTTTTTTTTTTCACTCAACAATTCATGGAGGTGAAGACTTATTTTTGTGCGGGAGTCAAGCACTTGTATTTCTTTAAAGCCATTTTTACAACTTATTCATACATTGTAGTTCGTTAACATTAACAATAAACAAAACAGCGTCACGAAGAACTGAATAAGACAGCAAACTCACCGCAAATGAAACAATTCGAATTTCCTGGTGTTCGATAGTTGCATTTAAATTATGGATTTTTTTGTCATTGTATCAAAAAAGTCGCGTTTGTTCGCCGAGAATAGCAAAACACGTACTATTTATTCGATTCCGCAATATTTTTACAAGATTTGGGACCTTCATTTCTGCTTATAAATAAATTCGATTATACGAGGTTCGAATTAGCAAGAGTGGTCTGTAGATGGAATTAAGAGGTAGTCACGAAGTTTTCTCACATCGATACTACATTATTTTTTAGAGAGTTAGTTAATTTAAATGTTATCAAAGTTTTATCATATATAATTTCTTATATTCCCACGACAAAGGAATGACAGACCATACCATCAAAGATTTTTGCAGTTTGTTCCAAAGTGGAACAGATTTTAGCAACAAACTGTAGAGAAATAATAAGAAAAGCTTCCACACGTCTACAGTATGATCGGGATTTTTATTTATGGTGTAGTTTGACGTAAAATTGAGATAAAATTGGTTGACTCATTTCATTAATTTCTTGAACGGTGAAATATCTTTGTTGGACAGCACTGTATTATTGCATAAGGCCAAGCTTAAGTTGCAAAATACAATTTTCCTTCAACGCCGTCTGCGATATTTTACCAACATTTTCCACAAATGTTCAAATGTTTGTAGAGCTTATGGGACTTAACAACGGGGTCATCAGTCCCTAAACATACAAACTACGTATGAACTAGCTTATACTAAAGACGGCACAAACATTCATGCCCTAGGGGGGGGGGGATTCGAAGCCCCGACCGCAGTGGCCGTGCAGGCCGTGACTGACACACCGCAGTCCGCTCGGCCACTGCGGCCGGCCATTTTTCAGTTAGTTAGTTGTGTTATAAAGTTAAATGTAATATTAGCCCTTGGAGCTGAACAAGGTGTACTTTTATGAGTTACATTCAGTTTCTTTCTTTCTTTCTTCCTTTTTTTTTTTTTTTTTTTTTTTTTTATTTCCCACGTAATTTTAATATACTGGAGAATAAAAAGTAACTGTGTTCATTATTGAAAACGGGTAACTTGCAGTACGCTATATTTTGTGGCACTGATGTAAAGGCACTGATGTTCGACGAACATTCAGACATAATACCAACACAAGAAATGGCCTATTTTAGAGTTTGTCACGGTTTTGTACGGAATACTAATATGACTACCTAGCTTCACTTTTCCACTGACCAAACATGATGATCTGACTCTAGACAGAAAATTCATCCTTAGTCTGTCATAACATGTACGATTAACTACAATCAGACATATATTCACTTTTATACAAGCCCAACAGATTTTCAAATCACGAAGTGATCCACAGAAAATTCTCCTATGTCTCCGCAGACCAATATAGCTACTGACTTCGCTACTCTAAGAGAAGAACAAGAACGTCATTAATTTGCAACACCTGAACGGTATATCTTATGGCTAGCTGAGCAATTCGCCGTAGACTACGCCTATGAGTGAGTTAAATACTTCCCTTAAGCCTCCATGTCACAGTAATTCAACACTGTACCAGCATATGTGCAATACTCGTTCAGAATCCCTCGATTTTTCTGGTGACGTATTATAATAAAAAAGACCTAAAAAGTGGCGGATTTCAGTGATATTTAAATATTATGTGATGTTTACGAATGCCTTTCTTGCTATTACCGAATCTAGAACTGAGTCCTGTAATATGTGGATTGTGTTCAGATTCTAAAAACTCGTCTTTCTGAGGATTCTAAAACCATTCGAAAGTATTCGATATCAGCATCGGACATACGCACCTCATCTTTCTTCATGTTACCACACTCCTACTGCTTTGTTATAATTTCACCAATGTTAATTATCTACAAGAAAAACTGGGTGAGTACGTAATTACTCTCCTTTCTTTCAGAATTATAATGAACTGTGACACGATTAAAGTGCCTATATGAAATTAGCTACAAATGTCTTACTTGTTTTATTTATCTTTAATATGACAATATAAACTACATGCTGTTGATTAATTTCAGCCGCGCGGGATTGGCCATGCGGTCTAAGGCGCCACGTTAAAAATCACAGGGCCGCTCTCGTCGAGGGTTCGAGTCCTCCCGCGGGCGTGGTTGTGGGTGTTATCCTTAGTATAAGTTAGTTTAAGTAGTTTGTAAGTTTAGGGACCGATGACCACAGTAGTTTGGTCCCTTAGGATTACAAACATTTTAAATAATTCCACTGCTTCATGAAAAATGTCACGCGGGATTTCCAAAATCTTCGTCCCGTTAAGAGGAGGCCCTTATATTCAGACTCAGTCAAAGGCGAAAATAACTATTTCCTACTGAAATAATAACGCCATCGTACATCTCCACTACCTCTTTCTCGTGATTCGTACACCATGAGACCAAAGGTCTGCGATACCCACTTATTCTGTTCGATCCCCGTGAAAGTATTTATACTATTTCAGAATGTGCTGAGGTCGGGTTTTGCTAGTGTCAGTCCTTATTTAGACCTGGTGAACAGATGTTTCTGGTTTTTTCAGGCTTCAGACTTTCTATCTTACGTCGAAGCTATTAGAAACGATTCAGATAAGGAGCTTTTGCCTGTCTTGTCCAGCAAATGTCCGAGTTTATCATCTAACAAAGTACAGAATCTTTTAAATGTGGTGGAAACATTAGCAGGTCCATAAATAAGAAGTGTGATTTTTGACAGATCTACGGCTACAACTGTACCTATACATGACAAATCAATTTTTGGTGTATGAAGAAGCTTTCTCGACGTTTGCCCACAATTCTGTTCATTTTCGCTGAATTTTCGGTACAATAATATTTCACATTGTACGTTAGAGGAAGTAATAAATTTTCCGACTCCTTTGGATCTTACGATACAGTAATTATATTAAAAAAAACTTGTGCATGATGTAAAACGCTACTATTGTAATGCCTGACATTGGAGTTCGATAACTTTTTTGTGATGCTGTCGTAGTTAATAAGCGAATCCATGACGAAACGCACCGCTTTTGCTTTCTTCTTCTAAATTTCCTTTGTTAATATTTACTCGTAAAATTTCTAGACTGAAGGGAAACAATTGACGTTCTTATAATGTAGGTATTTTGAGTGTGAATGAGTTTTCCGTACTTATCTTACAACGAATCTTAAGCAGGCATCTGATATTCTTTTAACAAATTGTACGTGGTCTTCTAAATTTGTTTGGAGATGTTCGTTTAATCGAACAATAAAGTGTGTTTCCGTATATACGTTAAGGTTCAACTGCTCGACCGGCGTATATATCCTGCAGGCCATGCATATTGTGGCAATCTTCTGGCATTTCCAGTTGTTTAAAAATCTTCATCAACAGAAACGCCACTGTCCGTTAACTGCTTTATGGAGCTTATCCAAGTGGCGTATGTCCATCAATAGTAGTAATGCCACCACAACACTGTCTTGGACTATTCCTTTACGTCTTCTTCTTCACTTGATTTATTAGGTAAACAGCCAGATACGGTACTCCATCTATTGTGTGGTCCTTCTGTTTTTCTTCTTCCAGTGCCTTTATAATGAAATGATTAAAAGCCTTTATGGAGAGTTTTTCTACATCCATATGGTCTACATTTTCCGTCAATTTCCTTATGTTTTCCCTCATTTTATTGACTTACACTATATACCCAAAATATTTCCTTATACCCTCATTTCTTTTCAGATTGTCCCTTGTAAATCCACTCACTCTTCTTAAAAGTATTGTTTGTTTAGCTGTTAGTTTTTTTTTCTTGACGCCATGTTGTTACCCATGCTTCACTTCCGTAAAGAACGGTAGTTACTACTATCATTTTATAAAAGTCACCTGAGTTCCTTTACTGGCTTTTTTCTACAAAACTTTTGTTCTAGTTCCACATATGAAAGGAAATCCATTTAATTCTTGGTCGACATCATGGTTAAATTTGTCAAGTTATGTCGTATCCTAGATATTTAAAAAATTTTACTTGTTCCATAATTTAATCATTCATTACTGTTTTTAAGCCATCACTTTCGTTTTATCTGAAGACAATGTCAAATTGTAAGCTAAGGCTATCTGCTGCAACTGACACAACTCCCTTCTAAAGGCCATCTTCGTTTTCTGCTTAAGTCATCTACGTAGACATTCAGTCTAGTTTCACGGCCTACACATATTCCCTTTTCATTCAACATTTTCCATTTAATGATCACTTCGTGTATGTATATAATGAAGAATATTGAAGAAACACAGCATCCTTGTCGTATCCTTGTGTTTGTGTACAATGGCTATGAGATATTTCTGATACCTGTAATAGTTTCAGTGTTTGTTCGTACCATTATGCAGATAGTGTTTGTTCTTTCGGCCATACATATAATCGTATGTGGCCTCAAACAGGCAAATAACAATTTCTGTATTAATTCACGATCGCTTGGGGCAGTATAGCTCAGCCTGCAAGGAAGTTGAATAATGGACAGCAGACAGTATACTAGTAGTGTACGATAAGTTTGGAATCGTGTATGAATAATCTAATGGTTAAGGTGACTGCAGGCCGAAAACAGGAGTTCTGGTCTGCCACAAATTTTTAACTTCATCTTTGAATTTAATTTAACGTCCTGAAATAGGTGTGGTGAAAATATATTTCTAATATGTTTGTTTATAAACTTTTTACAGCATTTATGAGATAAAATGGATAAAATTTGTCGTGTCATTACATTCCATAGTGTTTATCTTTTTACATAATCAAATGCTTTTCCAAAATCTGCAAAAGCAAAATGGTTCCCTACTGAGTTCGGGTCTCTTTTCAGTAGTTTGTTGTTTGTAGTGTAGAAACAATGTTAATTATTGATCGTCATTTCGTAAAACCTGATTGTTATTCAGATTTTAGTTTTTCCACGAAATATTTTAATCTTGGGTTCAGGATTTTGTCATATAATTTACAGGTTGAATTATGAAGGTTGACACCTCAGTCGCTGCTACATATATATTCATCACCCTTTTTATAAGTAAATACTAACGTTAGATCCATGGAATTGCCAGGAAATTATTTATTTCTTGTCTGTAAGTGTATCTCCTTCTTCCTCTGTTTCCAATTCCTTCTTCCCCACTATCTTCCCATTTTAGTTTTGTTTTCATGCAGTTCAAAACGTATCACATCATATCTCATGAAAAATATGTCCGACATGATACCATTTCCATATTAATACCATCTATACCAGTGGATTTTCTATTCTTTGTAGAATCAGAGCTTCCATTAGTTCTTTCATATCAATATCGTTAAATCCTTTTTTGACATTTATTTAAGGTAATGTCTGAATTACGGTATCACCCTTCCATAAATTTTATAATGAACTATTCATTCCTTTTCTCCTATCTCTAAATTACACTACTATTTTTGAATTGGTATAGTTCCTATTCTAGTACTGATATCTCTCTCGTGTAAAATTTAATTTTAATTGTGAACATTTAATATCATTCGTAACTATTCATAAAACGCCTTCGACTCTGCAATTTTTGTTTTTTTGCATAAAATTCCTATTACGATGGGGAGTTGAAAAATAAATTTTCCCTGTCGACTGTGGTCAGAGTTGCGTATGAAAGAAACAAAAATAGAATGAGACATTAAAGACACACAAGTACATTGAGACATTTTTCATAAAGCTTTGTAAGGTTCAGAAAGCCTTCCAGGAAAAAATCAGGGCGTTGCACACGGAAGAAACGTTGAACAGCTTGTTTGACGTCAGCACTGCTTCCAACGCGCCTTCCGCCGAGAGTCTTCTTCAAAGCTGGAAACAGATGGAAGTCACTTGGTGCGAGATCAGGACTGTATGGCGGACGGTGTAGGCGCTCCCAACCAAGAGTTGCAATATGATTTTACGTTGCCGTCGCCGAGTGTGGTCCCGCATTGTCATCTAACAGCATAATGCCAGATCTGAGAAGGCCAGGCCGCTTTTTCCGAATCACCTCTTTCAATTTCGACAGAGTGGCACAGTACCGCACAGCATTGATGGTTGCATCTTCCAAAAATTCCAGCAACAAAACTTCTTGGGCGTTCCATAAAACGGTGAGTAGTAGCACTTTACCTCCAGACGGAGTGCTTTTGAACTTCTTTCGGAAAGGTGGTGACGGATGTTTCCACTCCATAGTTGTTCAACGCTTATTCCGTATGCAGCGCCCTGATTTTTTCCTGGACAGCTTTTTGAGGCTTATAAAGCGATTTCACAGATGTATCGATGTACTTAGACATTATGTAGAAAAACAAAGATATGTCTTCTCTTTAAGGTCTCATTCTATTTTTTTCCTTTCATACACAACTCTGCCCACAGTCGACAGGGGAAACTTACTTTCCAACTCCCCCCTCCCCCTATTTTTAGGTTTCCTCTGGGTCATTTTATTCCTTCGAGTACAATTTGTTAAAACAGTTTGTCTTATTCCTATTTCTGCTCATTTTGTATCCTAGTGCTCCGTCCTATTACTGAGGCTAGATTAAGACTGCAAGTACATTTGTTGAGTTCCTGATGCGGTACTGGCGCATCGCAGGTAAAACTGCTGATGGTGAGCCTGACTCTAAGCTTTATATTTCACAGTTCGCACATCATCTAAGTGAGTGTTGTACAGTATTTCTTCTGTGCTCGATGATATGTTCATACTGCTTCTACAGGGTCATCCCTACGCTCAAGTTATTAATTAGCTTTGCATAACAGGTAATAACCGTCTGGGGAACATGAAGCTCGGTCATAGCATAAATCCAATAAAAATTTGTGTATTTATCTCGAGAACTTGTACTGACGAAACCATACTATCAATTAATTTATGGTCTTCTATTGCTATTAATTTCTTCAACATGGTAAAATGAATCTGAGGCGAATTAGTTCAGTGGGACTCAATATATATGAATCAACAAACAAATATTTTCGTTAGCTCTCTGGAGCGTTTCATAAAATAAGAAGCTGCTCACGTAAGTTGCATAATTACTGTGAGATGCAATAAGACTCCATGTGTTGGTGTGGTCTTCAAAAGTGGTTGTAAGATGAACATCAGCAAAAAAGGGTAATTCCAATCACGTAAGATGAGGCTCATTGAATCAGACGAGGAAATTATAGGCCGAAAGTGGGAGGCTAACTTTGCTCTGTCGGCAGTAAAATGAATAGTATACCCTGAAGTCGTCACGATATAAAACTTTTACTGGTAGTATAAAAAAGGGAATAAGTGAAAAGGAGAAATTTGTTAACACTGAATTTAAACTTAGATCTTAAAAAATCTTTTATGAAGATATATATTTTAAATTCTGAACTTCTTCGAAAGTGAAATGTGGGAGATAACCAGTTCTCACAAGCCGAGAAACAAGCCGAGAACAGAATTTTTTGAAATGTGTTGCTACAGAAAGATGGAGATTATGTGGGTAACTCGAATAATTAGGAGCATCTAAATCGAATTGGTGAAGAAAAAAGTAATAGCAGAGTTAGGCTGTAATTAATGGGTCGGTTGACAAAAGCTACCCAGTGACACTAGACACCTACGATGGTTGGGGGTACATCTCTAAAGCGGCACAAAGATTTCATTTCATAAGCTGGTTCAAGTATTATTTGTAATAGTTATGATACATAAACAGACTTGCACGTTATAGACTATTGTGAGGAGCTATATCATATTAGTCTTCTGACCGAAGCCTCCAACGACAAACAAAAGTTCAAAATGTTCAAAGTTTGTTAAGCTTATGGGACTTAACTGCGGGGTCATCAGTCCCTAAACTTACAAACTACTTATCAACTAGCTTATCCTAAGGACGGCACAAATATCCATGCCCGAGGGGGGATTCGAACCCCCGACCGTAGTGGCCGTGCAGACCGTGACTGGAGCGCCTCAGTCCCCTCGGCCACCACGGCCGGCGACAAACAAATGTTAATCGCGCTAGACATAAAATATTATTTACGATAATTTTATTCTCGTAATTTTTAGTGAAGGCATGTTTGTATAAAAGTACCCATAAAGGATGGCACAAATGTGCCGAAACAAATTTGGGACAGAAAACACGTAATGCGTCAGTTACACAATCGACAGTGAGCTGTCACTTAAGGATGTTATGCGTACTATGCGTGATTGTCTACAAGCGTGGACAAGACATCCGCATTTGAAAATAATTTCCTAAGTCTCAATGATATATACAGGGTGAATCTAAATTCGCGCACTCGGGCTTCGCAGCGCGATTCCTCAGCTGCCAGCAATGAAAAATGCCTCCCACAAAATTTCGTTCTACGCATATTTCTCCCAGTAAATGGACGTCGAAGACTGAGATGGCTGTGTGTTCCATACGTCAGTGTGCTTCATAATTACACCAACAAACTTGTAAGGGATGCATTAGGCGTCTTGAGGAACAAAATGAGCATGAAAAACCATGCCCGGAAACACCATTCAACGACGATACGGAGAGTCCAAGTTACAGGCACCAGCTCCTGCCGCTAGACATCCCCTCCGGCAACTTCGACGCTCTATAGCGTCATTGAATGACGTTTCCGGGCATGGGTTTCTATGCTCACTTTGTTCATCAAGACATCTCCCACATCCCCTAGAAGTTTGTTGGTGTATAGAATAATTCTGAAACACACTGACGTGTGGGACACACATCCATCTCAATCTTCGACGTCCATTTACTGCCGGAAATATGCGCAGGACGAAATTTTGTGACGCACTTTTTTTTTATTGCTAGCATGTGAAGAATCGCGCTGCGAAGCCCGAATGCGTGAATTTAGATTCACCCTGCATAGAAAGGTACATCAGTTCAAATGTTCAAATGTTTGAATAGCTTATGGGACTTAACTACGGGGTCATCAGTCCCTAAACTTACAAACTAAGGACGGCACAAATATCCATGCCCGAGGGGGGATTCGAACCACCGACCGTAGTGGCCGTGCAGACCGTGAATGAAGCGCCGCAGTCCCCTCGGCCACCGCTGCCGGCGGTACATCAGTAATTACATGTGGTCCACAGAATACTTCATCAGGTAACACGTGGAAAGCATCATGGCTAAACACATCCTAACGCACAAGAAACGCGCTTGTTAATAGAAACTATTTCTCGAAATCATTGGTATGAAATAAAGGTATATTGTTACGGAAAGTAAAAAATGTTGTTTTATACGAACTAAAACTACTGTTGTATGTTTTCAAAGACAATTTCTATCAAGTAAAAAATAGAGTACCCGAATACCTTGCTGAAGGGTATTTGAAATAATGCCCCACGCGTTTCTCAGTCAATTTAAAAAAGGAAAGGGTCTACGAATGCAGAAAATTAATGTTAGTAGACCTATGATACGTCCCTGAACCAAGCCTGAAATTACGTCCGTTCTGACTGCCACGAAGTTTCGGATCCATTCGTAAACCTTTTAAGACACTAGTGTTTCAAGTGGACGCATTTGGAAGAGGTGCACGCGTTTGGTGGGGTGACTGCAAATGAACACAGAGGGCTGGAGTAATGTCGGCTTAACGAAAGACTGCCGCGTCCGGTTGTTAAGAGTAGGAAGACAAGTGCGCTAGGTGTCAAGGCTGCGACAGCTGGCCGCCGCAGCTGCCGCCCGACCTCTGACCCCAGAAATCGGACAACTTTCTAATAACAACGCCGCACGCTGTTTCTAATAATAAGCGCGCTCGGCGTTTCGAGTCGCGTCCGTGTCCGGCTCATTACGCACGGAGCCTGCCGAAAGAAAAGTTTGTGGTCTCGTTGCTGCCACGGCACTGGGATAAATCCACGTAAGATAACTTACATAGCGTAGCTCAGTGGTGACGACCCGTATCCACTTCTGGTGTTACGAAATATACGAGCTATGTGATACCGATACCAAATGCATCTGAAGCGTAGTAGACGAATCGAATTTTGTTGAGTATTTTTTATTATTAATATACGTTTAACAACGGTTGGAACTGTTCGATGAACTACTCGTCTTGGAGGGCCTTCAAATGCCTAAAGAAACATTTACTTATTATTTTTTTTTCTGGGAGAGCTCCCTTGGTCTCTCATTCAAAGCAATTTTTTTAGACTGTCACGTGCCTCTCGCCCTGGGGGTGGGGGGCCTCCAACTCTGGAAACTTACGTTTTATGGTAATACATGTATTTCCAAGTGGACGGGGGCCTCATTTTGTTTTGCCACCGCTCCGGGCCTCCGATAGCCTTATATCGCCACTGCGTAAGGAATAGTCAAAACTTGTCACTGAGAAAATTCATGTAAAAGAAACGTTCCACTGGATGGTGGTGACCCATTGAAACGATAAGTAGGTTAAATTAACCTTTGGTTTGAATACATTTTTATCTTCATCCGACATTACCCCTGAGAAATGCACAAGGAGTAAGCATACCGAGCGGAGACTTTTTTACACCCAGTTTTCAAAATAACCCTTGGTAACGTTAGTTTAAGTTGCAGTTTTTAGGTTCATGGCTTGTACTTTCAGCTCCCCTTCATCGCAAGTAGTGACTCTCTTGTCTTCCCTACAAGTAGCATGAACTCCCAAAACCATTTAGTAGTGTTTATCGGGTACGTACGCTCCACTCAGTGGCAGACATAGCATTTGGTCGTCAGGTGCGTTCGCTAGGTGACACTAGAAGCGTGCTCCTTGTTTGTGTGTCACGGTAACGGAATGTAAATATCGTCACACCTCACGGGCAGGCGCACAGAATCCAACAGACGGTGAATATTAATATTAGTAGAGACTTACATATGACAGACCGAAAGAGAACAGGAGATTCCAGTCACCAGGAACATCTTCCACCTCGAACGCTCGGAATTATTCAAAACAATGCTAACAATAACACTCAATCATTAAAAAATGCAGTGGTCTTCGTCAAATAATGACATTTTAATGAAGAGCGACAAAGTAATATGATATCAGTACAATATTAAGGGAATTAATCGTTATTCAATTACATCAGTTTGTCGTCACATTTTCAATCAACAGTGGCAAAAAACCTCAGCTTAAAGTAATTATAACAATAGAAAACAAACCTTACGTACTTGATGGTGGTTATATTAATCATCAAAATGCATATGCGGTATGTCGAACATATTCTTGAAAGTGGAAGGAACAATGTCCACTCCTCCCTAAAGCCACCTTTGTACATTCAACATCACATCCACATTCAAGCAGTCCAGTATCACAAGCAAAAATAATTACATTTTCAAACGATGGTATGAGAATGTAGATTTCGTGACTCGCCTTTCGGCAAGCATGTTGCAACATAGGGCTATACTTTCGATACATAAAAATTATTGTTAAGCACAGAGTGAAGTTTTGCGATGAAATAACGACACTTGTTTTAAATACTCCATATAAATCCCGCATCTGCGTTTGGGACTCATTACGAGAATTATCAGGTGTGTAGGATATGTGGTTACTCTATTATAATAAATTTAAGCGGAGGGTTCTGTTGATTGAACATATAATGACAAATCGACGTTATAGAATTTCATTTAGTTTCCCTCTTATGGAATTAAAGTCTGGATAATTTGATTCTCTCTATTTAAATCTGACATATGCTAGAAGTCGAGGTATCCGTTTTAAGGTGTTTTGCTGCTGACTCTTCCCTTCAGAGAGCGCTGTACTGAGGCCGTGGTGCAGCGGTGTTTTCTTTGAGGAATTCATTAATGTTCATTAAAGCACTAACAATTATTCAATCACAACCAGTGTCTTTGTCAACAAATTAGGCCGCCGTAGCTCTGTATTTGAAATAATTTCCATTTCACGAATTACTTATCAATTAGATGATCTACTTTCAATTATGAAAGAAAATAACCTGCTATCAGGTTCCAAATTTCAGTCATTCATCTTAGGTTAATTTTGAAAGCAATTATTGCAGGAATGGCCGTGCGTTATTAGGCGCCTTGCAGGGGAGTGCGTGACTGCTTCCCGTCGGAGGTTCGAGTCCTCCCTTGAGTATCGCTCTGTCTGTGTGTGTGTGTGTGTTTGTGTGTGTGTGTGTGTATTGTCCTTAGCGTAAGTTAGTTTAAGTAGATTGTAAGTCTAGCGAGTGATGACCATTGCAGTTTTGTCCCATAGCTTTACAAATATTTGATTCGAATTATCGCGAATACGTTTCTTACCAAATTAGAGAAACAGAAGCAGAAACTAGGCGTCAGATATCAGGAAGGAAAAACTCAGTATTTTTGTTCAGATTATCATTCATAGTGGTAGAGGATTGGCCCCACGACTGAATCAATTTCAAAAACTGATGGTCGACTGCAATCAGTCGTCGCTGAAATATTGATCGACATTTAAGCAGATGCAGATTTCGGACAGGAACCAAACATTATCATAGTAGCATTATAAGAGAAAATGTTAAATATTTTTTGCTCGAAATGGACATGTATACGCACACGTTTCACAGTTCTGGCACTACATTAGTAACTCAAGTACATGTCCATGGCGTCCAACAAAACGTTTAGCTTCTTCTCTTGAAAATTTGCACTGATAATGGCTGATTGCTGCCGAAATCTGCGTCTGCTCGGTTATAGATCAATATTTCAACGCCGATTGATTTCTGTTGACCATCAATTTTTGAGTATTTTTGATGTTCCTGGATTGTAATATATTTTCCTAAATAAATTTACGTTTATATGAAAACTGTTTTTTATTGTTTGGTCCGTGTCTACTAATGACTTTGAAACTCCTGCATTAGGTGTATATGTTTCACTCAAAACATAGAAGCACTGTGATGTTACTTAGAAAGAAAAGTACATGTAACAAATATATCATTGTATAATTTAAATAATTCAAGATACCTTAAAAATGAATTTAAAATACTAGATAAAAGTGGTGAAGGTGGCTCAGAATATTTTGTAAAATATTAATTTTTAAACAAACTTGTTTTTATTTGTCTATCGACTAAGAATTGTGACTTTCAACAAACTATTACGTTCTGACACACGGCGGATGTATGACATTCATGTTTCGAATATGTTTTAGTACTGAATCAAATTTGGGTCTAGCTCTACCATATTTAAATGGTAATGACCATACAAAAGAAGTAGTAGCCAAAAGCTCATGCAAGTGACTTTTCTGTTCACAAACCGAAAATCTGGCACCCATAACTCAAATCTCGTCAAAAATTAAAAATACTTATTTGAGTTTTTTCCACTCCATTTGCTAATTTTAATAGACACTAATGCTACTACCCTAAGGGAATTGGCATCTCTCAATTAGAGAAGTGAAACAAATGAACGAGTGTGGTGAGGGCAGAGTGGAGTCAGCGGCAGGAGGTGAACGCAGCGCCGCTGTTCGCTACGCTCAATTTCCTTTATTGCTCGCGTCTGATACCAATGGCTCGATTGATTCCTCACTCTGGAATGCTGACCTTCCGGAATTCACAGAGCTGTCGAGAACGTTGTTTTACTTTGAGGCTTTTGGATCATGTTCAGTTTCATTCGAGGCAGAAAGTAATGGCATGCTCGTCAGCTGCTTCCATTCCCAATCGCGCTGTGCAGTCATTCCTATCACAGAAAATAGCCGAATACTTGGCTAGAGGTTGAAGGTAAGTGCTTTGTATCTACACGATGTGGCTCATCAAAATGCGGCATGTTTACTACTCGTGCATTCAACTCAAATGTGGCAGCATCCATCCAGCACGAATATGTTTGCCTTTTGTGTGTATGTGGCTGGGGTTTATTCGTTCCCGCTGGAAGCGTTTTTGACGCACCGTAACGGATCAGTGGTTATCGGCTCGAATGACATTGCGACCGAGCTGAACTTTATTACTCATTTGCTTACCCAGGTATGGGCAGATTCTTCAACCTTTCATGCAAATAGCGCAAACATATCTCTCTAGAGTTGCTTGCAACTTGTAATTTGATACGTAACAGCCACTTGCAAAACACCAATGAAATTACTTTCTACGTGACTGACATTGCAAGCTCTCATACGGAAAGATTTCTAATACTGCGAAGCAAATTATGTATTTAAGTACTAAGACAACGTCTTTTGATTGAGCTCCCTACAAACACGAAATAGATCTCACACATAAACAACTCATTTAAAGCGGAACTGAGTAAAGCCACTGTTTTATTGACCGTAACATTCACACATTACACTGATCAAAGCCCACCTGCCTATTAGCACGCAGGATGGAAGCAATGAGGCCGTGGTAGAACACTGGAAGAAGCTGCCACCACATCGCCATACACAATTACCGAGCTCTAACATCACGTTGAATCACGTCTCACGTGTGTTCGATTGCTTTCAGATCTAGGGAACTGGGGAACATCACATCTATTACAACACGTTACTATGTTCCTCGAACCACTCCATCATACTCCTGGCCTTGTGATACGGGGCATTGTCGTGTTGAAAAATGCCACTGCCGATGGGAAACATGATCGTCTCCAAGGGAAGTACATGGACTGCAACCAGTGTACGATACGTTTTGGCCGCCGTGGTGGGCTGTTCATCAACAATAATTCTCCTCAAATCACATTTAAGTGCTCGGCTGAAGGTTAATCGAACCACTAGTATGATATTTCTCTATCATTCCATTCGCTAATATTGCACAGGAAAAAATGTTCAAATGTTTGTAGAGCTTATGGGACTTAAATACGGGGTCATCAGTCCCTAAACTTACAAACTACTTATGAACTATCTAATACTTAGGACGGCACAAATATCCATGCCCTAGGGGGGATTCGAACCCTCGATCGTAGTGGCCGTGCAGACAGTGTCTGGAGCGCCGCAGACCGCTCGGCCACCGCGGCCGGCGTGCACAGGAAAAAGGAATATCTAAATCTTTTTGTTTTCGATCTGATTTCTCTTTTTTTTTAATTTTTTTTTTTATTCTGATGAGCATGTCTTCCTTTGCAGATGGGTTACAAAAAATAAGTCAGTATTCCAAACAGAAAGTTGGCGATTTCGCAAATGAATCTCGCCGCAACGAGTAACACCTTTTTTATTTTATTTTTTAATGATTTCCACCAGAAACTCGTACATCATTACCTTGACACTCTCCCGTATATCGCGATAATACAAAACGAGCTACCCTTTCCTGAACTTTCTCTAAATCCTCCGTCAGTCGTTGAGGGAATCCGAAAATTCGTAGCAATACTCCAAAATACGACGCACAAATGTAGTGTACGCAGTTTATGTATTAGAAATGTATTAGAAATGTTGCATCTTCTATGTGTTCTACCAATGAAACGTGGGTTCGCCGTCCCTACAATTTTCTGTATGTTCATTCCAATTTAATTTGTTTGTAATTGTTATTACTAGATATTTAGTTGAATTTACGCACTGTAGATTTGTTTGATTTATAATGAAAATGAAGTTTCACTGATTTCCTTTAGTTCTCATATGGATGACTCCACACTTATCATTATCGAGGATCAATTGACAATTTTTGCACCATGCACATATCTTATATACATCGTTTTGAAGTTGCTTTCGATGTTCTGGTGACTATGATACCCGATAACTGACAGAATCTTCCGTGAACAGTCTAAAAGAGCTGCCCATATAAATATAAGGAACATAGTGGCCAGCCGGCCGCGGTGGCCGAGGGGACTGAGGCGCTCCAGTTACGGTCTGCACGGCCACTACGGTCGGGGGTTCGAATCCCCCCTGGGGCATGGATATTTGTGCCGTCCTTAGTCGTAGGTAGTTCTTAAGTAGTTTGTAAGCTTAGGGGCTGATGACCCCGTAGTTAAGTCCCATAAGTTCTACAAACATTTAAAAATTTAACACATAGTGCCCACTATAACACTTCCCTGAGGGACGTCAGACATTCCCGTTTAATTCGCTGCTTTTCCATAAATTACCACAAACTCTGTCCTTTCAGACAGGAAATTGCTAATCGAACTACACATCTTTGGCGACATTCCATTAGCACTCAGTTCACTTAGAAGACGCTTTTGAGGTACAATGTCAAAAACCGACCGGAAATCTAGAAATATGGATTCGATTTGAAATCCCTTGTCCGATAGCACTCGTCACTTCATGTGAGTAAAGAGCTAGCTGTGTTACACAAGAACGATACTTTCTGAATCCGTGTTGACTATTGGTCAATGGGTCACTCTTTTCGAGGTAGCTCAAACCGTAAGTTCTAAAATCCTTTTTCAATTCGACGTCAATGATACAGGCCTTTCTTGAATACTGGAGTGAGCATTTGAACTTTTCCGTGTTTCGGTACGGTTCTTTCACTGAGCGATCGGTTGTATATGATAGCTAGTTATGGAGCTGTTGCATCAGCATACTCTGATGGGAATCTATCTGGTATATAGTCTGGAACCGGAAGGCTTTCTTTAGTTAAGTGATTTAATACTCCAGGGATATTTACTTCTAAATTACAAATGCTGCCAGCTGTTCTTGATCCAAATTCTATAGTATTTGCTTCCTCTTCTTTGGTGAAGGAATTTCGTAAACCTGTGCTTTGTAATTATGTTCGTTCAGAGACACTTGTACTTTGCACATTTAAGTGTGTTGTAGTTCCGCTATAGTTCACCGCCTGTCCTCGTTTACTAGTATGCCCAGCCAACGTTGTCCGACTTCTTTAATGTTTGGTGGCAGCCCACCCGCTTGACTTTGGACATGGTTTCAACTTGGTTTCACCACTCGTTAAAGACACTCACCACAGCACTCCTCGTACACCCGACAAGTCGTGCAGTTTCAGAAATGTTCGTGGCGAGTTATCACATTCTGCCCTCAGACAGGCCGCGCGCCTTTCCCACTTTACACACGGCAGCACGTCCATTGATACTACATGCACCGTGCTTGTTACTGACTAGCACTCATGTGACGCTGCTATCATTTGAATTTATATCGATATTTATGTGAATAGTAGCTAAGCGTTCATAATGTTCTGGCTGATCCGCCTGTGTGTATAGATTAGATGAAGGAAAAAATCTAACCTTGTCGTCCATTTATTCTACTAATAAGCACATAAATAGTTCATTATAGCTGGAGGAAATTCTATGATTGGCCGACGCTCTGAATGAGAATACACACCGGATTTTCCAAACAAAGCTTTAAACAAGTGATTTCCGAAGTACCCAGAAAGGCCAAATCTGAATTGGATGTCACCTTCCCTCCTACCGAATGTGAACATCACAGAAGCTTCGTAGTGTTGGGTAGATTCAATTAAATAAGCACATTATACAAAAATATTGTCACCCGCAAGTGATCTCAAACACATCTCGTACAGTATCGCCACTACCTTTGAAAATGGACTAACTTGTAGAGGAAGAACGCCCACATGTTTCCTCGGGTACGCCTTATCGAGGTGAACACTTTTATTCATGCTTAGATACGGTAGAGCTAATTAATTCCTAGTTTACTGAAGACTGAGTTTCACGTGATGTATCCAACTGTCGCTGAATATTCATCATCATCATTTAAGAGTGATTTTACCTTTCAGTGTTCAGTCTGGAGCATAGTCCCCCTTATTAGACACATCGACGATCCCCTATTCATAGCTAACGTTTATGCCTCGTTTGCTGTTAAGCTGTCAAGATCATTTTTGACCGATTGCAAGTGCTTTCTGCTTGGTTTACCGCGACTCACCCTACCCGCTACTGTCCAATCCATGAGTCTCATAAGTAACCTTACTCCTCCAATACAAAAAACTTGGTAGGAAAATTGGACTGTGCACTGATAACTTCGTCTTGGTACTGACTTTCTTGTTGATTAAGAGATTAGATCATAGCTGAGAGCTTTTCCACAGCTTGATTCCAGTTCTTTCACTATGTTGTAATCCAGTATGAAAATATATGTTAAGTACAAGAAACTGTAGACCTGTTCTAACTTTGTTACTCCTATTAGGCACTCAATCTTTTTAAATCTTTTTCCCACAAACATTACCTCCGTTTTAGAGATTCTGATTTTCATTCTTACCCTTACATCTCTGATCTACCTCTGTAATAGTGGTTAGCCACCTTTCATTCGGATCTGTCATCACAACTAAGTCGTCCGCATATGCGAGACTGCTTATTCTGATTTCGCCAGTTTAATCTTACCCGGCCATCTTATCGTTTTCGACATGTGATGCTTAAATAATATGACTAACATTGGTGACAGGTCCCAGAAATGGGGTGGACAGAGCGTTCATCGAAACAGGAAGGTAGCGTGCAGCACTGCCAACACAACTGTTGTAATCCTGAAAGACGGAAGCGCTCCATGCTCGTCATCTAGTTGTAGAGGAAAGATTAAAACTGACAACGAAATAACAATCCTGACTCGAGTTCACAGTTATTACATTATAAAAGTATTTGTTTAAATTCATTTTCTCATTAGGGTATAAAGTCAACACGGTCTCAACACGATAAGCAACTTAGATTTTTATCTGAAAAGGTTTCTATAAAATGATTGTAATAAAAGAAGCCGTAAAAGAACTTGTGAATTTCATCCTATTACTAGAAGCTAAATTTACTGTTATTAAATGATAAATTACTTTGCTGTTAAAAATTTGTTTAACAAACATCGTCCCCTAAGGATTCAGAACTATGTATTTTCAGGAGAAAAGTTCTCACGTTGAGTTTTTCCTGGTTTCTGGCTCAGTACCATTCACTGAGACTGTGCCAGAATGATACTTTCACTCTGCAGCGGAGTGAAAGTATCATTCTGGAAACATCCCTTAGGCTGTGGCTAAGCCATGTCTCCACCACATCCTTTCTTCCGGGAGTGCTAGTCTTGCATGGTTCGCAGGAGGGCTTCTGTGAAGGTTGGAAAGTAGGAGGTAAGGTACTGGCGGAAGTAAAGTTGTGAGGCGGCATCGTGAGTCGTGTCGGGATAGCACAGTCGGTAGTGTGCTTGCCCGCGAAAGGCAAAGGTCCCAGGTTCGAGTCCCGGTTCCGGCACACAATTTTAATCTGCCAGGAAGTTTCACTGAGACTGAGTTTTAGTTAGGTAGGTGCATAAATAAAACAGCATTATGCGTCAGTCACGGAAGTATTCAAAACCGACACCGGGGCAAATGTAGTGCACCTCGGGCCTTAAACGAAAAAGGCAGGAGTGAACGACGGCTGCGGAGATGTGTATGCCCGAAAAGACGAGCAGGTCAGCAAGGGACTACCAACAAAGGCTGCTTATGAACGTCTGCGGCAGGCAGATGACTCCTGTTCATCGGCGACGAAAGCTACAATTTGCACGGCATTACTGCAACTGGACGTCAACTGAGTGGCGAAAGGTGGCCGTCGCAGACAAATTAAATTTTATCTTACAGAATAACACTGGAACAATCGTTGGAAGGGTGCAGACATGAGGATGGAGTGTTGTCGTATGGTCGCTGTGGAATGGCCGAGCGGTCTAAGGAGCTTTGCTGCGGAGCGCGTGGTTGCCCGCCGTCGGAGGTTCGAGCCCTTCCTGGGGCATGGAAGTGTGTGTTGTCTTTAGGTTAGTTTCACTTAGTTTGTTGTTGTTGTTGTTGTTTTAGTTTAGAGGGGACTAGACTGGTCGGTCGTCAGTCTCCTCACTTAGTTTAAGTAGTTTGTAACCCTACGGACTAATAACCAAAGGAGTTAAGTCCCATAGATTTACAAACCATTGAACTGAATTGATTGTTATCAAATGGAAAATATATTCGTGGAATGTCCTGTGTGATTTTAGATTCTCATTCTGAAAGGCACATAAATATCCATCCGTCTTTATAGGAGACTATGTCCAACCTCAGATGCAATTCGTTTTTCATCTGCACGATTACATCTACCGGCAGGAGAGTAGTGTCACACAGCTCGCTGTGTACGCGCGTGGTTCGTGGTACTAAGAGCACCAGGATTAGTTTCCCTACTCCCTAGAAACGACACTCACCAATCTACATGACCATCTCGATCGGGCTGTTGCCGCCCATACATCCTCGACCTACACATCTGTAACAACTGTACACGGCCTGGTGTCGAAGTGGCTACACAACCCCGTTGGTGCCTTCTAGAAGCTCACTCTCTTCGCGCACGTCTCGCAGTGACCCATCCTTAACTTGTGGGTACCTTAATGTGACTTTACAGTGTAGCAAGGCCTCGGAGGTCATAACGCGCGTCCAGCCACTCGAAATAAAAGACGATAAAAGTATATTACATTTACGAATAGCGTATAGAGTGATGAGTCGTTATATTCAACTTGAGATTATGGAACTATTTTGTGAGACAGAATGACTGCAGCAGCAACTGTGTGGGAATGGGGCTGGAACGAGAGAAAATTAAATAATAAAATTATCAGAATAGTCATGAAATAAATCGATCCAAATATCTCCTAAAAAGTAGATAAATTTTTTTGAGATTAGGAACCTCTGTCCTGTACGAGAAGACAGAAAGTGAACTAATTTTGCCATGGAGTGTTTAGATTACGTATTCGGATAAGAAGAAAACAGCGCAGCTATAAAACAAACAGAGAAAGCTATCATGCCAAATAATGGTTGAAAGTTGCCTGTAATATTTTAAGTACAATTTCCTCATGTTTTGTTTGTTTGGTAACTCGCCAACTATTTTGCTATGGAAATCTATGCTTACTTCTACATATCGACGTTGTAGTCAGTCTCTAAGAATGGCCAACAGGAAATCATCTCGGCGAGTGCGTAACTGAACGATCAGCATTTGAATGGGAAACAATGTTCTGTGTGCATTTGCTGTAAGGTGGAGACTGTGTCTTGTCTGAAGTATACGTAGATATTTGTTGGTGTTTGGATATTTGGTTTTCGTGTGATATTTTACAATGAGAATAGCGACCTACATTATCGGAATAACAGTGATTAATGATGTAACATAGTGAAAACTGCAGTTTAAATATTAATGCAAAGTACTCGTGTTTGTAATAAAGTATTGCGAATGTTACTTTCGACATGACTGATACTGTGAGGCACCCATTTTCGATTAATGTTCGAGTTCTCCTCCCTGTTACGCGTTTGAATCGCTGGCGAGATTCGTCTATGCTTTCCAGTATTGTCGTCAGTGTCATGAGTATTTTGTGAGTAAAGCCTTTTTATGCAGTGGTATGGGTGTCATGTGTTCCCTGAAAGTTTAAGTGCTTTCTCTCGTGTGATATGAGCTGTAATCTTATATTGAAATAATCAGTTTTATTCATAAACAGTCATTCTGCAATTAATAATTCTCTTTCCATTATTCAAATTGAGAGCATTTCTGGGACATACTTTCCAAAAGGTCGTGTGATCATGGACAAGTAATATATTTTTTGTGTAGAAACAGTCTAGAGAGCAAAACTGACTTTTTATCATCACCTAGTTCAGGATTTTGCTTCGAGATAGTGTGGAGCGGGACAGGAGCTGTGAGTTCCTAAAGTGTTGTCGCAGTAATATGCTGAAGATGGCCCAACGCTGGTCCGAAAGTAGTTGATGATAAAAAGTCGCTGCAGTGTAGTGGCCGAGCGTTTCTAGGCGGCCTAGCTGCGCAGCAAGCCGCTGCTCGCCGTCGGAGGCTCGAGTCCTTCCTCGGGCATAGGTGTATTTCTTGTCCTTAGCGTAAGTTAGTTTAAGTAGTTTGTAAGCCTAGAGACTGATGACCAGAGAAGTCCCATAAATTTCCATTTGAACATTTTTTATAAAAAGTCAATTTTGAGCTATAGACTGTTTCTACACAAAAAAAATTATCATCAACAGCGCTGCTTACCCAAAGGAAACAAACGTGTTTCCAAAAATATGACAAGTAAAATAGTAGTGAGATCACAACATTACCAGTTGACTTAAGCGGAAGTACGAGGCGTGTTTTTTAAGTAAGTACCGTTTTGAAATTTTAAAAAAGACGTGCTAAGATATCTCAATAACTTTATTTTTGCATGAAATCCTGTACCTTAATCTACTTTTCTACATAATTTTCGTCAATATTGAGGCACTTGTCATAATGTTGTACCAGTTTTTGAATACCCTCTTCATAGAGGTCTGTCGCCTGACTTGTTAACCACTGCATCACAACAGTTTTGACTTCGTCATCGTCTTGAAGACCGCCCAGATGTTTCTTCAAGTGCATGAGCAGATGGTAGTCAGCTTACTTTAAGACACTGCACAATTCAGTACAAAAGACGTGGCAAGTTGAGCAAGGGCATCGATTTCCCACAAGGCAATGCCCGTCCGCATGCGGCTAATCAGACCACAGATCTCATCACATCCTTTCGATGGGTAACTCTAGATCATCCTCCGTAAAGCCCTGATCTGGCGCCCAGTGAATACTATTTGTTGCTACACTTGAAGAAGCACCTGGGCCGTATTCAAGACGATGACGAAGTCAAAACAGTTGTGATCCTGTGGTTAACAAGTCAGCCGACAGACTTCTATGACGAGGGGATTCAAAATCTGGTACAACGTTATGACAAGTGCCTCTATATTGACGAAATTATGTAGAAAAGTAGTTTAAGGTACAGGCTTTCATGTAAAAATAAAATTATTGAGATATCTTAGCACGTCTTTTTTTTTTATTTCAACGCGGTATTTTCTTAAAAAGCACGCCTCGCATTTATCCAGTGACAGTATGTTGCACATGATACATTCTTCAGTTTTTATACATACTAGCAGCATTCATCGTCCCCTTATTTCGCGTTCCTGGAGGTTAGTTTAGGTCGAGCTCTTAGGAACAGCGAATGATGTGCCAAATTACGTACAGTTTCCTTTCTGAGTCTCTCAGAATAAAAGTAGTTCAAATTAGGAGTCAACGAGGCCGCAGCGGAGTAACCGAGCGCATTGAGGCGCTATGTTACGACGCGCGAGGCCATTCCCCGTCGGGGGTTCGAAACCCCCTCGGGCTTGGATGTTTGTACCGTCTTCAGTATAAGCTAGTTCATAAGTAGTTGGTAAGCTTTGGGACTGATAACCCCGCAGTTAAGTCCCCATAAGCTTTACAAACATTTGAACTTTTTTTTGAGTCAACGGTTGCACATGTAGAATGAAATATTTTTTAACATTTCCCAAGTCAAGAGATGCTCTCTGAGGAAAAGTGGTTAAATTAAGAGGCAAGCATTCCCATGCACATGTTTCGCCGGTAGCGTAAAATATTTGTAATATTTCCTAAGCCAAGGGATGGTCCCATTAATACGACCCTAGATCGTTGTTATTATAAGGCCACTACTTATCGCCGTGCAAAATATATCGCTTGAAATAAAGTACGATCACGTTATAATAATATATTCGTGGGTCAAAAGTCATAACGCATTTTGATCAGAGCGATTCGCACATGTACTCAGAGCCAAAAAAAGAGAAAAAGTTACGATATTTCTTATTTTAACTTATATTACGAACTAGGTGCAGATTATTTGTGAGTAATATTTCAGAAATTACATGTAATCGTGATTCAGAACCTTTGATATTCTATATGTACACCGTGTCTGCTACCTCATTATTATGTAGCTTTCTTCCATTCATTAAATTTAAAAATCATTTTAAATCACTGCCTCCTCTGGAATTACACATTAAAAATTCGACGCGTCTGAGGACACCGTAATTATTGACGACTGTATCAGCAGGGCGATGGCTTGACAAACCAACGACGCTGCCAGCACTCGCATCCCAAACCTCAGTCTGAAAATCGCCCGCTAACTCTCAACACTTGACATACATGCTGTTTCAAAAATATGCATATCATTCTCAAAGAATATGTCTCCTTCTTGAATGAACGAAGAAATTTGAGGGATTTTGTAATGCATGCACCGAAACTAACAGCGTACCTTGTCGCCCATTGCAAGCTTTCATTTAATAGTATTTGCTAGGTCGGTCGTCCGTTTGCCTTTCTCCACAATTCTTGAAACACTATAAAAATTTCTCTTTTCGGGAGAACGAGGCGCCACCTCAAGGGGTGCACTAACATTCTCGGCGATGAAGGAAACTTAATTCCACTGTATGGTGAGAGATAAAACGCCCCACGTAAGTTCCCTCTCTTCCCACATTGTTGTGTGAAATGCGACCTCGCATGGCATCTGCGGTAAATGCAGCAACTTCAGATATCAACTATCGTCTTGGTGTTACTTCTAAGTCCGGTAGTGGTTTCAGTGAACAATTGCTTAACGTTTGCTTCGAACTTGGGTTAAAAGCTGCCTCGAATTTCTTAAATGACTACGTGCCGCTTTCAACTGATGAAAGTTGTATTACACAATTTCGCGGACTGCGAGTTCGATTTCAAAAGAAAATCGTTGATTACTGCCCGGCCCGGTACAGTGCTACTATAAAATGACCAAAGGCCGAACATAAGCAATAGAACGCAAACAGAACAAAATTCTTTAGTTTCAAGTAACATTCAGTGCAATACATTTTTGAAAGATAAACAAAAGTTTTAATCTTAAATCGGATGGTCTTCTAAAAACCAAAACTCTTTGAACTTAAAATTCAAACCAATAACCTACATCCATTGCTAAAGAAGAAAAGCATTACTGTCTTATCGATACTTGATCACGACAAGGATTGTCATAGCTGACTAGGCATAAAATACTTGTCATACCGGAGTTATCACCAAAAATATCAGAAAACAAATCTTAACATGTAATTGCCTATTTTAATTTGATTTACTGAACTGTGGAATACTTACCACCGTTATGTCCCTAATCACGAGTAACAAAAAGCACAGACTTACGCCTATGTAGGAGTTACATAAGAGGCTGCTCCCACCGAAGGTCGGAGTACTCTCTCGGCATGGATGTGTGTGTTATCTTCTGATTTGTTTAAGGAATTTGTAAGCCTAAGGACTGATAAGCGTAGTAGTTTGTGTATGAAAAGTAACAACGACAGCTATCGTAACTGATAATGCATGAAGAGAAATTAGAAGTTATTTTTGCCAGTGTGATCCGTCTAGGGCTTCAAATGAATTTATGAACATTTTGTGCTTAAACTGGATTCATACCTGCCTTTCCTGGAGAAATAGAGCAGTCGGCAGTCTTGGAGAAAGCGACGAAATAAGCCAACTATCTGATTCCAATAGGGTCGTATATCGCAGAAGAGGTGGTCCAAATTAGTATCCCGTCCCGCATCATAATTCTCAACGTCTCAATTTCAAGTGTAATAACAGCCATATGACTTAAACGACCATTACGACCATTGGATAATAAAATGATGTAACTTTCTGAAATGTAAGGAAAACTTTCTGGCGATAGTTTTTGATTGATGTGTATTCTGCCTGTTACTGCTAGCGATAAATTTGCTCTGTCCCATTTCATACCTAACAGATTCAGATTGGTACTGATTTGAAACTACGGTGCAGCTTGGCGTTCTTCACTTGGTGTTACCAGAGGTGAAGTATATATGATCGTACCTGTTAAAAATATATGCCTGAAGGAGGGACTCGAACACACACATTGCAGATATTAAATTACATGTTATCCTAACATGACACACGCTTAACATATCTACAAGAGGCGGGGAAGAAGATGTGGTGCTCAACGAAATGATTAACGACACTACTCAAATCAGTTAGGGGACCACGTGAGATATACACAGTATACATATGGTAAGGTATTTTATTCAGATATTGGTTATACTTGTAATCTGTGTGTGATACAGTACGATATTTTGCCGTCTCAACTCTGTACTGTTGGTTTAGTTACATAATAGTCAAAACGTAATTCTCTTTGACCTCTAATTAGGTGAGCGATCACCTCGGACAGCCAGTACGGTTTCATAACTGCATGGCATGGACAATATGAGGTTATAATTCAGTTCGTGAGGATATTTGGGCATTCTTACATGAATGCAATATCCAGCTCGGCAACCGTTGTGGGAGGTGCTGGTCTGGCAGCAATGCGTCTACCAAGAGCGTCTAAGACATGCTTAATCGGGTTTAATTCTAGTGAACAAGGCTGCCTTTCCATTCACTCAGTTCCCTCAGCTTCAAGCATGTTGTTCAAATGTTCAAATGTTTTTAAATCTATTGGGCCAAACTGCGTGGTCATCAGTTCGTACCTTACAAACTATTTAAACTATGGCAAACTAACCTAAGAACAAACACACACGCCAATCCCCCATGGAGGACTCTAACCTCCAACGGAGAGCAACCACGCGCTCCGCAGCGAGGCGCCTTAGACCGCTCGGCTAATCCACCGTGGCGAGCACGTTGTCAACCAGTACAGCTCTGCAGGGACGAGCGTTATCTTCCACCGGAAGGAACGCATCTCCTATGGTACCAACACCAGAATGTCGAAGGATTTCGTCTCTATACCTCTGAGAAGTCGAAGTGCCATTCTAAACGATATAGAGGTACGCACGTCCGCTAATACTGACTGCTGCACACGCCATTCCCCCACTACCTTGATATGGTGATATTTCCTGCACATAATCAGGGTTGTTGGGAGTTACACGTTCTCTCCAAATGAGGGAACGACGGTTGTGCGGCTGAACACAAAATCTTGACTCGTCTGTGAAGAGAACCCGGTGCCATTCGTTGCGACTCCAATCCTGATGTGCCTCTGTCCAGTTTCTGCGGGCTACAGGATGTTGTGGTTATAATGGGACACATACCAGAGGCCAAATTTCCGAAGGTGACTTTAGAATGATTGTGTTGATATTGTGTGTTCTGTTGCTACCTGCAGTGTCGCGTTGCAGTTGAGTTGCTTTCTGCCTCTTGTCTCGACGTGTTGTCAAATGTTCAAATGTTTGTAAAGCTTATTGGAGTCAACTGCGGGTTCATCAGTCCCTAAACTTAAAACTACTTATCAACTAACTTATACTAAAGACAGCACAAACATCCATGACAGAATGAGGATTCGAACCTCCAACGCGCGATCCGCAACGTGGCGCTCCATCGACAGGCTGTTAACCGGAGATAACGCTCATCTCTTGCTAATGCTATCCGTCTACGAACTTGGCCTTACATTTTTTTTAACTGTTCCTGTGTCTGAAGTCGCTTCCAGGTCCTGGAAATTACCCTTTGGAACACTTCAATAGTGCAGCTAGCTGTTCTCTGTGTTTCCTTCGTTATACTGATTAGCTTTATACGATCAACAAGCATTCATAGTTCATCTGGTGAACTCGGATGCTGACTGGGACTATTTTCATTGTTGACGGCTGGATCTCAACTTTCTCATCAGCAAACAACCTCTCAGGGAAGTACGTGTACTCGTCGGGACTGCTTCCTCAATTTGTAGCTCACATCTTCCACAGTTAATGACAGCCAGGGATGTCTGAAGGAAGTACCATCCGAAGATTGCGTTATGGCTACATTCTGTTAAAACGACAAATTCAAATGGTTTTGGCGTGTTGTAGATAGTTATTCTTGCGACACATGTTCCTGCCAGCCGGACGTATTTCCTATTTGAGACCTTCAGCACGGTTGCTCTTGTATCACAGAACATTAACTTGTTTAGTTTTCGGCGGTAAACCTTTGACATTACAGAGGAGGAAGCTCGAGAATCGACTAGTGCCCGGACAGGTTGGTCGTCGATGATGACGTCAATGAGATTTCTCGACTTCTCAGTGACTGTCGTCCGTCGAGGATTTTCTTCTGCGATGGTCGCCTCGCCCTGAACGCGGCAACTGGGCGAGCGACTGGAATCTCTGTAAGGCGACGGTGAAACGGTGAATGGCGACGGCGTGTTGGAGAGCGACCACGTCCACAATATGGCGCCGGGCTTCGCCCCATGGGTCGACAGTAATCACCTGCAGTTGACTGCATCTGAAAGGACTGCTATGATCGTTGGCGTGTTGTGGCATAATAATTGTCAAATGCTTGTCTTCTCTCTCTACAGTATGCACGACATGTCGAGGAAGACCACTGTGAAAACACAACAGCGTGTTGTCTTCCGTCCTCCAGATACCTGTCCTCCTGCGAGGCATCAAAGTTGCCGGGGGAGATGGTTGTCTGTTCCTAGGCTGTAGCGTAAATCATAGTATGGAGGCCATTCTTCACGTCGGGTGAGACTGGCGGGGTAGACAGGCGGGGCAGCGTCGGCTCCTTCATGACATACTGGACTGACATCCATGGCCATAACATGGTGCTCACTCAGTCGAACAGTACCGAATGCCATAAACTGTTGTACCTCTTCTCTCACAGTTTTGTCGTATGAGAGAAGCAAAATCATGCTGGTCTTCCACAACGGCCATAGGGACCACATTTGGGAGTGTGTCATATTTCTTTCGTCCAACCCTCTTCTGTTGCATCTCTTCAATTTTCTGGCACAATTTGATAAACCCTTGTGCTGCTAGAAACGTACTTCAACAGAAGAGCTCGACACATGTCTTCTGTAATGCCCTTCATAAGGTGTGAAATATTATGGGCCTCAGTCATATCCGGGTTAACTACGTGACATAGTGCCAAAACATTCCGACTGCGTTGACTCACTATGTTGTTGGGCCCTGTTCTTCAATTGTTCTTGCCGTGGCGGAGCGGCCGAGCGCATTGAGGTGCTATGTTCCGATGCGCGAGGCCGTTCGCCGTCGGGGGTTCGAATCCCCCCCCGGGCATGGATGTTTGTACAGTCTTTGGTATAAGTTAGTTCATAAGTAGTTTGTAAGTTTAGGGACTGATGACCCCGCCGTTAAGTCCCATAAGCTTTACAAACATTTGAACATTTTGAAGATCAATTGCTCTTCCGGTAAACGGATTTTATGCTGGTGGTCTTCAAACGTCTTCTTAAGTTCCGTTGGAATTTGTCCCAACCATCGAGCTTGTCCTCGTTGTTTTCAAACCACTGCTGGGCTGTCCCATCCAGGTAAAAATATACGTTCGCAAGGCACATCGTGTGATACCACCTATTATGCTTGCCGACTCGGTCGAATCCTTTAAGCTATTTGTTTGGGTCCAGTCCAGCGTCTCCCGAGAACACCGATATGTATCTGATGTGCAGCTGGCTTACCGTTGTTTACATATCCATGGCTCTTTTGATGACAAGTACTTTCGGAAGGAAGTAGTGAGTATGTCCTTTGTATTCCGGTTCTTGTCCGTGTAGGCGACGTCCTTACGCTGCCTACTCGGAGCCACGATGATGCAGATGTTTTGCAGTATTACCAGGCGCATCCACCAAATAGTGCCACGTTGAAAACTGCAGCTGAGTTCTAATGCGAAGGCTGGGTCGTTAATAGAGCACAACACTTTACACATAGAAGAGGTTTATTGTTAGCACAAGCATACACTTACAACTGACTGCCTTCTAATTGAAGAACTCCGCTATTCATGCATAGAAAGAATTTTCTGGAACTGGAAGTTCATCAGTCATATGAAACACAATACATAATGAAGATTAGGTGTGTAGATCACGTAACTAATGAGGAAGTGCTTAACCGAACTAGGGAGAAAAGGAGTTTCTAGGGTATACTGACTATGAGAAGGAATAGACTGGTGGGACACATTCTGATACATCAACGAATCCTCAACTTAGCATTAGAAGGACGTGTGTGGGGTAAAAGTCGCAGAGGGAGACTGAGGGACGAATACAGTAAGCAGATTAAAGAGGATGTAGGTTGCCGAACATATTCTCAGATGAAGAGACTTGCACATGACAGGGTAGCGTGGAGAGCTGCATCAAACCAGTCTGCTGACTGAATACCACAACAACAACTCCGATATGTCACGTATTTTATGCCTAGTCAGCTATGACAGTCCTTGTTACGATCAAGTATCGATAAGACACGAATGCTTTGCTTCTTCGGCAATGGATGGATGTGACTGGTTTCATTCGAGAAAAATATAGTTCGTTATATCTTTCCAAGTTCAAAGATGTATACAAATAATTTTTCAGGAATTAGTACAGAGAAATTGTTGGTAATACACATTTAATATTGAAGACAGAGTTTTTATTATGTGTCTAGTTCAAAAAATTGGGTTTATAGAAAACCGCTCACCACCGGAAAGACGATTTAGACAGCTAAAGTACTTCGAATTTATACAGAACTTTAGGAATTCCAATACTATCAACAATCTGCTGTTCATAATAATATTAAATGTTAAAGGATTACTGAATATTTCAATTGACAGATTTTGTGATATCGGAATATAATGAGTTGATAATCCTTTTCATATGTCAGTTATTGTAATGAATTGTACTCCACAAACGTTAAGAAGTTAATAAAGTGTTACATTTTAATTAAAATATCTCTTTAATTAAAATTTCTCTAGTTGATCCATTCTGAATAGTGGAACTACTATACCGCAGAGTGGTTAGAATACCCTCCGGACAGGCACTTTATTTGGAATGCATTTGCATCAGGCGGAAGCAATTCTGGATGTTGGGATATTTTAGCACATGTTAGTACATATCATCCAAATACTAGAAGGCTTTTTGCTTCCTGACTATAAACTATATTTTTGTGACATTTACAGGATATAATATATTTGCTGTGGACAGACCATGCCTGCGCAAGTGATAAAAAACTGTCTGTGTGAGAAACATGGAGATTTCAAATACACTTCACAGTATTGAGTAGATTGCCCTGTCATTTATTAATCATAACAGAAAATGCAAGTCCCACTGCAAACTGCACTGTCTTAATGTTAAAAGCCAGATCTGTCTGAAATAATGGGTATTCTTCGGATGTACTCTGTTTCACTCTCTTCCTCTCCTTGTAGCTCTATAGATATCTATTGCTTCTTCCTACAGCTGTATGCGCTTCACAGTTCAAAGTTGCTTCAAAGTTTTCAACAGACCTGTCATATTTCAGGAATTTCCTTAAGCTCACTGGAATACGGGAGTGTCTTAGCAGTAAATAAGAAATGTAATAAAACTTGATGCCTGATGTGAAAAGTTTTTACACATCGCAATATATATGATCTCATATTCACTGAGTTATATGTTGTATAATTTTTCAGGCATATATTCATTTTCATACGTTCTGTATGTCTGAAAAATCTGTTGCGAATGTAATTAGTACTAAAGAAGTAATAAATTAAAACTTGGTGTGTGATGGGGCGGTTTTACATGAACATTTCTGTTTATGTGCTCGTATCTCATGAACTACGAGTCATACTGTGATACAATTTAGAAGGTACATTCCACAGTATGTGGGTATACTGTTTGTAAAATTTCCTGCACGTACAATAAGTAGTGTAAAAATTATAAATTTCAGCGTTATACCGAATGCCGTAGTTTTACTCCGTGAACAGCGAAAAAGTAGTAAGCGTGAAACTTTTTTCCTTTCATCATTTTGCTATGGTTGTCAGCGAGAAAATGTTTGCTAGATGTTTGAAATTATGTTTAAAGTTTGTTGCAAGTCGCTAAGTGCTCTCCTTCTCAGATAGTGGACTGATAAAGTCACAGTATCACGTGTCGGAATACGGGGAAGTTTTCGTTGCTTATGACGTCATGTCTCCTGAACTATCGGTCCTATCGCAAATCCTTTCTTAGCTGACGTCTACTACCTACAAACTACCTTCTTGCCAAATTTCAGCATCATAGATGAAGTAGTTTTCGAGATTTCGTGTTTAGTCAGTGAGTGTGTGCTTTTATATAGATAGATATTACTACTTTCTTTATGAAGAAAATACGATATAAAAATAATTGGTGTTAGTTTTGCGATAATCGTTGTGGAAATAGCGGTGATCTACTTGTTAACCAACAAAATAACACGCAAATACAATCGAAACCGGTTATAGCGACATCTAATGGACCGACGGTTCATGGTCTCTTTAGATAATAGACCGAAAATGTGTTGTTTTTTTTTCACTTGTTATATAAAATAATCGTATCTGTAAAATCAAGCCTGCCTTACAATCAACATTTCAAGAAGTAGCAAAAATAAAGTACACATACGGTATTTACCATATAGTATTTGTGGAGAGGGACTGAAGAGCGTTTTTTTCTGGCTTCGGTGGACTGGCCGAGCGCTCTAAAGCGCATTGCTGTGGGACGCGCCGATATACGTCGTGCCGGCCGCGGTGGCCGAGGGGACTGAGGCGCTCCAGTCACGGTCTGCACGGCCACTACGGTCGGGGGTTCGAATCCCCCTCGGGCATGGATATTTGTGCCGTCCTTAGTATTAGCTAGTTTGTTAGTAGTTTGTAAGTTTAGGGACTGATGACACCGTAGTTAAGTCCCATAAGCTATACAAACATTTGAACATTTTGAACATGTTCGTCGTCAGAGGTTCGAGTCCTGCCTCTGACGTGTGTGTGTGTGTGTGTGTGTGTGTGTGTGTGTGTGTGTGTGTGTGTGTGTTGTACTTAGCGTAAGTTAGTTTAAGCGGTTTGTAAGCCTAGGGACAGATGACCAAAGTAGTTTAGTCCCTTAAATTTACAAACATATGGACATTTGATTGTTTTTGATGTTTGTGCAGTAGGCCTACATACAGGAGTAACATGTTAGCAACAAGCAAAAACCCATAAGTTAAGCAATAACATGGAACGTGGTCTTGGAAAATGTTGAAGAAAAACTGAAAATAAGTACAACACCAAGTCTCCGACTGCCACCGGTCAGAATTAGGGATTCCAGATAACAAGTTTTCTACTTCTGACAGAGTACTGATTTGAAACGTACAGTGTATAAAAACAAAATTTGGTTATATTGTTGTTACTAATCCATAAATGCGTAACTAACAAAAATGAACGTTAAGCGTTGTAGAAAATATATTTCTCCAAAAATGTGATGAGAAATACGGCGTTTTGAATGGTAAGACGCACTAAGCAATAAAATAATAAGCGATTTTTTAAGTATAGCGTTTGAATAGGATTTAGACGGGACCCTCAGATTTCGCAGTTGTAGCTAATATGTCTCTAAAAGTGATGTCGCTATAAACGGTATTGGCTTTAATAACAAAATCATAACCGCTTAGGATGCTCATTCCATTTTGTAAACTACAGAGGTACGTGTTTTTCTATTTATTTAATTATTTATTTTTATTTGGAGGCCTATACAGGGTGTTACAAAAAGGTACGGCCAAACTTTCAGGAAACATTCCTCACACACAAAGAAAGGAAATATGTTATGTGGACATGTGTCCGGAAACGCTTAATTTCCATGTTAGAGCTCATTTTAGTATTTCTCTTTAAATGTAAATTGAAATAATTCGTGCAGACAATTGTCAATATACCCCATTGTTTCGTTAGTGTGTACTGCACTTCCTCGATTCACGTCATCAAACAGATTTTCTGTGAACGTTTGGGCAGGAATTGTTGGTGATGTCTTGATTGGGCCTCATGTTCTTCCACCTACGCTCACTGGAGCACGTTATCATGATTTCATATGGGATACTCTACCTGTGCTTATAGAACATGTGCCTTTACAAGTACGACACAACATGTGGTTCATGCACGATGGAGCTCCTGCACCTTTCAGTCGACGTGTTCGTACGCTACTCAACAACAGATTCGGTGACCGATGGATTGGTAGAGGCGGACCAATTCTATGGCCTCTACGCTCTCCTGACCTAAACCCTCTTGACTTTCATTTATGGGGGCATTTTAAAGCTCTTGTCTAAGCAACTCCGGTACCAAATGTAGAGACTCTTCGTGCTCGTATTGTGGACGGCTGTGATACAATACGCTATTCTCCAGGGCTGCATCAGCGCATGAGGGATTCCATGCGACGGAGGATGGATGCGTGTATCCTCGCTAACGGAGAATATTTTGAACATTTCCTGTAACAAAGAGTTTAAAGTCACGCTGGTACGTTCTGTTGCTATGTGTTTCCATTCCATGATTAATGTGATTTGCAGAGAAGTAATAAAATGAGCTCTAACATGGAAATTAAGCGTTTCCGGACACATGTCCACATACCATATTTTCTTTCTTTGTGTGTGAGGAATGTTTCCTGAAAGTTTGGTCGTACCTTTTTGTAACACCCTGTATAAAGATCTTAAACGGTGAATGCAGAAACATGATATGAGTAAGTGTTTGGTGGAGGAATAGAAAGAAATATGACAAAAGCTGAGCCCAGTATAGACATGTTTCTAGATGGTCGCCTCGGTCGTCGTGCCGAGCTCGCTGGTAGTGACGAGGCCGGTAAAACTTGTAAGGTCCATTTGTGAGAAAGGCACGGCGCTGAGGGCCGGGAGCGCAGCTGGTGAGTGGAGTGACCAAACTTCCGGCCAGCCCCCCCGCAATCCATCTTCCGCCGTCACACTTTTCTGCATGCGCTCTCCTAAACTGCGCCTCCGCCTCTGACGGAGCAATCACCCAAGGAAGCTGGCGCCTCGTCACAGCCGGTCTTCCTATTCAAATTTCTCATTAATCGACGAACACTTACCATCAGACGTTCCCCGTAGATCAGCTGCAAATGGCAAATGTCAAACTGGCACGAAGTAGCCTACACGACGTGTGGTGTATCTGATTGGCATTCACTGCAACCGCACAAAGTAACTAGCAGTAACACCATCTTCGTAACTAAAGATTCCACAGAGGCTTTCTCATTCGAAAACTATATTTGGATGTTAGCGATTTGTGAGGTTTTTACTATGCCTCATGTGATAACCAGCACGTGTCGGAATTAAACATCGCCATTATCGTTTCGATTCCTGTAATGACTGTGGTTTCTCATTCCACGATAATGCAGCTGCAATGAGTAAATTTGCGTTCTTTTCTTCGTTGTTTTGAAAAGTAAGTGTGATTACAGATCAGTCAGCCGTCGTTAGTAAATCTCCCGTATTTAACACGTTGAATATTTAGGCGTTTAGTTTTCATTTTATTCATTATTGTTACTAGTTGAACGACTGTAGTAGGATGCAGGAAGACTTGGGTCAAATTTCTAGGTGGCGTGAGGAATGGCAGGGAGCTCTGAACGTAAAAAATAAAAATAAAAAATTTAAAAAACGTCAGATGAGGCAGATGAGTAGGAGAAACAATCCCGTAATATTCTAATACAGCATTAGTAGTGTGCTGCTTGACAGACTCGCGTCAGTTAAATATCTAGGCGTAACGCTGCACGGCTATATGAAATTGGATGAATATATAAGGACAGTCGTGGGGAAGGCGGATAGTCGACTTCGGTTTACTTGGAAAATTTTTGAAAGGTGTGATTCGTCTGTAAAGGAGATCGCATATAAAACTCCATCTTGAGTATTGTTCAAATGTTTAGGATCTCCGCCAGATCTGTTAAAAGAAGACAGAAGCAATTCAGAGGTGGGCGGCTATATTTGTTACTGACAGGTTCGATCAATGCGCAAGTGTTACTGAGATGCTTCGGGAACTCAAATTAGAGTCGCTGGAGGGAAGGCGACGTTCTTTTCGAGAAACACTGTTGAAGAAATTTACAAGTCCGGAATTGGAAGCGGACTGCAGATCATTTCTACTGCCGGTGACTTGTATTTCGCGTAAAGACTACAAAGATAAGATTAGGAGTCGTACATATGCGTACAAGCATTCGAGTTTCCCTCGTTCTCTATGGAAGTGGAACAGGAAAGCCATTAACTACTAGTAGTACTAGGTACCTTCCGCTAGGCACCTTTTGGTGGATTGTATGTATGTATAATGTAGTGGTAGGCTAGATAGGGCGTGCGCGTACTGTGTGGACGCAGTCATTTTCAGACTGCTGCCTCGGGGTGTATCTGTAGCGGAGAGTTTGGTGTATCGCAAGGTCAATCAGAGATGTGGCTTGTTTCGACCACGGTTTGTGCTGCCGCGGCACCGTCGCGTGTACGCGCGCGGGGAGAGCTGCGGTTTGAGGCGCGTTAGTGTTGTTTACGTGTGGAGGAAGTCCGGTTGGCCTCACCCGTTCGCCCTGCAATTGGACAGGAGGCTACTGTTTCAGCAGGCTTCTAACTGGCACAAGGAGCGACACGTTTGCTACTTATACTACTACCGCAATATTTGCACAGATATCTTACCAAGAACCCAAATATTTCTGGTAAAATCGATAGAAATCGATAGGCGGGTTGATGACACTCGTTGATCATTCTGGGGACACAGAAGACAACAAGAGGGAAAGTTGAAGTTTTGAATTTCACGGTTAATAAATCGTTCACGCAGGAAGATCTTACAAATTCACCGTCGTTTAACTCCGATTAGGCGAAATAGGATATAAACAAGGCATCCTGCGTGTAAAGAAACAACAGTGACAAATGAGAGTAATTAAGTCATTAGAAACGCATGGAACTAAAATTCTGTTTTAGGAAGACTACTGTATGGCAGTGGACTATTACTTAGCTGCCACTTAGCGAATATTTGGTCTAGTGTGAAATCCAAACGATTGAAAAAAGCGCAGGTGGCTCCTGTTTGTATGGAAGGCCCTCTCAATTACAGACCAATATCATTCACATAATTTTGCTGCAGAATTCTTGAACTTATTCTCAGTTCAACTAAAAGTCTATAACATATTTCCCTGTGACGGAAAATGTTGTGTTCTTCCATCAATACGTCTTTAGGTAACTTCGCTCATGTGAAGCTCAGCTTACATTTTTCGCTCATGGTAGACTGCATATTCATTGGCAACGATGAGCATCTCCCAGCTTACTGAATATCAATAAAGTTTCCTAAATATCGTTAGTCTGTTTTTTCGTTATGAATTTTGTCTGGAATTGGATCTTTATGGACATATATTTCAAGTTCTTCCAGAATACACATTACGATTCCATTAGGTACACGATGTAGAATTATTATTGTTTTTTTATATTAGTTCTGCTTTGTGTTTATGGACCCGTAGGTATATGAAAAATGTTGACTAATTAATTTCGCAATTTCGTGTTTATTCCTTAAATCTAATTGTGGACTGTACTACAAAATTACAAATACTGCAAAGAATAACTTGGTCAATACCTCTTACATTTACGTTTTCTTTTTGCAGCTTAATGTCCTGGAGTGTAGTTGACTTGAGAATGGCGAAAAATCGAAACGGTCTTTAGTTAACACCGGTAAGTATAATAAAAATAGTGCAGCATTAAGTGGAATAAACATTTAAAATGTCATTTGCTTACTTAATGTATGCTACGGGCCCACTTAAAAGAAGCTTTTGGAATTACTACTAAGATTTTACATCACTCAATGTTCGAAGCCAATTGTGGATGAAATTGAATAGTATTTCCAATATACATTTCTAAAGGAGAAAAAATTAGAAAAAGCCTTCTGTAGTATCAGGTTACAAGGTTAAAGTATCTGGACATTATTAGATCTTTCGAACATCTGAGACCATTTCAGAGATGCAATACTGAATTTAAGAACATTGAGTTAGCAGTATGGAAGGGAATTCAAGCCTTGGTTTTTTTGACAGGGTTATAAAAAATACGGTATACTTCTGAAGTAGAGCTCATATAAAACGTTGATATGACCACATCTAGACCACTGGTTGTGCCTTTTGAGTGCTTTTCAAGCATCCACGACACCTGAGTTTGAAGAAATTTTAGAGACGAGCTGCTAGAGAACAGAGATGCTCAGGTAACATAAACAGGAATATTTTGAAGAATACCAAGGTTACCTCGAGAAACTCAACTGCTCTTCTACCTCCATTTTATATATCACAAAAGGTCACAAAAGGACCTGAAAGAGCTTAGGGACAGCGCGAATGTATGCTGATGTTTTTGCCACCCACTGCACAGGAAGAGCCTGCTGCTGTCTCCTCAAGCACGCTGTATGTCGAATATCGATAGAGATATGTTGATTAATTGTACCTGTATTATATAGCGAGACATGTATTCACAATTTCGAACATGGTAAAGTACCACCTGTACAATTTGTTGGTGGTCACAGCTCGAACTTGACTTTCCCATTTTTCGCGAGCCGTCGCTATCCGTGCACGCTTCCCGGACCGACCCATGTTTCCATATTTCTCGCGCAGTAGATGTGATTCCGGCACAGAGAAAGACAATTCACTTATTGTCGTAGGCCTTGCTATGGGTTGAAACAGTGCGCTGTGCCTGTGTTTTTCCGTTTTAAACAATGCAAGTACGTTATGTCTGTTATAAATGTATTAGCTAGCAATATAAGGGTTTGCAAGAAAACTGAAAATACATTAATTTTGAACATATTGCAAACTGTAGAATATCTGAAGATCAGTACACATCGTAAGCTAAAAAAGCACTTAGACGTTAAGCTGTAGAAGATCAAAGCCTTTGGAAAGAAAATCACACACAAAATTGCTTGATATGTGACTCATGTTCGACCTTATGTCTCTAAAATACTTTATCAGGGAAATTAACGCCTACAACTGAAATAATTATATCAGATCCTTTAATAAATTGCGACTGAGACTGAAATACTTTTCATCGGCCACAACAGCCTTTTAAGACTCAGAACGGAGTAAGGGTGCAGACTGGCACGTGAGCGGCTGCCGACTACGGCAGGTCCTCATCCTGCTGATGGATGGCGCATACGAGTGCCTGCACGCCGCTCCCCCACTACGCAACAATACGTACGTAGGTATGCTGCGACCCCATGCGCAGAAGGAGCTCTACACCAGTAATATACCAAATACCTGCATCAAGCCCTCCCAGCTTGCAGCTGCTCGATGGTCCTTAATCGGCCACAGCCCAAATCCGAGCCACTTGTCCGCCGGTAAGCGTTTCCAATTTCCGTTAGATGAGACACTATGAGGACTTCTCAGAGTTGACTGTTCTGCTGCGTTTTCAGAGTGACAGGGCTGATAAGCTACCCACAAAATTTTAAGATTAAATTCAAATTCAAATGTTTGTAGAGCTTATGGGACTTAACTACGGGGTCATCAGTCCCTAAGCTTACAAACTACTTATGAACTAGCTTATACTAAAGACGGCACAAACATCCATCCCCGAGGAGGGATTCGAACCCCCGACCACAGCGACCGTGCAGACCGTGACTGGCACGCCGCAGACCGCTCGGCCACCGCAGCCGGCTTTAAGATTACCTCTGAGCCTTTCGGAGAGAGGCATTTTCCAAACATCTTATTGTGTCATTTAACAATATGCAACAAAATCAAAACATTACAGTTTACATAGTCGAGCATACGACAAAAAAATGAAACAACAAGGTGGGCAATAAAGAAATACTCTCTTAGAAATATAAAATTAATAACAGTATTAGCAAAACTTATCTAGCTGTCTGATTTTCTACTGGTTTTAGATATTTATATAAAATCTAGACCATTTTGTAACAAAGACAATACTTAACGAGGAATATAATTTTTAGAAGTAAGCTGAGTAAATAGTAATAGGAATCTATACGTAAATATAACAATCTAACATTAAAATCTATAAATCTACATCTACATAGATACTATGCAAATCACATTTAATTGTCTGGCAGAGGGTTCATAAACCACTTTCATAACCCTTCTCTACCGTTCCATTCTCTAATAACGCGCGGGAAGAAAGAACACTTAAATCGTTCCATTTTCGATCTTATTTTTCTTATTTTATTGGGATGGTCATGTCTCCCTCTGTAGGTGAGTGCTAGCAAAATATATTCACATTCAGAAGTAAAAGTCGGTCATTGAAATTTTGCAAATACATCTGGCCGCAACGAATAACGTCGTTTTTTTAATGACTTACACCTCAGATTGTGCAACATTTCCGTGACGCTTTACCCCCTGTAACGTGATAAAACAAAACGAGCTGCCCTTCTCTGAACCTTCTCAATGTCCTCCGTCAGTCCCACCTGGTGAGCGTCCCACACTGGGCAACAGTACTCCAGGAGAGGACTCACAAGTGTGATGTAAGCAGTCTGTTTGGTGGAGCTGTTGCATCTTCGAAGCGTTCTACCAATGAAACGTAACCTTTGGTTCGCCTTCCCGACAATATTTTCTATCTGTTGTCTCTAGTCTAAGTTGTTCGTAATTGTAACTCCTTGGTATTTGGTAGAATTTACGACCTTAACGTTTGACTGATTTATCGTGTAACTGAAGTTCAGCGGATTTATTTCAATGGTCATGTGTATTACTTCACACTTTCCATTATTTAGAGTTAATTGCCAATTTTCTCACCATGTAGAAATTTTGTCTAAATCGCTTTGCAGTTGCTTTTGATCCTCTGTCGACTTTACTAACCGGTAAACGACAGCATCATCAGCGAACAGTCTAATGGAGCTATTCAGATTGTCTCCTAAATCTCTATCTATATAAAAGCGAAAGGACACTCATTCATTCACTCACTCACTGACTAAACATAAAATCTCGAAAACTACGTCACCTATAAAGCTGAAATTTATCAGGTAGTAGACGTCAGCTAAGAAAAGATTCAGCGATAGGACCGACAGTTCAGGAGATATGACGTCATAAACGATGAAAACTGCCCCGTCTTCCGGCACGTGATTCTGTGACTTTATCAGTCCACTATTTGAGAAGGAGTGCACTTAGCGACTTGCAAAAAACTTTAAACATAATTTCAAACCATTAGGAAACTTTTTTTCGCTGACAACCATTGCAAAATGATGAAAGGAAAAACATTTCTCGCTTACTAATTTTCCGCTGTTCACGGAGTAAAACTACGGCATTAGGTATAACGTTTAAATTTATATTTTCTACACTACATATTGTACCTGTAGGAAATTTTACAAACAGTATACAGACATCTAGTTGAATGTACCTTCTAAATTGTATCACAGTACGACACGTAGTTCATGAAATACTAGCACATAAACAGTAGCGTTCATGGAAAATTGCCCCATAACGCACCAAGTTTTAATCTGTTACTTCTTTACTACTAATACATTCGCAACAGATTTTTCAGACATATAGCACTTATACAAATGAATATATACCTGCAAAATTATACAAATATACAACATATCACTCATTAAATATGAGATCATATATAATGCAATGGGTGAACCTTTTCACATTAGGCATCACGTTTTATTACATTTCTTATTTACTGCTAAGAGACTCCTGTATTCCAGTGAGTTTAAGGAAATTCCTGAAAGATGACAGTGCTGTTGTAAACTTTGAAGTAACTTTGACCTGTAAAGAGCATACCGCTGTAGGAAGAAGCAATAGGTACCTATAGAGTTACAAGGAAAGGAAGAGAATGAAACCGAGTACATCTGAAGAATACCCATTATTTCAGACAGAACTGGCTTTTAATTTTAAGAGAGTGCAGTTTGCAGTGGGACTTGCATTTTCTATTATGATTAATAATTCACAGAGCAATCTAATCAGTACTGTGGATTGTGTTTGAAATCTCTATGTTTCTCACACGGACTGCTGTATATCGCTTGCTCAGGCATGGACTCTCCACAGAAAATATTCATATTATATCCTAGGCCAGTCACAAGAAATATTGTTTATAGTCAGGAAGGAAGGAAAGAATATTAGCGTTTAACGCCACGTCGACAACGTGGTCATTAGAGGCGGAGCTTACGCTCGGATTGTTTGGGTAAGGATGTGAAACGAAACCGTAATTTGTATTTCTTTATATATGTAGTTTTTATGTATACTATGCTTATAAGTATGGTGTAGTACAGTAAATCTCCAATAGTGCAACACGGACTTTCATGGGGTTTCATAGATCAACTGCATCAACTGAGAGTGCCTTGGGGCAACATATAATCTTCATTTCATCAACATCGGCTCATGGGAAGAAAAGATATCGTAATTTGTAGTTTCTTGCGTATGCTACACTTGAATTGCTGCGTAGTATAGCAAAGATCCGATAGAGGCGCTGTTACTTAATAGTACACCAAATAACTAATAAATGGCGATGCTGCGTTTTTTTATTCACATAAATAAGGTGTAATACACCGTGACAAGGGCTACGATTTTCCTTACGACAGCGGTGTAGTGTATTGATGTTGAATCCGTTTTGAAAAATAAGTCACGTACAATAAGGGGAATAATTCTTTATGTTCACGATGAAATAAATAATTTATGCTGTTCTGGTCAGTAAATTAATCATCCTCCTAAAGCGAATAGTTCGTTGCCAACGATAGCAAACTAAACCGCTGCCACGGCAATAAAATTTAATCCAGGTAGGACACAAAAAATTTTATGTTCCTAGCTGTATCCCATATGCATTGCAATGTCATAGAAAGAAAAGAAGTGCATCTTATACATAGAAATATCTATGGACTGACCATTGCGTTCTGTGCTTCTTCTCAACCTAAAGCTGGAATTACCACGTGATATTCAGACAAATCCACTATTTCCACACATTTATTTGCTATTACGATTGGTTTGTAGCGCATTGTCTGCAAAGCAGCCCCTCCTCCTTTTCGCAAAGCAATCACATAACATGAAATAATATGTAAATAAATGTGTCACAGAAACAACAAGAACGTTGAGGAAGCGTCGCTAAAAGGGCCATTTACACATAGCGTCTTAAACGAACATAAAGGGACAAAGATAAAGTCAGCGATTTGTAGATTTTTCCTAGTATCATGTGACATTTCCACCCTAATGTTGAGAACACAAAATCTGTTGCGCACATCTGAATGCTCACTCCAGAGATATACTCTCCGCCTGTCACTAGAGTTAATATACACATGCGAGCGACAAACTCCTCAGAAACCTTCCTGCTTTCATAATTGTTCGGTATACTATTGTGATTAAAATTTGTAATTACTTACTTATGGTGCGGACTACATTAAGGTAGAGAAAGACGTCTTCTTTTGTAGATACAATTGCACTTAGTTATAATCCTACTTCTGAATATATAGTTCTACTACACAAGGTCGATTTCAACTTCGTGCTTTACGAAGTAATTACTACATGACGTGTGTACATGTATTAGCTGAAAGAGTGGCCGATGCTGCTAACACAGCCAACAAAATTTACTGGAAATTTCTATTCAGACGATCAGCTGACGCCATTCCTTCATTACATAGACTTACTTTATCGCACATTGACACCACCATGACGCCTTCTTTAAACAGACATGAACTGTTCTGTTGATTGAATTACCAGACTTTCAGCATTCGTCGAGTTTTCGATAATATGGAGCACTGCATACAGAATAACTACATTTTCCCCAGTGCTACAGTGAAACATACTAATACTTCAGCATACACTTGCAGTGAGAGATAAACAGTATAGTACTACACCACAGAACCAATACATTGTTATTGTTATTACTATTTTTTATCTCATCGATAGGAGTGTTTTCAGAAGTTTACGCTAAACAGACAATTACACACCACAGTCTTAACTTTATGAACACGACCCAACATTGAATTTACATCGTTTCGGAGTACTTAATTTCACTTTTTGTACGAAAAACTTATGGAAATTCATCGTTTTCGACAATGACTTCTACTTAAATTTGACATCTTGGCTACGAGAACTGAGTTTATTGACAGCGGGATCCAACAAGGATTCTGTTTTTGCGACCTAGGTCCGGAACCCTAAGAAACCATGAGATACACAGATCCCTATTCAGCAACCGTTGCGTAGCACGGGTATATAAGCTAGTCGTTTATAAACACAAGGAAGAGTAGGGAATCTATAATGCTTCTCTGGAGGACGCCAGATATCACACCTGTTTTACTCGACGAGTTACCGTCAATTACTACGAACTGTTTCCTTTCTGATAGGAAATCGTGAATCCAATCGCACAACTAGGGAGATATTCCATAAGCACGCAATTTCATTAGAAACCGCTTGTGAGGCTTTTCACTACTTCTCAACAACAACTATGGGATTTAATACGATTAAGACAGAAACTAGCATACGTCGGATACACCAAAAGAATACTTGTGTACAACAGGACACCTTGTGTACTAAAGAAATCATAACATTCAGCTTCAGACTGGTGGAGACAAAATAGGCAAGGATGGAAACCCGAAACCTGATCACATTTCCTCCTCCTCCCTGTCACTGAGCTGCTGTCTCATTACATTTCTCCTGAAATCTTTCCAAAGTGCTAATATGCAAAATACAACCAAATGTGGGGTCAGAACAGCAGAGGCGCAAATTCGAAGCTGCTGTTGTCGGAATTATCCAATGCTTTGTCTTTCATAAGTACGATGCAGTATGCTGGCCTTGGCGAAGAGTTTTCAAAATCGGGGAATTTGGGAGTAAGGCCAATAAGACGAAGACATGCACCGACGTTAATCAAAATTATCATCACGTCGCCAGCGACCACAAATTGTATAAACTAACCAACAAATCACAATACTGCATCCTTGGAGAATAAAAGTAGCTTGTTGCAGAATAACGTCAGTGGTTTAGGTGGTGTCAACATTTATGGCGAGGAAAACTACGTTTCCCTAAAACTATACCAGTTCACAAGGTGTCCACGACAGGTAAATCAGCGCTGGGTTAGGTATGTAAAATCATACAACATTTATCCATATCAATACTCCCAACCGCTCTAAACGTTTGTGGAGATCTAACTCCGTGAACAGGTCACCGCCATGGAATGTATGGAGGGAATGACATCTTTCCACAGTGTTTTCAGATCAAATGTTCAAATGTTTGTGAAGCTTACGATGTACACCTGTTTTGCGTATGCAGATCTGTTCCACACTGGGCATGCATACTCAGCTGTGGAAAAACACACTGCTTCAGCCGTCGTTCTGATCATGTGGGGGCTAGCTCCCCATTTACTTCCTATCAGCTTCTTCAGAAAGTTGATTCCTGGTCGCTGTCTTTTGTCGGGTCTTTTGACAATGAGACTTCTATGTTTAGAGACCGGTCGAGTATTACCCCAAGGTACTTTGGCTGGGCTGTGTGTTCGATAAAGAAACCATCCCATTTAATTTGTAGTTTCCTCCTGGCTTCTTTAGACTTAAAATGGAAGGCACACGCCTGGGTCTTTGCTGGGTTGGGCTTCAATTAATTTTCCTAGTAGTAGACTGACATCTGTGACAAGGCATTTTGCAGTCTCTCTTCGACTGCTGGAAAGTTTTTGCCATGAGCTGCTATGGCCAAGTCATCAGCATAAAGGAAGTGCTTTGTATCAGTAGGAGTAGGTTGGTCGTTTGTGTAAATGTTGAACAGCACTGGGGACAGAACACTGCCTTGGGGGAGGCCATTCTTCTGTGTTCTCCACCTGCTCTTCTTCCCCTCTAAGGTTTCATAAAATCTCCTGTTTTGTAGGAGGGATTCGATTACTTTGGTGAGCTCGTAGTCTTTGGTAATATTGTATACCTTTGCAAGAAGAGTTCTTTGGTTTATGGTGTCATAAGCCGCCAATAAGTCTACGAAGACGACTCCAGTGATGTCCTTGTCCTCGAAGCCTCTCTCTGTGTGTTATGTCAGCGCCAGTACCTGCCCTGTACATGATCTTCCTGAGTGGAAACCTTCTTGTTCTGGAATTAGTTTTCCGTCCACATAGTTCTGAATTTTATTAAGTATTAGCCGCTCATAAATTTTGAATAGATGGCATAGAAGAGAGATGGGTCTGTAGCTGCTGGCAAGATTAGGATCTTTGCTAGGCTTCAGTAATGCGATGACTTTTGATTTTCTCCAGGACTTTAGTATTTGTTTAGTTGAGTAGTACCTAATTATTAGTTGTACGATCCACTGTTTTTTCGCCAAATTGCTTTATCTGTTCTGTGCAGATATCATCCACTCTGGCTGCCTTCCCAGTTTTCAGGGACTGGATACTGTTGTCGAGATCCTTGATTCCGAAAGGTGTATCGATAAGTGAGACTTCACTTTCCAAGTTTCTGTGGATCTTCCTTGATCTGGGTTTTGTGCCAGTTTTTCCACTGATCAGCGACTGATGGGCGATCTAATCAGCAGTGGATCCTTGTCAATGCCGTACGCCGGAGTATAAAGCATCAGCTTTGGTGCCAATATCAGAGAGGTGGAAACCTCATAAGAAACATGTTTTAGTGGTGATCAAAGAGCGCAACCTAAATATGTAACGTTTTTATAAAAATCTTCCAGACAATTGCTGCAATTTTTTTGCCGCCATCGCTGGGAGTCGTAACAATTGGACGATGTAAAATGGCTTACACAAGGCGTAAGTATCCAAAATGCGACATGCAGCCTTTCGTGTTAAGGAATCGGTTAACGAAGACCCCCAAATACGTATGACGCACTACAACAGAAGACCACTAAACTACGACACCATCAAAGCCAACGAAAATCAAAATTTTTTTACGTTTATCTCGATACAACAGTTTGCCAGAGATCCGAAAATAGTCATGTATCATCGTTTTTAACTGGTGTAAGCGAAGAAGGATTACCACTCGCCTGCACGCCCGTTAACTGTGCGTGTCGCTCCAGAAATTAATATTCCTTGTATCCGAATTGATAGACACCGAAGTTGCAGTCCAAGAGAGAGAGAACAAATAAGGATATTATAAGGCGGCCGTCCTGGGGCATTGCGTTACGAATAGTGCCTGGTGGCGTCAGCTGACTATTTACAAGTATTTCCGCGTCTGTGCACTAAAACTGGTTGGAAACAACTACCCGAAATGTTCAAATGTTTGTAAAGCTTATAGGACTTAACTGGGGGGTCATCAGTCCCTAAACTTACAAACTACTTATGAACTAGCTAATACTAAAGACAGCACAAATATCCATGCCCGAGGGGGGATTCGAACCCCCGACGGGGAACGGCCTCGCGCATCGTAGCAAAGCGCCTCAATGCGCTCGGCCGCTCCGCCGCGGCGCACAACTATACGAACCTCAGGGGTAAAACCGATTGTCTCTAAAATACCGGCCAAATAACTATGACATACACAGTCATATGTTTTGTTAAAATAAAGAAAAGTAAAGGCCAGTTAACAGAAGTGACTGCAGCAACAGAAACCACATTCCAGTATTCCACTATTTCCGTCACTGTCTAGAGACCTGAAAGGTAAATATGATGAAATCTAAGAATTTTCGCTAGGCAGAGAAGATAATCTGCTATTAATTGCCCTCGCAATGAATTTGTAACCGAAATTAAGCAAGGTGGGAAGATGAAATGTGTCCACAATAACTAGGCCAGACACTTTCGGTATTAACACTATTTTGCCCACCTTAAATTCTGCGGGCATAGTTTACCCTGCAGTACCTCGTTCAATATGTTTGTAAACATCACACTCAAGAGAGGCCAAAAGCGGAGAACAGGTGACTAACGGGAGGGAGAAGCAGCAATAAAAGCAAACACTTCATCTGGTTGAAAGTCGGCAAAAAATTTCAGTGTTCCAATCAGTCGTTATCATCTCACTTATTGTCCCATGAAGAACACTGAGAGACGGTCTCTAATGATTATCCATTTCACATACTTCTGTGTAGCGTTGGGTAGTATTGGTAGATGGAGCGAATACTATAAGCAGTCCGTTGGTAGCCTTCCCCAACCATTAGGGACGTAATGAAAATAGCGACGGCATCACGACTGATGAAGCAGGTGATACAGTGATGTCATTCATGCTGCAACAAGAGACCTAGTTTGAGAGTTGATCTATAACCTCTCCATCTGACGCTATTTGAGCAGCAGAAGCTCTGCTTTAATATGGTGAAGGACTATGCTGGATGCGTGGGAGTGGCAGCGTGGTCCAAGGCACCATGCTACGGACTAGCTAATAGCTCTCGGCGAAGGTTCTAGTCCTCCCTTTGGCATACGTGTATGTGTTGTCGTTAGTGTAAGATAGTTTAATTATTTTGTAAGTCTAGGGACTGATGACCATATCAGTTTTGTCCAATATGTTTACAAATATTTGAACATTAGCTTGTTCTCCACTGCCGACGTAGGGGGCTTGTTCACTGTCTCTGTGTCGCGGGACGACTGTACCAAGGAACAATCGATTCCGAGTATTCCCAGCTCTGAAGGGATTCAGACAAAACGTCCGCGAAACTCACGAAAACACTATAAACTTATTTTTCAGTTCTTGGCTCAGTGGTTGTAACCTTATTTCCATAGCAAGATCAGATACACAAGGATCAGGGGGTAGAAGAAATGGGGAAGCTACATCTGCACTCTCCTCATCTTGCGTACGCCGCCTCTTATCTTAGATCAGTTGAACGTAACTGTGAGGGTGGAAAGTCGTTCGTAGAGGAATTCACATTAGTTCGGAGGGCGTCATAAGCAGACCACTTCTCCGTCCCAGATTCATTGCTGTTAAAATGAGGTCCGACTGCGTCCAAGGGAAAATTCCAAAAGGAAAATGATATCAACGTGTATATGCTATCTACATATTTATAAAAGAGATGGAAGATTCTGTCTACGGAAAGCTATTCTAGGAGGAGGAAAAGGGACATTATAGTTCCAGACGAATGGATTTAACACTACCGGATTTAACTAAAGATTCTTATAAGTAACTATTACCTACCTCGGGATGCAAGTTGAACACACGAACATAGGTGTATTCAACGGCAGCGTTCGCTACAAGAACTGTACAAACACAATCATCAATGTACAGGAAAAGAACCTGAGAACCATGTTTAAACAGTAGTTATTCGTCTTACCAGGTCTCCCGCAGTTGCCGTAATTACCAATTGTGCACCATATGAGGTGCCTCTATGGGATATAACCGCCCGGCCACGGTGGCTGTCTGATCCGCTCCTTTGCCAACATGTTCGGGCCACGATGTGGATGTCGATGACCTGTGATGGCTTTGTTCTTCTTAACCTCCAATCAATGCTGTGCGGTGACGGTCGGCCGTTTGTGCTGATTTTAGTGAGTGTATGTTCCGGGTTGAGGTAGGGTGCGTCACAGTAGGAATCTCCCAGGTGGCCGTACCATGCTGCTGGTCGTAAAATGGGATGTCACTGTCAGACTTTCGGTCCTTATCTTAAGTGTTCGGCCGATGAAGTACTCACTGGAGGGTTTTTGAAGCCGTTTCACACACTTTCGGGGTGATCTCTGTTTCCGGATATACTGATCTGAATCAGAATGTGGGCGGCCATAATCTGTCGCCATAGCCGTTTGAAGGAAAGCAGACTTCGACACGACAACTAGGACGTTGTCGATGGTGCCAACAGAGTCATACGTCACGGTCTGTAGTGTTTCTGGTTCTGGTGAGGGCACTGGAGTTGGTGCTGTGCTTGTTTCGTTGATACTTTCTGCTGCGGTAGGTAGGGGCGACGTGGATTGAGGCGTACTCTGGAGTGTTTCTGTGCAGTTGTGGCATAGGTGACGGGTAGAGACGTGACCGCCGTTGCTGAGACTATCTCACCTAGTTGTGTATGTACCAAACGTCGTCGCATACAGTCGGACGGGACATGGCCTCCCTGACCCCAACCTGCACATGTTCGTAGCTGCCCATGGTACATGACGATGACCTGTACACCACCAATCATCATGTACGGCGCAACCTGTTTCGTCAGCCCAATCTATATCTGCGCACACCATTTAAGACATGGTAGGCCGTAAATGCTTGCCACTTTTGTGCGAGGTGAGCCACGAGGTTGCCATAATGCAGGAAAGCGGCAATGACCGTTTCCCGACGTTCCATAAACGGTAGCTCGATCAGCCACAGGATCCGTAAACTAAATCCTACATCGTCAACCGTTATGCTCTGTGTCCATCAGTGTTTGAATTTCAGTCCGGCGGAATATTCTGGGACAACTTCAATGCATACCGCCTCCGTCGTCATAATAATGCAAACGATGCTTCCTGTGATGGAATAAATATGTATTCCAATAACTTCCTCTCACTTCAAACGCAATTGTTTCGAATGAACAGTTAGAATTCAAAAGCTCTTAGTCGTGGATCTTCGGTCGGAAATGTTACTTTAATCGTCGCACGGCGGTAAGAATGTCCCATAAAGTACATTCATATGGGATTCAAGAGAGACAAACACCGCGACGTGGAATAAAACTCCAGAGTGAAGTGCTAAGTGGCGTACGGCGCAGATCTCCACGCTACCACGATCGGAGTCCAACTGTGATAATCATTTCTACGCATTCTTGTTGGATTTCTGTTTATGCAATTATCAAGTCGAAACGGTTATTTGCGGCGTGCGTGGGATCTTAATACACACATAATAGGTACATCGAGCGAGAAATTTGATGCGCATTCCCGTGCAAAATGGGTGGGAGCCGACGCAAAACGCACGAGATTAACACACTAACAGCCTCTTGTCGTCGCCTCGTTTTTAAACTCTCTTAAACGCTTTTTAAAACTCGTTAAACACTTAACTCGGCGAGAGATGGCGTGCGCAGCGCGCAGACAAATTGTGGAAGATGAGGGCAAGTTTAGAGAGAAGGACCAGGGGCTCGAGATAAATTCATCAAAACAAAGTAAGGCGAGGGAAAAATAAACGCGTGCTTGACAGTAATTGGCGCTGGGCTCGGGTTTCCCTTTGGCGTGTTTATTTTGCCTTTTTTCCCCCGGCGGCCGGATTTAATGGGATGACACAGAGCGGGCGGAGACTTTTTTTAAATTCCCTGCGCGGCGCGGCGCGGCGCGGCACGTCGAGTGTTTAACCAGGCGAGTGACCACACGATTCAGCAAATTAACCCCCGAAGTTAACTCCGCGGCTCATCACCCCTCCTCTGGGCCGGCCGGACTCGGGGGAAGAAAAAGAGGCAAAAAAAGGGAAAAAGGGCGAGAAGTGGCCGGCGGCTCTCGCTTTCAGGAAACAATTAACCCGTAAGTGGCGCGAAAAAGGAACGCCGCAAAAAACCGCCGCTCCCACATCGGGCATTTATCACCCGCTCTCTGAATATGTCTTTTAAACGAGAGCCCGTATGCGCCCTGACGCAGACAAATCGCCGCTAATGGCTGGCTTAGCGAATAGTAGTTCAGATTTTTTCCAGCAACACAGATGCTTAAAAATATTAGTAAAACTAAATTGTGTCAGTACTGACAGTACGTAGCTAACTTCCTCTAGCTCCTCCTCCATCTCTTATTCTTATTTAGTAAAGTAGCCTAATTCCACTGTCCTACAGACACGTTCAGCAATGTCTCAAATACTAAGTGCCTTCCATTAAAATGGACATCGCTTGTATTTCATAAAATGTTTACAATTTCTGAGTGATGATTTCAACCAATAATTTTACCCGGGAAACAACTATAATGGTGCTGAGTGGAGAATGTTCCGCTGTTGTTTATGCATTGCAGGCGTACATTTTAAGAAAACTAGTTATTGAGACCAAATACCGCGTTTCACAACTGGAAATGCTGTGTACAAAACACCCTGAGTAATATTAGCATTGTAATATTAGAGGAAGTATCAGCATTATAATAAAATATTAACCCACTATTTTTGAAAATGTTTGTCTAGTTGTTCATGTGGAAACAAATACTTCATAATGAAAATTGTTGGCTGAAGAAAATTATTCCATAGGTGAAGAAAATAAAGTTTCGCGGAAATCGAGGTGTTTGAGCAGAACGGACTGAAACCTAGGGACAAGTAACTCATATCTGTTTCTCTTACAGTCGTCTATTCGAAGAATGGCTTGATGCAATAATGCTATTCATCTACGCATTACTACTGCAATATACCTCAGTTTCAAACTCCTTATTATACTCAAATATTGGTCTCTGTACATAATTTTTACTACTTACACTTTTATATATTACAAAAATAACGAATCTTTTATATCTCAGGATTAGTATTGTTAACCAACTGCATCTTTTAGTCAAGTTGTGACTTAATTCTTTTCTCCTGGATAGCAATCATTATCATCCTCATTAGAAAATACTCTCAACCCATTTAATCATTAGCTTTCTTTATAGTATCAAATTTCAAAAGTTTTTGTTCTTTTATTGTCTGAACTGTCATTTCCCTATCACGTTACATTCCACCCAATCGCCTTCTCAACACTTACATTTAAATTCGGTGTTAGCAAATTCATGTTTTTCATAAATGCTTTTTTTGCTATTACCAGTGTGCATTTTAGAACCTTTCTACTTCGACCACCGACATTAATTATCTGCACAAGTATCGAATCATGTCTACTACATATACTGATTCATTTTCTAATTTAATTTCCTCAGCTCAGACTAAATTAATTAGACTGCATTCTACTATCTTTTTTTTTTTAGTATTGATGATGCTATTCTTATTGCCCGTTTTGAAGACACTACCTGTTCAATTCTACTCATCTTTCATTTATTTTATATCACTGTCACCCAGGAAAATATTTGAAGAATATCTACATGGAAAACTGCCCATAAAAACTTCGAGAATGGCAACTTTCTAGCAATCTCACGGAAAGAAAACTTGTGACAAAGTTGACTTTAGACTGATAAATCAAAATAGACCATTTAGTGTTGTTGTAGTGGTCTTCAGTCAAAAGTCTGGTCTGATACAATTGTCCATACTAGCTAATCCTGTGCAGGCCTCTTCATCTCTGAATGAGAAGAGCAACCTACATTCTTTTGAACCTGCTTCTGTATTCATCTCTTGGTATCCCTCTGCGATTTTTACCCAACACATTTTCCTCCAATGCTAAATTGACGAGTCCTTGATATCTCAGAATGTCCGATCAATCGATCCCTTCTCTTACCCAAGATATGCCAGAAATTTCTTTCCTCCCCAATTCTGCTCAGCACTTCCCCATTAGTTACGCGATCTACCCACATAATCTTCAGCATTCGTCTGTGGCATCACATCTGAGACGCTTATGTCGTCTTTCTGTCTGAACTCATTGTCCACGTTTCATTCCCGTACAGACTTCAGAGAAATGCTTTGGAGAAGGAACTGCTAACACTGAAATAAGCCGCGCGCTAATGGCCGTGCGGTCTGGGGCGCCACGTTACGAATAGCGCGGTCTCTCATGTCGGAGGTTCGAGTCTTCCATCAGGCACGGGAGTGTGTGTTGTCATTAGTATAGGTTAGTTTAAATTGTTTGTATGTCTAGGGAACGATGTCCTCAGAAGTTTGGTCCCTTCGGTCTACAAACATTTGTTTTATGAACATTTAAAGTAATTTTGGATCGCAACAGATTTCGCCTCTTCAGAAATGTTTTCTTCCCACAATAATTCCACATTTTATATCTTCTTTGCTTCGGCCATCAGAAATTATTTTCCTTCGCAAATAACAAAACTCATCTACTACTTGCATTGTTTCCTTATCTAACCTAATTCCTTCAGCACTGCCTGTTTTTCTTGAACTGCATTCCATTACCCTTGTTTTGTTCTTGTTACTGTCATCTTATAACATCATTTTAAGGCACTGATCATTCCGTTCAATCGCTCTTACAGATCCTCTACTATCTTTGACAGAACTACAATGTCATTGCAAACCGCTAAGCTTTTATTTCTGCTCCGTGAACTTCAATTGCTTCTCCAAATTTGCCATTGCATTCCTTCACAGCTTGCTCACTGTACAGATTGAATAACATTGGGAAAAGGATACAACCTTGTCTTACTCCCTCCAAAAACAGTCCCTCTTTGATGCCCTTGCAATTATTGCATTTACAAAAATGGATAATTACGACTTCGTGTCAAATTCATAGGTTTTAAAAGAGTTTCAAATCAAACACTGTTTGCTTTGGTTACTGAATAAAATGTACATAAATATCATAGCTAACATTATACTTCATTAGGACGAGTAACGACTCTGGACTCTATGAAGTATCAGGGAAGGAGGGTCAGTATCACCATACCTTTCAAAACAGCTGTAGAGGAAACATCTAGACCCTCAACTTGGTAAATCAGCGAAGAAATGTCTGACACATTTTGAAAGTTGGCCATTAAGTAATTGTAATACGGCCACAATACCATTAGAAAACAAGAATAACGAAAATTACTCAGTGTGCGAACACAGTATAGTAAAGAAAGAACATTATTAGATTTTTACGTTATTTCGCAGTATACATGATTCAATATTTAGCAGAGAAAGCTTTCGTCCAAATTACCAGCTACGTCAACCAGTGGTACGTTGTGTGTCTGCAAAGGCAGCACAAACCACGACGACAGGTGCCTAGCCGATATAACGAATACGAACTCAAACTGGCAATGTTCATTGACTTGGAAGTGTTGACGCTGATCAGTGGTTGTGACGCTGCTCACGTGTGACCGGAACGACGCGGTGCCTCTCCAGCAGGCACTGTGCACACCAGCATTGGCTCTCCTCTGCACTGCGACAGTGGTCACTCTTCTGGAGGCCGTCGCCTACCACAAATAACCGTATTGCCTGTGTTTTGCTACAAACAAGTCTCTTTCCTGACGAAAGTTTTACAATATTCTACAGGAGCGAGTGAACAGCACGTCCGTCCTTTCTGGTGCGAGACGTGTGGGACAGTTAAGATGGGTGTCACCGTTCTCAATCCATTGGTTTCTTATTCGAAAGACGGAAGTCGATTACCGACCATCGCGGCAGTAAACTTTTGTTACGATTCGATTACTGTTGTCTAATCCCAACACATGCTAGTACACATCTCTCCTTCACATATAACCATCTTCTCAAAAACAAACAACACTCAAATGCGCTTTCTAAATGAATCCTAAAAGTTTTGACTTTCCTTACATACAGAACATACAGGATGATCATTATAGAACTATTTGAAACAAGACGTCAGTTACTTACCAACTACGGCGTGCACACACATGAAACATATAAACGTCACTACAGATAGTCGGATTTAAGTTATTATACGTTCGATACGCCTGCCTTCCGTGGAGATGATGGGGCACAGACGAATACCGAAATGATACATGACCCGCACAAGTGTCAGAACATCGCTTCAGTGCCCTACAAACTGACGCTGAAACAATTCTTAATGGCACATCTAAGTACTGTTGACTACGAGTCCTCATGGTATCACGCACATAAATCGTAGTTCTGATACAACCATGTACAAAGTTATCGTAGTGTTCACATTTGGTGTAATCTGTTGGAAAAAATTCTATAATAATCAATATCGTCCTCGTGTGCAGTCATCTGAGATCAATTTTTGGCTACCTGCAGACTTTTCTATGAATCATGGCGTCAGTTATAGCCATCCATGCTACTCCCTCATGTTTTATGATGTGAACCATCCATCCTTCATGGGATCACCATTGTGTTAAGTCAAAATTTTACATGCACACACAGCAAACTATCATTTTCACGAAGACGGATAGTTTCATAAACTGCATCAAATTTATTAAAAGCGAATCATATTATTTTAACTGTTCTTTTTTTTTTCTTTTTCTGTCCATCTAGTTAATGTCTGACACAACTGGAATTAAAATAGCTGATTAGCTTGTCATAATCCAATCAGTTGAAAATGATTCGAACTTCGACTTTTCCTTTGCCTTTCGTCCAGTTTCTCAACGGGCTCGGCATTGTTATGTTGGTCGAAACTATCCTATTGATAGATCCCTGCAGTAGGCTTTTTTGTCACAACCGTCTCCCAAGGACTCAATCTGTTGTACTCTATTTGTGTCTAGTGTAACTCATGTGATAGTGTCATAACGTATTCTTAAATATTTAGTATTTTATGCATGGCTGTTGATCAGTGTCTGTACTATATCTATTAGATTTTTTTAAAACTACAGCCCTCAGTGACCAGTTACATTTGAATATGTTATCTAGGTTTCAATGTCGCAAAGGACACCTTCTTCAGACAATATGAAATAAAGGGTTAAAATTACATATCAAATCTTAAAATAAATTAAAATTACAATAACATATCTGCCATGGTTAGATAGTCATACTTAAAATAGGAACAGCAGCACAGCCACTAAGGGCTACATGTAACCGCTGCTACGGGTGAAAAGCTTCAGTTAAGTGATGCGGAACAAACTTAGCACACACATCTCTATTTTTCAAAATATTATGCAGAATGTTTTCACTATCGGTTTTAAAGATGTTACTTCATTTCGATTTGTGACACAACAACATCAACACACTACGGTCGAAAGTACACTACTGAACACTGCTTGCTCACAGTTGATTGGCAGAATGCACTTTCGTTGTTTACAGTTGTTAGCTCAAGCTGCTCTCGTGGTTACTACACCGACGTCACGTACATTCCAGGAATAAAATCAATCTCGGAATGTTTTGGATGGACAGTGTATGACCTCATTGGTAGGTTGTTTCGTCCTCTACTAGAACGATCATTTTACTATTTGTTACACAGAAAAAGTTAAGACTCATCTTATCAGAGGGTTACTATAAAGGAAATGCGTGTAATAAATAGTCACGTTGACCTTATATTGTGCTTGAAAAAGGTAACAACTATGTAAATGGTATAGCCAAGGCAGCGTTAACACACTCTGAACGACTTTGCTCTCTCTTGCAGGACCGCTTCTATAATGTAACGAGTGATAGCACATGTGCAGGGTAGCAAGATACAGGCGGGAAATACTGCGTTACCAGGAACATGGCACAGTTATACCAACAAAAATTCTGCCTCACTTGTGAATTTCATCTCTCTCACATACACATATTTGGTCCTCACGTCACAAACTACATTTTACCAACCATTAAAAGCAAGTGGTGAATCATACCCCATCATTTTACTAGCATTAAAACGAAACAGCCAACCGTAATGTATCCCCAGACCTGACAGCTTGACCATATACAGTAGCTGCTGTTGTTGTGGTTGCTGTTGCGGAGAATGCTTTGGTGCAGATCTCCAAGCTGCTCTATTCCTGTGCAACCCTCTTATTTTCTTTGTAACTGCTGAAACCTATATATTTTTGATCCCGCTAACTGTACTCATTTCTGGGTCTTCCTTGACAGTTTTACCCACCCACTGACTTCCCGCCGGCCGCAGTGGCCGAGCGGTCTGCGGCGCGCAAGTCACAGTCTCTACGGCCGCTACGGTCGGGGGTTCGAATCTCCCCTCGGGCATGGATGTTTGTGTCGTCTTTAGTATTAGGTAGTTCATACGTTTTTAATTTTACGTTTACGTTTTTAATTTTAGGAACTGATAACCCCGCAGGTAAGTCCCTTAAGCTTAACAAACATTTGAACATTTTTGAACTGACTTCCCTCTAATAATAAATGGTAGCCCCTTGATATTTCAAAATGTGCCACATTAACCGAGTTCCCCTTTTAGTCAAGTTATGTCACGTACTTGGCCAGATAAGCCAGTCATCCAGATTGTTGACGCCTGAACTACTGAAAAGGCTGCTACCCCTCTTCAAGAACCATACGTTTGTCAGCGTTCTCAACAGATATGCTTCTATGTCTGTTGCACCTGCGGTACGGCACTCTACATTGTCGAGGCACACAATCATTGCAAGATCCATGGTTCACTGAGGGATACAAAAGTATCTAAACAATGCATATTTTGTGCTGTGTTCAGACATATCCAATTATTTCCCAAACATATTTATGAGTGTAACTTGAAGATTAAACTGCTGGTAGCAGCGTGCCGTGCGGAATGGATTGGGAGGCCGTTCACGCCGGAGGTTCGAGTCCTCCCTCGGGCATGGGTGTGTTTGTGCTGTCCTTACTATAAGTTAGTTTAAGTAGTTTGTAAGTGTAGGGACTGATAAAAATAGTAGGCTTACGCCATTTGAACACTTTTTTTATGTCAATGGTCAAAGTTTCGTGTTTGTAGCACAATTGGTGCAAGTCAAAATGACATAAAAAGTAGATATTTCCACCTATAAGTGCCCTGTATTTTGTTCTCTAATTGTATAAAACGTGTAATGCTTGTCAGACATCACAGTACTTTTAACACATCAAAATGGCTGTCAAAAATATACAAAGAGTGTAGCTTACAGTATTCCCACATTTGTATTATTTTACGAAAACACGTAAGCACGCACAGACATACATTCACACACACACACACACACACACACAAAATGAATGTTTACATTAACGTTATTACCATGACAGAAATATCTGCATTACTGTTACATAGAAAAGATGGCAACTAATGTGTCAGCTACTGGAAGAGCGTAATCCGCCCATATATCGCCATTGTTCCACAAAGTTGTAACAAGTAGCATCATACACAACTATTGCTACATCATATTGACTCACACATCCCATGCGAACTTGCTCATTAAATATAGAAATACATATTGTCTCGTTACCCCTCTCACACAATCAGTATCAGTAGTGTCCCAGCCATTTCGACTTTAATGTGAAGTTGATCACAAAGCACACATACATTTGTATAATCGTTATACAGAGGAAAGAGACTCTTTATTACGGCGAGACCTATTTACGAAATTTCTTACACCGACTTTCTCCTCAGAATGCGAAAATATTTTGTTGGCACTTATTGAAGTAGGGAGAGATGATTATCAGAATGAAATACAAGCACTCAGATGTAAAACGTAAAGATGTAGGTGTTCCTTTTCGCCTGCGCTATTCGAGAATAGAACAGTACAGAAGTAGTATGAAAGCGGTTCGACAAATCCTCTACGAGGCAGTTAAATGTGAATTTCAAAGTACGGTGAAGATGTAGATGTGGATTAACCTTTATCCTGCATTACTGCATGACCAATCAGTTGGTATAAAATATTTGTGCAGAGGGTGTTTCTACATCACATTACTTTTTTGGGAACTAATCTTCTGAAAACCGTCAGTGATATAACAGTGTATATGGGAATGGCCGCGCGGTATGGGGAGCGTCGTGTTATGGATCGTGCTGCCTCTCCCGCCCAAAGTTCGAGCCATGTCTCGGACATGGGTGTGGGTGTGTTATCCTTAGTATAAATTAGTTTCATTAGTTTTTAAGTCTAGGAACCGATAATGTAGGCAGGTTGTTCCCTTAGGTTTGCAAACATTTGAACATTTGGCAGTTGGGAATAATCCTACTTAGCTATCTAGTTCCAACCCATTTATGAAGATTTGAGATTACGGCAAAAGTTAGGACTCCTATCCACTTAACTCATTCCAAGACCTGTTGAAAATTTATGGATTTTAATAAGTGTTCTTTGGTGTCTTGTGAGAATTAATCACCACCACAGCCAGTACACGGAGAGTGAAACCACTGATTGGCATAAACGTGCTACAAATGTATGTGATCACCTTATTTATCTGAATGAATTTGAGCCATGGTTCGACCAACATTACAGAAATGTGTATACTCAGGAGATTACATGAGGGTGATGGCCACAGTATCATTCAGTTATCATTAAAAAATTAATAAATGGGCGAGTTGTTCAGGTGTTCTCTTTAATCACAGCTATTTTAGAAACTGGCAGAGAGCTAGCTTGCAGCTGAAACATATATGTTTGCTGAAGGCAAAAAGTCAACAGTTAAAACTTAGAAGGCACATCTAAAGTCACGAGGAAACAACCAGATAAAATTTAATTTCAGAATAGAAAAAGTATAATAACGCTACGCAATTAATGTTCAGCGTGTAGATAATTGTATAAGACCACTAGTTAATCCGTTGTTTTTACAACACAGTATGCCCCTCGACGTCCTATAAAACAACTGAACTCATAAACAACGAAAAAGTAGTTCAGTAAAAATTCACTAAAACCGCTGCGGCGGGGGGTTCGAATCCCCCGTCGGACATGGATGTATGTGCCGTCTTTAGTATAAGCTAGTTCACATGTAGTTTGTCAGTTTAGGGACTGATAACCCCGTAGTTAAGTCCTATAAGCTCTACAAACATTTGAACATTTGAATTCATTAAACCGAAATGTCATCAAAATAATAACTGCTCGAAATAAGTTGCAAACTGAATCCATCAGAATTTAAGCAAATGCTTCCCTCATGATCCATAAGCAGAGTGTTAGAAACGTATGCGACATTTATCAAACCCTGCAGCTGAACATTTCGTGAGGGAGACAGAGGACCTATTTCAAATCCTGTACCTGAGTTTTGAAGTGAAGAGTACACGTTCGTTCTGTTACTGTGCTATATCTTAGGTTGTACATAAAGCAATAGAAGTATTCAGCTGCTACTCCAGCCTCACAAGTATACAGTTACCACATATAAATTCATTATTCTTACGCCCTGAGTGACATAACAACGTAATAAAGTGAGTATGGCAGTAAAAAAATGGAATTAATATTGCAACATCTTGTTCTTACACCTAATATGTGGTGCAGGTGTATCAGAAAGGAAAATTTTGGATTTATTATCAACAAGATGGTTTTTCACGGCCAGCTTTACTCATTTTGATAATTGTAGGAAATGTGGTACAACGATTTACGTATTATTCTGGTGAACAATTGCACGTGATACTGTACGAATGATCAGTGCTGGCTCCACATGTGTTTTGCAATATTTCAGGAGAATTGCTCATATTTCTTGGTAAATCATGAAGATAAGTTTCAGTTTCTTTACAGTACAATAATCAAACTGTGCTCCTTACCAACCGGTCGCTTAAATAAATTTAAAAAATCTAAACACAACTGCTGGTACTTTCTTTCAATCTACACATATCTTACAAGAGAAGATATATCGTGAAGGAAACAGGAGTTACATGTAAGGAACGAAAAGTTATATACAACCAGACAGCCGATGTAAGAATGGAAGGGAATGAAAGAGCCACTTTAGTTAGTAAGCGTGTAATACAATGTTGTAGCATTTCAACAATGTTATTCAATCTTTACATTGATCAAACTGTGTAGGAAATGATAGAGAAATTTGGAACCTGAATTAGAATTCATAGACAAGTAACAAAACTTTGCGGTTTGCCGAAGATATTTTAACTCAGAAAAGCTAAGGAGCTGGAAGAGTAGATGCACGGAATGGATAATGGAGGGTATAAGCTGAACATTAACAGGAGTAAATCAAGGGCAATGGAATAAAATCGAATTAAAACAGTCGAAGCTGAAGGACGTAGATTAGGTAAAGAGATAATTAATGTAGTAGATGAGTTTCATCCGTGTACTAAAATTATTCATGATCGCCAAGGTAGAGAACAAACTGACAACTTAATGAAACTGGTTAAAGAAAAGGACCATGTTTTTTTTTTTTTTTTTTTTTTATGTTTCCAATGCACCGATTGGTGAAGGTAGTAAAGGATCGTGGAATGATAAGTTTGGGCTAGGAAAAATGAATGATAGAGGATGAAAGAGGAAGGTTACTGGATTTTTGTGAACAATATGAGATGACAGTTACCAACACATTTTTGAAATGCCCAAGAGAAGTAGATACACGTGGAAAAGTCCAGGATCTGGGAGAAGATATTAGATAGAATGTGTCCTAGTCAAGAGAAATTTATGAATCAAATAAGGTGTAGCCATTCATACCCTGGTTATGATATAGATAGTGATCATGTTCTAGTGATAGCAAATTGTAATACTACATTTCGGAAACTTAAGGAAAAACAAGTAGTAGAGGGAATGAAAATCAAATCTTTGTAAATCTATCGGACCAAACTGCGTGGTCATCACTCCGTAGCTTACAAATTACTTAAACCTAGGTAAACTAACCTAAGAACAACACAAATCCATGCCCCAGGGTGGACTCGAACCTCCGACGGCGAGCAACCGCGCGCTCCGCAGCGAGGCGCTTTAGACCGCACGGCTACTCCACCACGGCGGAGGGACTGAAAGAACTGATGGGTAACAAGGAAGGATGGCAAGGATTTAAAGAGAATGTAGAAGTAGCTGCTAAAGAACTAATAGGATTAAGGAAACTAGATCTAAGTAAAACACGGATGACCAAGGACATATTAGACCTTACTGAAGAACGAAACAAGACAAGGAAACAAGATTACGATAAGTATAAAAGGGTAAAAACTGTAATTACACAGAAATGTAGACTGGAAAAAGGAAAATGGATGTAGGAAAACACGAGGAAATTCAGCACGATATAAAGGGAGGACAAACTCATAAAGCCTACTCTAAAATTTAAGCAATGCATAAAAAGCAAAGAATGAAAACAAGTATGGACAAGACTAAAAAGGGTGATCAACACTTCGAATTAGAGGATGTGTGTGAAAGACGGGAAGAATATATCGAGGAACTATATGAAGGGGAAGATATTGTTAGTGAGAGTCAAATTCTAGAAGAAGATAGCAGTGTGGACGTGGACATGATAGGACCACCTATATCCAAAGAAGAATTTAACAATGCTTTGAATGATGTAAGTAAGCAACAGGTACAGATAACATTACAGCAGAAATATTGAACGAAATCAACAAAAGGAGATTTATTAAAACTTATTATGAAGAAGGAATACAACCATCTACAGATTCATTAGATAGTAAAAAAGTAATAATTCATAAAAAAAGAAAGAAAGAAGAAGAAGGAAACGCTCTGGACTGAGGGAACTAAAGAACGATCTCCTTACTATCTCACACTTCCAAAAGAATATTAAACATAATAAAAAACCGAATAACAAGAAAAATCGAGGCAAATCTAGAAGTACACCAATTCGTATTCAGAGCTGGAAAAGGAACTAGATAGGCAATACTAGCTCTGAGAGTGATTTCAGAAAGACGAATTGAAGTTAATATGAAAATATGCTTGACCGTTATAGATTTACAAGAAGCTTTTGACATGGTTGATTGGAAATTGTTATTCCAAATAATGAGGGAAATAAATCTTGATTGAAAAGATAGAAGATTAATCTGGAAACTGTAAAATACGAAAGAAACAGAGATAGAAGTGAATGGTACAAAATAAAAAGCAAAAATAAGGAGGGGAATAAGACAAGAATGCCCTTTATCCCTATATTTCTTTAACCTATCTACTGAATAAGCTTCTGAAAATTTTAAAAAACAACAAAAGAGATTAAAATTAATGGGGAACGCATAGACTGTATCCGTTCTGCTGATTCAGTAAAAGAGATGGAGTTACTGTTGCTAACATATGACAGAATATTGAGAGAATTTGTGAGAAGATGAAAACTAAAACTATGCTAGTAGGGAAGACAAAAGAAAATGCTAAAATTGATACTAATCTAGAAGGTGACATTATAGAATAGGTTTGCAGCTTGTGTTATTTGGGGAGCACAGTCACTGAAGATAATAAATGTGTTACAGATATAAAGAGAAGAATAGTCTTGGTAAAGCAAGCTTTCCAAAATAAAAGGAATTTACAAACAGACAACTATATAAAGCTGGAAATTAGGAAAACGTAATCATAACTTTTGTTTGGAGTGCCTTAACATATAGATGTGATGCATAGATTCTGGGAAAGGCAGAGAAAAAAGAGAATGGAGGCAACGGAAACGTTGATTTGGAGATGAATGACAGAAACAAGCTCGTTGGAGAGAAAACCAATGATCAGGTGCTAACAGAAGTGAATGAGAGTAGAACGCTGCTAAAGTATATAGGAAGAAGAAAAGCAAAAATTATAGGTCACACAATGAGATACAACCAGTTCCTAATGAATATATTTGAAGGAGACGTTTTAGGGAAGAAACTAAGAGGAAGCCGAAGAGCAACTTTTTTTAACAACCTCACAGAAGAAATGGGCCTAAAATCATACGAGGAATTGAAGAGGATGGCAATGCAGAGAGGGACGTGGCTAAACCGACAACGCATAGCCTTAGTTTATGATGATGATGAAGGTAGAGAAGATGTAAAACACAAAATAGCTAAGAGGAAGGAAATCAGTTTTTAAGAAGAGAAATTTGTTGACATCGAACTTTAATTTAAGTGTTAGGAAGTTTTTTCTGGTGGGATTTGTCTGGAGTGTAGCCTTTTACACGAAGTGAAACCCGGACGATATGCAGTTCATACAAGACGAGGATCGAAGCTTTTGAATTTTGGTTCTATAGAAGAAACCTCAACGATTAGATTCGTAGATTGTGTAACTGATGAGGATGTACTGAACAAAATTGGGGAGAAAAGAAATTTGTGGCAAATCTTGACTAAAAGAAGGGATCGATTGGAAGGACACATTCTGAAACATCAAGGAATCATCAATTTGATATTTAAGGGAAGTTTGTTTGTAAATCTATCGGACCAAACTGCGTAGTCATCAATCCGTAGCTTGCAAACTACTTAAACTAAGGTAAACTAACCTAAGGACAACAAACACATCCATGTCCCAGTGAGGACTCGAACCTCCGACGGCGAGCAACCGCGCGCTCCGCAGTGAGGCGTTTTAGGACCTCTCGGCTACTCCACCGCGGCTTGAAGGGAAGTGTGCAGGGTAAAATTCGCGGAGGGAGACCAAGAGACGAGTGCAGTAAGGAGGTTTAATTGGATGTTTGCTGCCGTTGTTATTCAGAATTGAGGTTTGCACAGGATAGGTAAGCGTGGAGAGCTGCATCTACTAGTCTTCCCATTTAAGAACACAACAACAAACAACTGTAATCTTATATTATAAAAAAAGCGTTAAAATGTTCCTGAACTGCATGCAACGAAAGTATTCGCTCTCACTACCGAGTAAAATATCATTTGTGCGGATACAGATAAAACTACATACTACGGTTTCCCATGAAGTTAATCTGGTCTGACAAAATAAGTGTCTATGTTAGGAATGTATTACCGATGTTGTTTTCCTGTTTTGGTTATAGTTTATGAAAATTTGTTTAGAGAACTTTCTATTTTTAATACCGTTTCTACCTATTCTCTCCCTCAAGAAATATTGTTTGGACTTCTCTTAGTACTTCATTCTATGTTTTCTATATTTTTTATTCTGTCCGACGGCAACTCAAAACGATATAGGATTGCTCATAGTAACTGCGACTTATGTAATACCGTCACAAATGTGGGATTGGATTCGTGATTTCCCGTCAGACAGTACACAGTACGTTGCAATGGACGGAAAGTCATCGAGTAGAACTAAAGTGACATCTGGCGTTGCCCAGAGAAGTGTTACAGGCCCCCTATTGTTTTTACAAACGATTAAGGAGACTATCTGATTAGCTCTTTTAGGTTGTTCATGGGAGATGCTCTCTCTTCATCACCAGAAGATCAAAGGCAACTGCAAAATTATTTATATAAGATATCTGCATGGTGCAAAAAATGGCAATTGACCAATAATAATGAGAAGTGTGACGTCATACATGTGACCACTAAAAGAAGCCCGTTAAACTTCACTTACACGATAAATTAGTTAAAACTACAGACCGTAAATTCAGCTGAATACCTAGGAGTAACAATTACAAACAACTTAAATTCGAAAGAATACACAGAAAATATTGTAGGCAAAGCGAACCAAAGACTACGTTTCGTTGACAGAACACTTACAAGATGCAACGCTTCTACTAAAGAAACTACCTACACTACACTTGCGCGTCCTATTTTGGAGCATTGCTGCGCATTGTGGGATCCCCACCAAGTGGGACTGACAGACGATTTAGAGAAAGTTGAGGAGAGCAACTCGTTTTGTACTATCGCGATATAGGGGAGAGAGTGTCACAGAAATGATGCAGGAGTTGGGGGTGGAAGTAATTAAAAGAAAGGTATTATTCGTTGCGACTAGATCTATTTCTGAAATTTCTATCACCAATTTTCTCTTCTGAATCCGAACATATTTTCTAAGCACCCATCTACATAGGAAGACATGATCATGAAAATAAGGAAAAACAGATATAAAACGGAAAGATTTAGGTGTTCCTTTTTCCTGCTAGCTGTTATAGACTGGAACTGTAGAGAAACGTAAAACAGGTTCCATACACTTCAATGTAACTTGCAAAGTATTTATGTAGTTACAGACGTAGATATAGAACATAGATTTCTGAAATAGTCATACAGATAGAACATACACTTTTACAAGGATTGGAGAGGTGGTTAAAATTTTGAAAACTCTCCATCACAGTGATTCGAAATTATTCTTTCGTGGCTCTTAGCTACACGTTTCCCTCTCTGTTAGAATACGTTCGCCATTCACACTATGTCATTTAACGTTATACCCACGAATAATATATTACCTTAAATAATATTTAGGGTTATATAGGAATGGACTTTCTGAATCATTTAACTCACTTTCTTTACAAAAATAAATTAATGTTGGAGACTGATAGATATCAACATAAATTATTGGCTCTGGACAAGTACTGGAGGAACGCGACAAGGAAAGATTTAGGAAACCCTCGTTCTAGGGTATAGCGCCTCGTAATAATTTCTTGCATGTACTGAGATGTTTTATATCCATTCTCGTGTAGAATAGTAACACCCAGCTTAGAATAAACTATCTGGACTACGGTTCGATCAATTTTTTATTGAAGTTTGTGATGACAGTTTGATCCGTAATGTAACAAAGTTCTAGGTTGAGTGTAAGTTAATGAAATCGATAAATGTGACCACAAAACCTTGATTGTGGTAACAGAATGTACTACATTCACCTGTCATATTACACATGTGTTAACAACATTTTAATTTCAGATTATAGTTGCTTTAGAGACCTCATTACTTTTTACTAGTATTTCAACTCTTTTATCCCCACCCACTCTGATCTCGAGTGATAACAATATTCTTTTGTCGTTATAGACACTTGTATTGCGTCTAGTATTAACGGTTGATAACAGTAGTATTTACTATGTAGCAACGTTTTTACAATATCTTAATAATTAGAAAGTTGGAAACAGACTCTTTGTCATGTTCTCTAATGATTAGCCAAACAGTAACTGCGGATTTACAGTGCTGCAACCCCACTTAAGAAAGTTCATTTTCTCTTAACATTATTCTGCTGCTCTCTTCATTTCTACGTTCCTTTCAGTACCGTAGCAACATGTGACGAAAGTGATACCCCTTTCTTTTTATTCCAATTTCTAATCGTCTCTTTCAATTCCTTATTCCTTACATCTTCCCATCAGTCATTCTCTATATTCAATTAATCCTTTCTTGCCTCCTTTACGTTCACACTACAAATGCTTACATAACCTTCTATTCTCCCGTTTTCTCATTATCAGGTTCATTGAGAGCCACATTTCAAACAAATCACTTAGATAGTCTTCCTCTAAAGTCCTTATCTAGGTTTCCACATGATAAGTTTCTATGAAAAGGTTTCTGAAGTAGAGCAATCACCTCCCAGTGCCACCTTCGAGTTTCCTTTATTTTGCATCCTAGATACTTGAAAGCAGCCATCTGGCCATTTTTAATTTGTCCTATCTCAGCATTAAATATTTTATCTCCTTTTCCAATCAACAGGCACTTTTTAAAATTGATATTCGTGATGTTATCTTCACATACTTCTGTGACATATTTGAAAACTGCATTTGTTTAGTAACGTCAAAACTCGAACTATATGCATAAGATACAAAGTAACATGTAACATACTATACAGTTCTTCGTGAGGCACAGTTGCTTCATCACTGAGAGCATCGACGACAATGTGTCTAATACGGCAGCTACTTTGTCATGATACAGCCAGAGTAGATGTATAAATAATGCATTACACGAGAGGAAAAATTTGGGCAAACGAAGACTGTTGCATAACATTAAAAAATTACAAGCCCAATTTTTAATATGAATATAACAAGTAAACGAAACCCGTAATGTTCTCAGCTGTCTCACAAATGAGGCATAATTAAATAACGAGTTTCATTTATTAGCAATTTTTGTCTCCCTTTTATTCTTCCTCCTCGAAATCCTATCTACTGTAAATGTAAGTACACTGCTGGCCATTAAAATTGCTACACCAAGAAGAAATGCAGATGATAAACGAGTATTCATTGGACAAATATATTATACTAGAACTGAAATGTGATTTTCACGCAATTTGGGTGCATAGATCCTGAGAAATCAGTACCCAGAACAACCACCTCTGGCCGTAATAACGGCCTTGATGCGCCTGGGCATTGAGTCAAACAGAGCATGGATGGCGTTTACAGGTACAGATGCCCATGTAGCTTCAACACGATACCACAGTCCATCAAGAGTAATGACTGGCGTATCGTGACGAACCAGTTGCTCGGCCACCATTAACCAGACGTTTTGAGTTCGTGAGAGATCTGGAAAAAGTGCTAGCCGGGGCAGCAGTCAAACGTTTTCCGTGTCCAGGACCTGAAACATGCGGTCGTGCATTATCCTGCTGAAATGTAAGGTTACGCAGGAATCGAATGAAGGGTAGAGCCACGGGTCGTAACACATCTTAAACGTAACAGCCGCTGTTGAAAGTGCCGTCGATGCGAACAAGAGGTGACCGAGACGTGTAAACCAATGGCACCCAATAGCATCACGCCGGGTGATACGCCAGTATGGCGATGACAAATGCACGCTTCCAATGTGCGTTCACCGTGATATCGCCGAACACGGATGCGACCATCATGATGCTGTAAACAGAATTTGGATTCATCCGAAAAAAATGACGGTTTGCCATTCGTGCACCCAGGTTCGTCGTTGCGTACACCATCGCAAGGGCTCCTGTCTGTGATTCAGCGTCAAGGGTAACCGCAGCCATGGTCTCCGAGCTGATAGTCCATGCTGCCAACGTCGTCGAACTGTTCGTGCAGATGGTTGTTGTCTTGCAAACGTCCACATCTATTGACTCGGGGATCGAGATGTGGCTTCACGATCCGTTACAGCAATGCGTATAAGATGCCTGTCATCTCGACTGCTAGTGATACGAGGCCGTTGGGATCCAGCACGGCGCCCCGTATTATCCTCCTTAGTTTCCATATTCTGCTAACAGTCAGTGGATCGCGACCAACGCGAGCAGCAGTGTCGTGATACGATAAACCGTAATAGGCTAAAATCCGACCTTTATCAAAGTCGGAAACGTGATGGTACGCACTTCTCCTCCTTACACGAGGTATCACAACAACGTTTCACCAGGCAACGCCGGTCAACTGCTGTTTGTGTATGAGAAATCGGTTGGAAACTTTCCTCACGTCAGCACATTGTAGGTGTCGCCACCGGCGCCAACCTTGTGTGAATGCTTTGTAAAGCTAATCATTTGCATATCACAGCATCTTCTTCCTGTCGGTTATATTTCGTGTCTGTAGCACGTCATTTTCGTGGAGTAGCAATTTTAATGGCCAGGAGTGTATATCGTGTACAACCAAGTTCCCTGACTTGCATGATAAACATTTAGAGGGGTTCTTTGTGTGCTATATTGACTTTTTAACAACCTGTGCTTTATTTACATCATAACAACTTTTACATTGGCAGTGAAGAATATGAGGACGATGCCAAGACGAAAGCGATACACAGTAAATAATTACTCGAGTTGGCGACATGCTGCTGATGAAGATATTTGTGTAAATGGAAAAGTAAGCCATCTCAAGATGCGCATGTATGCCAAAAAGCGGGTACAGCTTAAAATTGCGAATATTTTAGTTATTTATTCTTAGCTGCGTCGCAGCAAACAAAATAAAGCTTCTTCAGCGTTCCCCGATGTCTGGTGTTACTTCGTATGTGTCCAGATGAGTGCTGGTGTCACTTACCTGATTGTTTTCCTTCCTGTAGATTTGGTGAACTGAATTATTTAAAATACCTTTCGATTTGAAAGTTCACGTTGGATCTCATTGCGTTGCTATACAAGAGTAAATTTTTGTTGGACAGTTTGTTTCTGTCCTTTCTCTCTATTTCTGCAATGAAATGTAATTTGAATATATTATGCAGAACATTTGCTATTCTGAATTTGATAGAAGATTTTTGCATTAATAACGTATGCCTTCTTAGGCTAGTCATCTTATGAATAATTTTTCAAAATTTTTCAATTGTTTGATCAATGTTCTCTGATGCCGAAATATACAGTTTGAGGGAAATAAATGTTTGTAAATATTTTGTTTTCCTACATTAAAAGCTCTGTTAGATCAGTAAGTATGGTACAGTATGCAATGACGTCAGTAGAAGTTGACGTATTTTAGATTTGGGATTTTCACATGCTACACCCTGATATTCCTGTAATCCTGCAACTATAAGAGGAAACAATACCATCAGTTGTTATGTTAATCAGGAACTTTGGTAATATACAAGATCTTACGATGACAGGATAGATCTGCCAAATCGGGTCAAGAATAAAGATTTTTGAAGCGATCTTAGACAATCCTACTTTTGCAGTTTATGAAATTAATTAGATCGCTCACCAAAGCTGATTGTTAAGAACATACAAAGCATTTGCTTATTCTTAACCAAACTGTGCATGGAATGAATATTGAATTTACGTTATTTATAATATTAAATTTATTGCTGCTGCGACACCTACAAAATATTTCATAAAAATAAAAATGTTTTTAAAAAATATTAAAAAGGCCTTGACCGCAATAACCAATACAAAATTGAAACATGGAGACTGGTTTAGACCGTATATGTATCAGCCTTCTTCAAATCTGTAAACTAACAGATAAAAACAGCCTCAGGGAAAAGAAACTTTTTAAAACGCACTACAAGGGTTTTAAAATTTAAAAATGACACAGAGTTTACATATGAAAGCTATGACACTCGTGACAAATAAACGCATTACAACTGAGTTAACATGAGTATACTGAAAGAAAATTGTCAGTAGAAAACGTTTGTGTATATAATCATTGGCCTTACGCAATAACAGAAAACTGATCAGGTTGTAAATCTGTATAAATACAAAGAGCCCTTGCACAATACTATCAGTTAAAGTGTAAAACTGCCGGTCTGAGTTTCGTATTGTATCAACCACCTATGTACGCACGCAGTGTTAAGATTAGTATTTTGCGATATGGTCTGTCAACTGAGATATTTCCTTCCTTTCATTTCTATGCGATTTTGTAATGCATATTTCAGTATTTTAGCATCTTTACGTACTGTTCTTCTTTCCCCATAAGTACAGGATTGTCTTCGTAATTTTTATTGTCATTGAACAATCCCATATGTTATGTTACAAAATTTTAACATTTTATGTAATTACTGGTCAAAATTTTTAATAGGCTGTGAATCACCTTTGATATAACACCAAAAGTAAACGCCTACTGTGAACGTTGCCTCAGGTATTTCTTCGTTTTAACATTGTTTTTCGACAAAATGTATTGTATGCAACCGTCTCTGGAACTCCTATTAAATGCTTACCACTCAATTTTGATTTAGAATCAGTGCAGTGGGGTATCATTATTCTGTGAATTTCTGAACCCTATGTTTCGTACGAATACGGTTGTGCCAGAATTGCTCATGAAAAATTTCACGAGCCTTCTTCAATGAAACAGTATGAACATATGTTCCAACTATTTACGCCCTGTTAAGCATATAAAACTGCATAATTTACTTGAATCACTAATAGAACGATATAACACGCTTTGAAGGAACGACCAATAATAGGAACTGTAACACCTGAACGATATATCGAACAAGCGAAAACTGTAAAATCACAACTTAGTTCTTTCTGAGCGGGCTGCTTTCCTATCGTATGCAGTATTATCATTAATAATAGCTTGATAATCTATTGAAAGTCCGTCTTTTCTTGTTTCTCAAACATGCGCTGCAGTGGAGGAAGAGGGCTTTGAACGCAGCCGCGAGCTGTAATCAGCAGCGCTGTTGACACGTTTGCTACGGGCGGAGGACGGCCGGGCCACACACGCCTTCTCCGGGGCTCCTCCTCTCTGTTTACTGCACGACGCCCTCTGGAGGCTTTCTGCCTCTTTGACTACAGCTCCACACGCGTTTCACCACCGACAATACAATTTGAGGTGCACCGTATCCCTAGTAAAACATTGCTATTGCTTCCCAAGTCACCAAAATCAAATGATTGCGAGAATCTATATTTATGGTCCAGTCCCCCTTTGTTCTGAGTACACTAATACGTATCTCCATTTGCTTCTCACTGAAGCATAAAACAGTTTAACGCTGGCAGGGACACTTCCTTTCGTTGCGCTGTTGAAATAGTTCTATAAATCAAATGCTTGCACTTCATATTTGTTTAACACGACGAAAGTTGTCCCCTTTTTTTTAAATTTAAACCCTTATACCTACCACAGATGTAAAATGTTTGTATCTAAACTTTTTCGCATTTAAACGACTAAATAGATTTGAATCGAACTGTTTATGCAGACCCTGAATTATTACACAGCCATGGAGAGGAGCATGGCGGAAGTACCTTGCAGCAGACTTCGACCCCGTGTTATCTATAACCATGGCAGTTGTCACATGCATACGTATTTTCAAGGAGAAGGTTTTAATAGACATATGATAGAAGGCGAAGGGTACCCTGCTATTTCGTTCCTCTGTGGGGGAGCGTCACGAACATTGGCAGATATATGTAATTTTCAACAGATAGAGGGGAGATGGACTAAGAGATGGACTAAGAGAGGCGGAGGAGAAGATGCATAGGGAGAGGATAAGGAGAAAAAGGGCTCAAGGAGGGTAAGGAGGAGATTAAGAGAAAGAGGTGAGAGGGGAGATTGACAGAGAAATGACCGCGGGGGTGACAGATAAGTGAGATCTGGAGGTAACCAAAGAGAGGGGCAGGAGGAAGTGGATAGAGAGGGAAGGGGGAGACGGACTGAAGAAAAGGGGGAGGAGGAAGGTGAACTGAGGAAACGGAATGGTAAAATTAGAATAAATGCATAATGCAGGACAGGCGAGGAAGAGATGGACAGAGAGAGGGGAAAGGTGGGGCCGGCCGCGGTGGCCGCGGGGACTGAGGCGCTTCAGTCAGGGTCTGCACGGCCACTACGGTCGGGGGTTCGAATCCCCCCTCGGGCATGGATATTTGTGCCGTCCTAGTTTGTAAGTAGTTCATAAGTAGTTTGTAAGTTTAGGGACTGATGACCCCGTAGTTAAGTCCCATAGACTATACAAACATTTGAACATTTTGGAAAGGTGGAGACGAGCAGAAAGAGTAAGATGGACTAACAGTAGATCTTAACAAATAAAAAAGTGGGCAACGTCGGTACTCTGACTACTGAACTATATAATACCTCAATGTACGCCACAATTACCTCTAGTCTTAGTCTTCTGGTAGTTAAAGTACACAACTTAGAGCAGAAGTCACTTCCCACAATCATTCGCCGTCACAAATCGGTACAGCGATAAAAATTCAGCGAGTAAGCTTTGATCAAATTAGCCAAATCAGGTGTCCGATACAGCTTCTTTTAGGCGTAATAATTTTACATGGACAGTGAAATTAGTTGATAATTTATGCCTTTTCTCTATGTTGAACAACTGTAATTTTTTTTTCTATTTTAAATGGCACAGTTGTGAGTTTAATTTTTTTGTGCTACAATAAGGAATACACAAAAAATATATATTTTCAGCGTTGTATGCTTCTTACCAACACAGATCAGTTCCGGATAAGTTTCAATGACTAAATATTCGCCGCGCAGGAAGGGCTGCATGGTTTAACGCGTCATGACACTGCACGGTCGCTGCCGCCGGAGGATGGAGTCCTCCTCGGGGATAGATGTTTGTGTTGTCTTTAGCATAAGTTAGTCTATGTTAGTCTAACTAACTTGTAAGTCTAAGACCCATAGCAACAGGCAGTTTCGTCCCTTATATTCACGAAAATTTAATAATTTATCCTAAATATTCAAATTCCTCGAATTTCCTCTGATATCAAATTTAACAAGTTCACGAGTTTAATCCACATCACTCCATGACTTGTAGGCTACAAGGAGTACATTGAACATTAAATATGTCTAATTATTTCGAAGTAGTATTGAATTAGAATGTAATAGTGTATTTTTCAAAGCAGATAGTATAATATTCTCAGCGTGTACGGATATTGATGATGTGAGAACCCGCTGCGAACTGCCCCACATTACACATTTCGGAAGTGGGGAAAATGAGAGTGATTGTCTAACAAATTTGCATGTCAACTATTTGGATATATTTCGTAGAAGTATGATCAACAGAATCGGATATTGTATGTGGTGTATAATGGTAAGTAGCACAAATGAGTATTAGAGCATGAGCCCATGAACACCTCGGAAAGATAGCTTCGGAAGATGTGCCTTAACTCTTCGTGAAACAATGATCCTGTGAGCCGATACCCGGATTCAAAAAACAGTTTTCATTTTGAATTTTTCCACTTTTATATAATTGTAGTAATAGCAGTACAGTTTGCTTAAAAATTTTTACATTATGTTGGTAGCATATCGTATAGTGATAGCGAATACATTAATGAATAATGTTTATGACCTAGAATAGGTTCTCATGCGCTCTTTACTGAAAGCAGCATAAGAGTGACTATTCTAAAAACTTTGAGAAAGTGACGACGTAGTCAACAATTTTTAAAACAGTTGTGTTTTCTTTTAGTTCCTTTTTAAGCATCTGACTGTTTCTTTTAGTTACTAGGTGCTATATTATAAAAATAGTAGGCCTAGGCAACAAACTGCGCACCGCAACTAAACGGTTGCTTCTTCTAAACAGCGTATACGTTTTCCACTGCGCCTGAGAAGTCTGCGGTGAGCTCATCCTTGCGCTCGGCGAAGCTCCACGCGGTGAGCTGTCGACGCTTACAGAACCAAGGCAAGAGTTCGCTATTTCATGTAAAGTTTCTTTTCCTGCGGAAGCAAATGGTGAGGTCATCGTTCCCTAAAATTACACACTACTTAAACTGGCAAGTAATGACGATACAAACACTCATGCTCAGGGAGGATTCGAAGCTCCGGCGGAAGTGGGAGCGGCCGCGCAATCCGTGACAAGGCGCCTCGGACCACACGGTCATTGTCGCGCGGGACATGCCTTTTAAGGTGGTTCGTTAATGTCACATTGGTACCAATTTTCAATATAATTCTGCCTTATGCCACTGCAGATAAATCGCACGATGCGAAGGTCGTCATACCGCCTGTTAGCCTCTGCAATGGACGTGAAAAGCACACTGCCAAGCGTTGAAGTCATGCAGTTTTTTTTATACCTGTCAGAGGAAAATATTTAAGACCACCGTCGTTCAAAATTTCAAATTTTTGTAAACCTATTGGTCCAAACTGCTCATCAGTCCCTAGACTTTAACTTACACTAAGAACAACACACGCACCCATGCCCGAGATAGGACTCGAACCTCCGGCGGAAACGGTCGCCCAGTCCGTAGTATGACGCCTTAGACCACGCGGGCTTTCCGCACGTCGCCGCCGCTCAGAATCGACAACTACAAACCTGAGGTGGTGACGTAGAACGCTTCAATGAAACGAAGCCTTACTTTGGCGCCTTCAGTCCCCCAGTGCAAAACTACAGTGACAACGATTCTGACAACACTGCTGACACCTGCTCGTCAATTCAAACCTCTGCAGGCCGCGGTGGCCGAGGGGACTGAGGAGCTTCAGTCACGGTCTGCACGGCCACTACGGTCGGGGGTTCGAATCCCCCCTCGGGCATGGATATTTGTGCCGTCCTTAGTATAAGGTAGTTGATAAGTAGTTTGTAAGTTTAGGGACTGATGACCCCGTAGTTAAGTCCCATAATATTTACAAACAAACAAATCTTCTCTGAACGTAATGTCACGTATATCGTGTGTAGTGTAAGAGCAGTTTTTGCTCTGGTATAAAGGATGGATCCACTAGATACCGTTAAAAACCATTTGACGAAATTTGAATGTGACCCTTTTCGCAGCTGTCCTCACGCCCTCATGTGGCGACAGAGCATAGACCACCTGAATGGATGTTGAAATAAAGATTCGTCGAATAGTTTTAGACTGCCTCCAGTGGTTCCACATTTAAACTGGAGGAAAACTGATGGATTCACTAAAACAAAAAGGGCTGAGACCACTATGCATCCCCGCGATGTTCTCAGAGGGTATTTAGTTGTCCGGGACTTCTCACCGAGTGTTGAAGCGAATGTCATCATGCTGCTCTCGACATTGAGGACTGAAGTTTCCGACTGTGGATTGTGTTGAAACCAATGTCCGGAGACATTTAATGGTTCCATTAACCCTGTTTATGCCGTTTACTGAAGCCTTTTCGTGTCAGTTTTGACGGGCGGTGTGTTTTCCTCTACACTCATAAAAGAAATGTTTTCTTTCATCCCTAGACGTCTCATCTCTGACCTCCATCGTAGAAGCGTCAAACTAATCGGTGAAAGGTCAGTAAAAGGGACTGTGATGGCCTCCCCAGACTGTAGGAACTGCACAGGTGTGTTGGGTAAAGTTTTGTGCCAATGTGAGGCCATTAATCGACCTTAAACCTCTGAGATCTGGACTTTTTTTCGTGATTGTCGAACACTTGATGTATGAAGCGTCACCGAGCTGAATTCTGATGCTGCACGGCGTTCCGCATTAACTGCGTTGCACGCGACGACTGTAGCCACCTCTGAACCGCACTTCAAACTTCTGTGTCACAAGAACAGACAGTTGTGGCGTATAGAAAGAGTGTGTAAGTATTGTTTCCCAAACCACATATTTACATAACGGTTTTAAATTTAGAAATAGAGTTTACTGAACAGATGTGAACTTTCGCAAGTATCGTTAAAGCTACAGACTTATTGTCATATCCTTACATTATGTGACAAGTGTCCATATTCCCTCTGAAGAAGATACATTCAAAGGTGTCGAAATCTAGGACAAGGAAATTTTTAAATAAACATTTTTACCATTCGCACCTAATTAGACGTTGACTTCCTTCACGAAAAATTCAAAACTGCAGGTGCTGTGTCCAGCAATTTTCAAAATTTTAAAATTACATAATGTCTTTACCAATAACAGTTCCCGCGTGTTCTGTGCAGAAAAGAGCGCAAACTCTTGTATTGTAAACGTTATAACCAGCATACAAAAGCCGACTAGTTGGTTTAGTAGATGATAATGTCGTGGGAAAGGCGAACCAGAGACTGCATTTTATTGGCAGAACCCTAAAAAAAAAGCAACAGAACTACAAAAGAAACTGCATACACTACGCTCGTCCGTCCATTTTTGGAGTATTGCTGCCCAGTGTGGGATCCTTATCAGGTGGGTTTGACGGAGGTCATCGAAGGAGTCCAAAGAAGGGCAGCTCGTTTCGTATTGTCACGATACAGGGGAGACAGCGTTACGGAAATGATACAGGATCTGGGATGGGAATCATTACAACAACGGCGTTAATCGCTGCGGCGTGGGCTACTTACGAAACTCCAATCGCCAACATTCTCATCCGAATGCGGAAATACATTGTCGACTCACACTTACATAGTGTGGCACCTAAATGTAGATGTAGATGCAGAAAAAGATAAACGGAGTAAAATCGCTGGACACACACCGAATCATTGCACAATATGTAACGGCGAGGATAGGTAAATGATGACGTACTGATTACTGCGCATGCGTCCAATTCGCTTACGAATTGTCTAAAATTTAGCTTAAATACTTAAAAGCATTAAATATGGATTAATAAGTTCAGCGTTCTAAACGAATAACTGACAAAATTTATGTTGCATACATTTAATGCATGGCAAATCTGTGCCTATTAAACACGCTCAAGTCACCCCAATGGAGCTCGGAATACGAGGAAACTCGAAAACAAATAAAATGTGAATGAAAGAGAACGGTGTTTAATGTGCTTGTGTCTGCTACTGAGAACGTCATTGTCGAATTAATGAAACTAACATGTTAATACGACCATTGTAGATTACGCAGGAGGAAAATATAGAAGATGCTGGGTACTGGTTACTATAACTGATCACAGAGCTGCTTTACGTATTGGTGATACAGGTTGGGACAAATGAAAGAGGCAGGGCATTTTGAAACTATTTATTAACGGAGGTAGAAAAGACTTGCAGTTATTTCCAAAAGAGAGTATAAACTGGCCATACAGCCTGCTGAACCTTGGAGTACATTTACACAATTGCACTCCTGTCAGAGCTGTCAGCAGAGGTCAGTCTGGTCTCCTGACTTGTCATTGTGTTTACTTTGTGTGGGGAGCCCTCGGGTTTTCCGCAGCAGAACCTTTAGTATGATATGGCAGCAATTCCAGTAGTCCAGCTTCGATCCCCTTTCAGAAACTTGCTGACAAGAGCTCAAAATGCCAAGAGATGAAGGGTGGTTACCTTCAACAACTGCTATAGCCAGGTTAGTGCCGTATTTCCTTTCGTCTTCTGTGTTTGTTTCCCACAGGAACTCTATTCTTTAAAACACTTTTATTTGCCCCAAACTGTATATTTACATATTCCACCGAAAATATTTCTTGGTAAATTTGGTTTTTAGGTATGATCTGCCTTGAGCAAACACAATTGTTTTAATTTTTCCCAAACATGTTTCGTTGGTCTTGCAGCATCATCAGTGGGCTATTTATTTTATACTATCTGTCAAGTGAACGAAGAAATGATTATTACTTTTTGTACATTAATCGTAGCAACTACAGATAATTGTGAAACCAATATAAATCGATTCTTATTTTTATAGGTACATTAGGCCTACATTAATACCACATGTCGTTGCATTTGTGGTTCCTTATCTCATAAAACATCTCCGTATATTTTTAACAGTTTGTCATCTGCAAACCAAAATGTGTTAAGTTAGTGGGGTGAATGATTAACTTGTAAATATCGGGATTTTTTACGAAAATACACGTCATTTATGTGTTTCGGTTTATTTTACTGTTGCGACTGTTTCTAATTTTTTGTAATTTTTCTGCTCATTGATTTTGCTGAATATTGCACTGGTGTTAATTAAATGACTTCACCTTTCCAGGTAGAATATTACGCAAAAGACAGAAGGAAAACATAATGGCGTCTATCCCTGAGAGACTACAACAATTTTCATAATTTTTCCAAAATTCTGTCAGAAAAGTTTTCTCAATTTGGGTTAGAAAATAGGCAAAGAAGGAAGAGATACTAGCGGAAACACTTCAGATCGAAGTCCTGAAACATAGAGTGGGCGAATGAAATAAAGACGATCAGGGATGTGAATCCTTATGTTTTCCCGGCTGAACGACCAGAGTGAATCCACTGAGTGGCACTCCAGTAGTGTCTCAGGCCGTTCAAAATCCGCGTTCAGCGTCACATGGTAGCAGCCACAGATACACAGGCGTTGATCACCAGCGCGGTTGCGGCTTTTAAAAGAACTCAGCGAGAGCAGCAGCGCCGGACTTCGAATGCACTCTCAAGATTCCGAAGAAGGTGAATTAATGTGGCTGCATACACGATACTTAATGGAGACATGGATCAGGGATATTTTCTAAATATCTTGATACAGTATATGATCAAAAGTATCCGTACACCTGGCTGTAAATAACTTACAAGTTCGTTGCGCTCTCCATCGGTAATGCTGAAATTCAGTATGGTGATGGCCCACCCTTAGCCTTGATGACAGCTTCCAGTCTCGCAGGCATAGTTCAATCAGGTTCTGGAAGGTTTATTAGCTACTGTTGTACTGAGGAGAGCTATCGATGTAGGTGGTGACGCCTGGTACTCAGTCGCCGTTCCAAAATATCCCAAAGATTTCTATAGGATTCAAGTCAGGCCTCTGCACAGGTCAGTCCATTACAGGGATCATTCTCGTGTAACCACTCCGCTACAGGCCGTGCATTATGAAAAGGTGCCCGATCGTGTTGAAAAATGCAGTCGCCATCCCCGAAATGCTATTCTACAGTGGAAAGCACAGAGGTGCTTAAAATATCAGTTTAGTCCTATACTGTGATGGTGCGACGCAAAACAACAAGGGGTGCAAGCCCCCTCCATAAAAACACGATCACACCATAACACCACCGCCTCCTAATTTTACTGTTGGCACTGCACACGCTGGCAGATGGCGTTCACCGGGCATTCGCCATTCCCACACTCTGCCATCAGATTGCCACATTGTGTGCCGTGATTCGTCACTCCATACAACGTTTTCCACAGTTCAATCGACCAATTTTTAACCTCTTTACACCAAGAGAGGCCTCTTTTGGCGTTGACCTGTGTATGTGTAAGTTATGGACAGCCGCTCGACCATTAAATCCACGTTTTCTCACCTCCCACCTAACTGGAGTGGATCCTAATCCAGTCTGAAATTCCTGTGTGATGGTCTGGATAGATGCCTGCCTATTACACTGTCGGCGGTCTGTGTCAGTCAACAGACGAGGTCGGCGCTGTACGTGCCCCTACACGTTTGCACTTCACTATCATATTGGAAACAGTGGACCTAGGGATGTTTAGAATTGTGTAAATCTCGTCTGCAGGCTTCTGACAAAAGTAACACCCAATCATCTGACTACGTTCGAAGTCCGTGAGTTCGGCGAAGCGCTCCCTCCTGCTCTGTCACGATGCCTGAGAGATCAATGATATGGAGCAACTGGCAGAACAATGTACGTAATATGAAGAACGTATCTTTTGGGGGTGGGGGAGGCGTCCGGATACTTTTGATCACATAGTGTATAAAGACTGCGTGTTCTTTGCAGAGTAGTCTAATTTCGTTTGATTTCTTACCCTCGTTTACATTTCTATCTATGTGTGTGTTGTGTGTTATGGTCTTCAGTCCGGAGACTGGTTTGATGCAGCTCTCCACCCTACTCTATCCTGAGCAAGCCTTTTCATTTCCTCATAAGAACGGCAACCCATATCTACTTGAATCTGCTTACTATACGCGTCTCTTGGCCTCCCTCTGCGATTTTTACCCCACACGCTTCCCTCCAATGCTAAATTTACGATTCATCGATGTCTACGAATGTGTTCTGCCAAGCGATCCCTTCTTTTAGTCAGGGTATGCCAAAAATTCTTTTTCTCACCAATTCTGTTCAGTACCTCTTCATAAGTTATGCGGTCTACCCACCTAATCTTCAGCATTCTTCTGTAGCACCACATTTCAAAAGCCTCTATTTTCTTCCTGTCCGCACTGCTTATCGTCCATGTTTCACTCCCGTACAAGGCAACACTCCACAGAAATGCCTTCAGAAAGAATTCCTTACACTTAAATTAATATTTGATGTTAGCAAATGTCTCTTTTTCAAAAATGCTTTTCTTCTCATTGCCATTCTGCATTTTATATCCTCTGTACTGCGAACATCGCATGTTATTTTACTACCCAAGTAACAAAACTCATCTACCATCTTCATTGTTTCGTTACCTAATCTAATTCCTTAAGCATCGCCTGATTTTCTAAGACCGCATTCCATTATTTTTGTTTTGCTCTTGTTAATGTTCATTTTATACGCTCTCTTCAACACACTGTCCAATCCATTCAACTGCTCTGCCAGGTCCTTTGCTGTCTTTGACAGAATTACAATGTCATCAGCAAAACGTAATGTTTTTATGTCTTCCCCCTGAACTTTAATCCCTATTCCAAATTTTTCCTTGCTTTCCTTCACCGCCTGGTCGATGTACAAATTGAATAACATCGGAGAAAGGCTACAACCCTGTCTTACTCCCTTCCCAACTGATGCCTCCCTTTCATGCCCATCGAGTCTAATAACTGCGGTCTGGCTTTTGTACAAGTTGTAAATAACTCTCCTTTCCCTGTATTTTACCCCTGCTGACTTCAGAATTTGAAAGAGTGTATTCCAGTCAACATTGTCAAACGCTTTCTCCAAATCTACAAAAGTTAAAAATGTAGGTTTGCCTTTCATTAATCTATCTTTTAAGATAAGACGTAAAGTAAGTATTGCCTCCCGGATTCCTACGTTCCTCCTGAATCCAAACTGATCTTTCCCGAGCTGCTTCTACCAGCTTTTCCATTCTCCTGTACATAATTCGTGTTAATATTTTGCAACCATGACTTATCAAACTGATGGTTCTGTAATTTTCACACCAGTCTGCGCCTGATTTCTTTGGAATGGGGATTATTACATTTTTCTTAAAGTCTGAGAGCTCTCCCAGAGACTTCAGTAGCTCTGAGGGTATGTAATCTACTCCTGGGGCCTTGTTCCGACCTAGGTCTTTCAGGGCTCTGTCAAATTCATCTCTCAGTATAGTATCTTCTATTTCATCTTGATCTACTTCCTCTTCCCTTCCTACAACATCGTATCTAAGTTCATTTCCTTTGTAGAGCTGCACTATGTACTCTTTCCACCTTTCAGCTTTCCCTTCTTTGCTGAGAACTGGTTTCCCAGCTGAGTTCTTGATATTCGTAGAATTGCTTTTCTTGTCCCCAAATGTCTCTTTGATTTTCCTGTATGTACTTTTCCCCTTCTTATACATTCTTCTACAGATTTGCATTTGGCCATTTTGCACTTTCTGACGATCTCATTTCTTAGTCGTCTGTACTCCATTTTGCCTGTTTCATTTACTGCATTTTTATATTTTCTCCTTTCATAAATTAAATTTAGTATTTCCTGTGATATCCAAGGATTTTTTGAAGGTCTTGCCTTTCTACCTATTTTGTCCTCTGCTGCCTTCACTATTTCATCTCTCAATGCTACCCATTCCTCTTCTACTGTTTTATTTGCCCCTGTTTCTGTCAATTGTTGCATAAATCTCCCCCTGAAATTCTCCAGAACTTCACGTTCCTACAATTTATCTAGGTGCCATCTGCTTATTTTCCTACCTTTCTGCAGTTTTTTCAGTTTCAGCCTACAGTTCATGACTAACAAGTTATGGTCAGAGTTGTATCTATATTATACTAAAAGTATCTGAAAAACATTTCAAATTTCGACGGTGTCTTGTATTCCAACGTACTTGTACCTACAGTTCAACCCTGCCCTCAAACTGACCATCAGTACTTTTCGTTTCTCTTTTTCTGTGGAAGTGATAGTTTTTCGTTAGCACTAGCTCACAGTAGTGTATTACAATACCTCTAATTGAAAAGTAATGAATTAGTTACATAACATATGGGACACAAAGAGGATGGAAAGAACCTGCTGCGATAAAAGCATACGTATCTCGTCTAAAGGTTGATACGTTGCTCTGAGTTTTGTGTATCTCGTTTTGGTGCTCCAGTATTACAGGATCTTCTAATGCCCTGAAGGTATTTTCACAGCAACAACGGCCATTGTAAGAAATCTAAGTAAACGTAATTAATGTATATAAGCCACTTGAGACCATGATTCTCTCATACAAAAGCATTCAGAAAGTTTCCCTGATAAATCTTGGAAATTTTGTCCGTTTAGTTTAAGTACACTTTGTTACAAATGTTTTGATATGTTTATATCTCAACGTATATGTAAAAGTTTCTATTTGAGGTCATTCTAACAAGTGACTGGAATAAACGTCGTCAGCTAGCCAACGAGATTTACATTTTTCTGGATTTTCTGAAACAGCTCACTTCGAATGCTAGGATGGATACTCGTAAAGTGAAAGGTCGATTCGAATAGTCATCCTTCCACCTCCTGACGATAGATATCTCTTTCCTGATGTGATGTAAAGCCGTGATCTTCCTTCGTTCCTTCCTCCTAATAAACTGTTTTATAAGTATATGTAATTCGATAACAATAATCCAGTTTTTCTAATGTACAAGTTATCCTGCCGAGAGAATCTTACACACTAACGTAATTTATTTTCTGTGCACCCAGAGGAAGTCTGAAACTGCAAATAATACGACCCGCTTGTCAGCATAAACACCATCTCGGATCCGAGGCGGTCACCTTCTAAAGATTATACTAACATCCAGTCAATAACTGATACAAAAATCAACATGGTTCTAAGATAAGAAATTATCTGTTAGTGAATAGATATGTTATTTATAGTAAACCATGACTTAATTTTTAATGATTCGCAAATGAAATCATTCTGATGACAGAAATAGTTGGGTGTTCATTCATTCTGACATTTGTTATCATAGCAGCTACCAAAATTCGACTGTCGGCTTTGCTATTAGAAAGATGTAGTTTGCCTATGAGAATGATTCCACATACTTTACTATAGCGAAATACTTATGAGAACTAAATAACACGTAAAGGCTTAATTTATATAGAATGTCGGGTAAACAGAGATGAATCATCCCTAGGTTTCAACCTCGAGGATTTTCTACCAGAATGTGCTGAAAACTCGTACAAGGCAAATTATTATAGAAATATACTTCACAATTCACGAAAACCTACCCAACAAACTGTAAGAGCTACAAAAGTGTTCATATTACTCAGCCCTATAGCCGTCACTTCAGTTGAGGACGTAGATAAATATTAATAGATCTTTAATACAATATTTTTAAGTACTGTCACAGTGATAGGTAAAGTCTTTCCTTTACTTGATACCGGTTTTTGGAGAGTTACTAAAGACTGCGGCTGAGGATGGTTAGGAATATTTCGTATAATGTTCCGACGACGACTAAGTCGTTAGAGGTTGTACATCACCTCGGGAAAGGAAAGCGACCGTAATCTTTCCAACGCAATTATCCCGGTATCCTCCCTTATTTATTTAGGAAAGTTCAAACCTGAATTTGAATTTCACTTCCACCCAAGGCATTATCTACAGTGCTAACTCGCAGAAATGTTTAGAAATTGTAAAGATAGAGCATTTCTTGTTTTCTTAGGTAAGTTATTGCATGAAGATCACAAGCATCATACATCTGAATTCTACTTCTGCCTTGTAGAAATTATGAACGTTGATTGGAAAGAAACTTTCTGTCTCATCTCCTGAATTACTGTTGATTGCGACAATAATTCTTATTTTGCTTACGGAAATAGTCGCTTTCACATTCTGACTTGGACAGCTGTTGTTACTCAGACAATTAGAAGCGGAATTCTTGCTGTTTTGCAAGAAGACTGAATGTAATATTAGCGTATGTTCTAGAATTATAAAAGCGAATACCACTCGAAAAAATATTTATACCGAGTCTGTTGTGCTTACATACCTTTCAGTCGTGAGTCACTTTACAGATGAGTTAATACGTCTCCCAGAAATACATTCTCAATGGTTCTCATTTATTAATACATCACGGATGCCTGTTAGGCTGGCTGATGCTGAATCAACACTGAATCATAAGCAAAAATAATTAAATAAATAACTAAAAAATAAAAGGATTATGTAACCAAAGGAATATAACGAATTAGTTGGTTAAAATGTACGGTTATCGTCAGCTTGATTCAGAAAGATGTTCTGTGTCGTGATTCACTTGGTTTTGACAGATCATGTCTTTTGTATCTTCTTGTTAACTATGTGTGTCTACTACGACATGTATGTATTGGTGTTCCCAAACTCGCTTTGTGTTAGCTTGTACGTCCTGAGGTTCGTTGAGTTTCATATTAAGAAATTACTGGTACACCAACATACTGCAGGTATGATCCATATCCACCTTCTAAAGACTACTTAATATTCCCATTCTAAGCTATGTCAGTGTTGTGTGGATCTTGAAGCCTGCCGATCCTCCGAATTCTATAAAAACATGTATTTCGTATCGGCCTCCGCATTCGCCACCAAGCGATCTAGTTTATCATACCTTCTTCTCATTTTGTAACATATCTAAAACCAATATATTAATGGGAAAAGTCCGAGCCGCAGCCGCTAAATATCCCAGAAACTAATTAAAAATCTGGGTATCCTGCTACACCATTACATTCGTATCTATGTGCCTTCATGCTCTCTCCTTTCTCTCGTGCTGAAATTTCATTCAGTTCCCGTTCCAATAAATTCATTCCGAAATCCAAACTTCCTGCCAGCCACATTTAACAACGTCACACCATATATTAATATCGACATTTTTTTAATCATATATCTTTTCCCACTCCTGTACCCATCACTTGAAAAAAACAAAATGAAGTAAAATAAATCACTTGCCATTCGAAAGGAAGTTGAAAAAGTTGTCTAAATCGCAATTCCCAGATTGCAGAATGGTCTAGAGATGCTGGGAATTAATACTGACATTTTCTGAAAAACCGTTAAAAGGCGTATTTTTGTGAACGTCCACTGCGTTTCAATTTGTGTTTGTAATATCATGAAGATTTATTTTGATAAATTGGAATGATCAGTGAACGACTGGAATACTGGAACTACAGAAGTGAGGTTACAGGTGAAAGGACGGTATGATTTTTTTCAGTGTATCACAAACTGTCATAGCTGTCACAAATTTACAAATGCGAATCTATGCTCCTAATTTTAAATTAAGTGTAATAAATACATCAACAGAGATGAGGGAACAATTTTTTGTAGACAGACATGTCAGTGACAAAGACAGCGATGTCATAATAAGGCTCTATAGCAGATAAAAGTTAAAGAAAATCTAGCACTAAATACGCACTATTTGCAGAACACCAAAAGAGAGCAAGATGACCGAAATAAGATAACAGTAAATAAATGAATTAACCTTATAAAGCGGCGTCAATGGTGATATACATTCAGATATGTACTTTATTCACATGAAATGAAATGGACATCCATGTACGATCGTTTTGTAGTTCTCACATTTCCTTAAAATCTTGTTTGATTCGTTTACCACAAAATGATCTTATATAAGTACTGTTATGAACCAACAAACAAAGAAACACTGACGTTTCTGAAACATAGTGAAGAAACGTCTTTGGCACTACGTAGAACTTTGCTAAAAGCGGCCGTAGCCACAAGAATGATACAGGCATTGTCAATCCTGATAGACCGTGAAAGTATTTAATAGAACTACAAATTATTTTGTCTGTATTAAATATTCCAAACAATGAATAAAGAGACCGGGTTTTAGTGAAATTCCCAAGTAATTTCACCGATCGTTTACCAAATTCTGAACCACAATCATTTACGCTGCCATTGCTTTCAGAACACGTGAGATACTCTACGACAGACATAGAAGTGTTTGTCCGACCTTGCGGAACTGTTGTGGCTGAATTTTAATACTTCAAACTGTTACTGAGTGGATTTCCTAACAACAGATTTACAAGATCTGGTTGTCATTTAACGATGTCACTAATTGAAGCCAACCTAAATCGATATGAATAATGAGTAATCATTCTACATACACCCATCTGGAAGAAAAATAACGAAACGCTTTTCACTATTTGTGTAATATGGTAGATTAGCATTTCTTTCAAGGAGAAAAAGATTCATTCGTCTGAGTGTTGATTACAGATCTCCAGTGAAATATATTTTTCCAAATCGTACAACGCGACATTAGAGAGAAAAAAAATCGAAAATCCTATAGCGAATGTCTTTCATATGTGATACAATGAAAAGAATATTTCCACGTTTATAAATTTGGTGCTTTTGATGAAGATGCATTACTCTGACAGAACTAGCCACTACGATGATCCAATACAAACGCGAAGAACTATTGGACGTCCTCTCCACCCATATTTCTTTATGTAGTTAAAGACGTGTCTTATTATTTTCAACCATTCTAAATAGTTTGATCGTGATAAAATCTGACATCGAATTAAATAGAGACCGATGAGAAGTTCAAGTCGGCGAGAAGCAACAACCATCCATATACGACATTTTCGCCGTCAGAGTTTCTGGGACAAATCATTATCACTCCTTTGTGCTCAGTGTCTTGGGTTAAATACTAACCTTTTGATACTGTCTTACAGAGCGGATGTTCAAGGCACTGTTGAACCATGGTAATTGAATGTCAAACTACATTGTCCCTGAGTTCTCCTAAAGAGACGTAAAAATGATCGGACACAGGCATTCTGTTTCTCATCCTTTTATCCGACAGCACAATAAAAATAAAAGCACAAACATATCATTACATCCAACTGTAAAACATTCAGCATCACACTCGTTTCTGTTTCACATCATACACAAGAGCGTTAATATCAATAACAAATATCAACCAAGGAATATCATACGGTGATCCAAAACATCAGTAATGAGTTCACTTATCCAGGTGTCTAAAAGAGCAACACAAGAAACATCACGAGCCTCTGTACACATAAAGTAACAGGATGTGAAAAATTTTCATATGCATGGAAGCCTGTGTATGCAATATTATCGATAAAGAAATAATTTACGAATAAAAAATCTTAGTAACTCCTTAGTTGATGTTACTGGTTCGAACGACAATATTAAGGACATTAACAAGAACAGGAAAACATAATAGCTACAGTAGCATCATTTATTTACATTAGAGGCTCAATTTTTAATTTCCTGTCACGAGTGACACCATCAGTAACATTCTGTGACGTTTCGTTTCGGGTAAAGGGTCCAGAATGTAAAGTAATGAAAAAGTGTTACGATGGCTCAGTCTTTTAGCTGAAACAGACGAACGGAACACAGACAAAACTACTACAATACAGAGCTGTGCGCACAAAGCCATTCCGTCGACAATCTAGATAAAGCTTCATTTGATTTACTGGAGTATAATGGCCAAAATTAAATTTCCGCCGTAGCAACACCGTCTCTGTTTCTTTCAAAACTGATAATTTTTCAATTTTCTCTCATACGTTCCTGAATCGTCACAGTGCATAACTGTTATTAGTAGGTATTTATGATTTTCAGTGACTATACGCTACACAGTTGACAAAACAAAGAAAAATATCTACAATTATTAACATGTCTAAAGATGACATTCATTTTTTAAGGAGCACTATTGCGTACTTCGTGTTCAAATAAGAAAACCAGGCCAGCTAACATCATGCGTGATTTTCGTTTTATGATCTTCACCCGATGTTATGATACTTTCATGCGATATACTGCGCTATGATTGAATTACATAGATGGTCAATCAAATATATAACTTTCTTAGTAGAAAACGTCTGGCTCTTAAGGCGCGATTAAGATCAAGAGTATAGCTATTTTAAAGTCCTAACCTTCAACGAAATGTCAGTAGAACGTGTTGCCGTAGTGATTATACCCAGTGGTACAGCAGCTCGTGTACGCTACCTCGGTCTTCAGCAGGATACAAGAAGGGACGCGGAATTAAATAAATCCAACAATATACGATTGCAGTATACACCTATTTATGTGTCACTCAAACGCAAGAAGTATAACTGTAATATGTGCCCTGGAACTGTAGTTACCGGTAACCTCAAAATCACCGTGAGCCACATAGATACGTACGTATTTAATGTTACACATTCGATTGGGAAAAAATTGTATCTTCTGTCTTAATATCTTTGTTAAGTCACACGTCATTTTATCTGTGTCTGCGACATTCAGAGGTTACCTGAAGATGGCCTAGGAAGTCGGAAACCGGTAAATGACGGCGTAAATAAATATTATTTGTTGAAAATTTGGTGGCTTTTTCCTTTTTTAAATATTACTACAATTTAAAAATGAAGAATCCGTGAAGTGGTAGGATTCAAGAAGATGGAAATTGAAGGAATGCTTTAGAAGTAGACGACCTTGGACTGAAATACCTGAAATAAATACAACAGAGATGAAATCCTGAAGGCAGAAGAGAATACCATATGTAAAAAGAAAAGATCTCATAGAATTCCTTGGATAATTCAAGAAATACTGAATTCATTTGAAGAGTAAAGAAGGTACAAAATGTATAAAATGAAGCAGAGGAAAGGGGTTGGACACATCCATAAATGAAACTGTGAGAAAATTCTAAATGGTAAAGCTGGAATAATTAGAGCATAAATGAAATATTTATAATAATGTACATGTCTAGGAAAAAGTCATATTCTAGCAACAGTAATATTAAAAATTCATTTGGAATAAGAGAAGCAGCTGTGTATCAAGAGCTCAGATGGCAAATCGTTATTCAGCAAAGGAGGAAAACTTAAAAGGTGGAAGGAATATAATTATAAGGGGTATACAGCAGGGAAGTAACATTGAGAAGAAAGTTACAGAGAGAAGGGAAACAGGATGTACGAAAAGATGAGAAGGGAGAAATGAAATCGCGAAATAAACTAGACACAGCACTGAAGGCGGTAAGCATCGTGGAGTACATGAAATTCTCACAAAATTATTTAAATCCTTGGAAAATACAGCCATGACAGAAATATTTCATCCAGTATGCAAGATACAAATTAATGAAAATGATAGTGATCGAAAACAGTCAGGGAACTGTTCATTATTTTACAAGTAATCGTCACAAGTGTTAACGCATTTATACCTCCGTGAGACAAGTCGATGAGTGCCTTCACGCTACAAAGTTTGAGGTTGCCCACGGAATCTGACTATTCTCAAGAATACGCCTCTTCGTCCGAATTAAATAGACTGCCATTAATGTTTTGGTCAGGGCTTCAAACACATGTAAATCCCACGAGAAGAGTTCGGGACAGTCTACAAAATGTAGAAGGGCTTCCTAGCGAAACGTCTACAGAATTGTCGAAATAACCTTGACATTATGTGGGCTGGCATTGTTCATCACAATTATGCCGTTTCAACTACGCTGGAGAAGTTATGCTGCGAATTCTAACATATCCCTCATAGAGTTACGATTTCTCCCCAGCGATTACTATACTCTTTAAGCACTGAAGAAGATTACTTTTGAAATAATACAGAGTTTACATTTTCTTCATCTGCGTGTTCTCCTTTGACTGTTTCTCACATATGATACAGGGGACATACCCTGAGTTTTCAAGGAGAATGAAATAATTAAAATTCCAATGACTTCTGAACTCTTAGCTGAATGAGACATTATTGCAAAATACTTACAGGAAATATGTTAGGAAGAGTGACAACACTGAAAGAAACCGAAATAGGGAAGGTCAGTCTGGGCTCTGGAAAAATGTAGGAAAAGACGAGGAAATACTAGCCCTACGTCTTACCTTGGAAGATAGGTTGTAGGAAGGTAAAACAGCAATTAAAGTTACATTCTTCGACATTTTGAAAATAGCGTGGATAAAATACAGGAAGCGAAATGTAATGGATACCTTTTACTGAATCCAAACAGCAATTAGTAGAGTCCAAGGAGACGAATATGAAGCAGTAATGGAGTAGGGAGTAGGCTGGGTTATAACCTATTCTCGATGTTCCGATGTTACAAATTGCGCAAACTTGCGGGGGATCCAAAGGGGAACTGGGATATGGACTTTATATAAAAGGAGGAACAATGGAAGCAGCGACGTTTTCCGATGACATTTTAATAAGACAAATAACTATTGTGAGCAGTTAAACGCAATGAATAGTGTCTAGAAAATAGTTCAAAAGTACATCAATATTATGGAATTAAAGTAGACGATGCTGATAGAGTTAGAGTTGGAAATGAGACACTAAATGTAGTAGATGACAGCAAAGAAAACTGACGCTGGAGGATATTGCGGCGAGATAATAGCCGTGCGCTCTAAGGCGCCTTGCTGCAGAGTGCGCGGCCGTTCCCCGTCGGAGGTTCGAGTCCTCCCTAGGGCATAGGGGGGGGGGTGTGTTATTCTTAGCATAAGTTAATAAGTTAGTTTTCATAGTTTGTAAGTTTAGGTATCAATGACCACTGCAGTTAAGTGCCATAGCTTTCCAAACATTGAACATTTTGGAAGTACATGGAACATAAACTGAGGACTGAGAATAGCGTGACAGCGGTCACTCCGAAGGGACAGAGAAAAAACGGAGACCTGTACTGTTTGTATAACTGACCCCAGTGATCGCACACCCCGTATTATATATTGAACATATACAGTATAATGTATCTGAACACTGTTTGTACTTAAAAATAATATAAAATTTCATAAACTCATTTAAGTTTGTAAATATATAATCTTCAAAACTGACAGTTGTTAGGGACGTGCATACACAGTATCTGACTGTGATATCTTGGAAACAAAAGCTAATAAAAAAGGGAAAAATGTAGAAGGAGGAATTTATAACATGTTATATCGACTTAAGTGTTGAGAAGTTTTTTCTTACGTTCGTGAAACGTGGATGATAAGCTCCTAAGGATATAAGAGAAAATAAGATGTAGAAATCTGGTGTCTCTGGAGGATCTAAACATTATTGAGAGGATCGAAAAACTAAGTTGAAATACTGAACCGAAGTGAGTAAAACTAAATATTAGCCAATTCGGTAAGGGAGGGAATGTGTGAAGTACATCCTGCAGTGCGATACCTTACGCATGAATGCAGTAATCGGATTCAGATAGATGTGCGTTTCAGTAGTTACTCAGAGATGAAAAGTGTTACGCAGAATAGTCTAGCGTGGAGAGCTATATCAAGCCAGTCTTCAGAAGAAAGGTCACAACAGAAACATTTGTGCATTGTAAGTCTGAAAACTTTGGGTTTTAATAATAAATACATCCGACCACGGCTCAAAAGATCCGAATGTTTTAGTAACTAACATTTCCGGCAGTGAAAGTTTACACTTTCAAAGTCTGAAAACTGTTTCCATTTTTTGACAACAAATTTCGGAACCAAGCCATTCAACCATTTATCCTGAATAGCTCCTCGCGAGCATTTAAGCTGATAAACTATTAACAGCCCTTGGTATCTTGGGAGGTTACTAGATATATATATATATATATATATATATATATATATATATATATATATATATATATATATATATTGATTTCTTTCCATAATAATTGGAGTACTATTCTTTTTTATATTTCTTTAAGAATTTCTGTCTGTTTTGGTATTGTCTGAGTGACAGGGCGAAGAATCTTTATGTATTTTCCAACAAATAAGTGGTGTTTCTAAATAGGATTCTTCCTAAATTTATGTATTCTGAGTTTAGTTTTCACCCCTTTTCGATTTTTTGTACTTTTAAACACAGAAGAGTATTACTACATATTATATCCACTATCTTGCTACATTCCTGTTTTTATTTCAAGACATTCCGAAATTTTCCTCCTCATTTCTACGTCGTATTTTGTATCACTTAGTGTTACGCTAATTACTGCAGTCGTTTCCAGGAACAGACCTTGTTCTTTCAGAGTCTGGAAAAGAGACTTACACTCCTTTACACATCCAATAATAATTTTTTTTAAAAGCTATAGAGTTACAACCTGAGTTATTATTAAATCTTTTGATGCCTGGGAATTAGCTGTCGAAGTAAGATCTATCTCGTCTGAAACTGTCTGAATATTAGTTTTGCAGTATTGGTTTCTTCGGTCCACTAGACAATGAGATAGATTTTTGTTTAGGATAGCAAAAAGGAAAATATTTATGTAATTATTGTTTTGTGTAATTAATACACAAATGCAGTTTCGCAGTCAACCACAAATTTATCATTTTGTCAAATATTTTGCATGATCAATGCAATTTTTTAAATATTTTATGACCAAGTTAATTGCTGGAGTTCTGCAACAATTCCGCCTTCTCTAGACGTTTTCTTAGTTTTCAAGTTATTAATTTGTCTACAAATTTATTCTTCATTTGGCAGTCGTTAATCAGGATCGTTTGAATTTCTCCTGGAATAATTTCTGTTCGCTAAAGGAAATTTAGAATTTTACAAAAACATTGAAGTATTTCTCGGCAGTTTTCTTGGTTGTTGAGTACGAATAGCCCATTTTCTTTTTAGAGGCAGAGTTTTTCACGCTTATGTCCTTCCTAATATTCGGCAGTTAAGCAACCAAGCTGTTGTTGTCTTCGGTCCTTGTTAAAATGAGATTTGTTTTCAAAAAATTATAAAGCCCTGCTGTTGGATTTTTGGAAGCCTTCAACTTCACGGATTTTTGGTTTCCATATTGTCTTTTTGTTTGCCTATTTCATTTTGTTGCGCCTTTTCTAGTTGCTAGGAGTGTCACGTGCAGTGTTTTATTAGTTATTATTTCATGTTCTGAAGGCCTTATATCAAAATTTTACTACATGTTTATGTGTTCTACCAATTCTTTAGTTTTTTTTATTATTTCATGTTGTCGTGTGGCTTTGCCATACTATTACTGTGAACGGATGAAAGCAAGCATTAAAGTCATTACTTTTCCCGAGGACATGCGGCTTTACTGTATGGATGCTTGATGGTAAAGTCATCTAAGGAAAAATAATCCGGACGTAAAATAGTGCTCCATCCTGATCTTCTGGTGGGAACCACTCAGAAGGATGTTTTCATCGGGAGAAACAAAACAAGCGTTCCACGGATCAGAACATGGAATTTTCTAACAATCTGGAAAGTAAGTTAAAAAATTTTAAAACGGGAGTAGACAGGTGGGAATTAGATATAGCGGGGATTAGTGAGGTCTGTTACAGGATAAACAGAATCTCTGGTCCGCCGTGTATAGGGTTACAATTATAACATCAGTTGGGGGTAAAGCATCAGTAATGCCAAAAATTAACAACAACAACAAAAAATACGGACAAGCTGCTATGTACAGAATTGTAAACGCATTATCGTAGACAAGATAGATACTAAGCCAACACCCACCACAGCAGTACAAGATTAAATGCCAAATAATTCTGCTGATGATAAGGAGATTGAAAAAAATATATTATGAGATAAAGACGTTATTGAGGCAGCTCAGGGAGAGGACTACTTTAGTCTGATGAGCGACTGGAATTCGGTGGAAGCAGAAGGAAGAGACGGAAAAATAGTAAGTTAATAAGGGGTGGATAAAAGAAATGAAAGAGGAAGTAGCCTTGTAGAATTTTACACAGAACACATTTTAATAATCACAAAACCTTGGATTAGGAATCATGAAAGAGAGTTTTATACATGAAAGAGACCAGGAGACACCGGAAGGTTTCAGATTGTTTTTATAACGATAAGGTTTTAAACTGTTAGACATATCCAACAACAGATGCAATTCTGACACTGAGTTATTAGTTATGAACTGAATATTTAAACCGGTGAAATTACGATAGCGGTAGAAAAGTAAGGAGATGGAAGCTGAACAGACTGAAGAACCCTCAGAATTTCAGAAGGAGCATTAGGCAACGATTTCCTGAAACGGGGCAAAGTAATATAGTAGAAGAAAAAAGTTAGTTTTAAAAGATGAAATGATGAAGTCCGCAGATAATCAAATAGAAAGACAAGAAGAAGTAGAAATCCTTTGATAGCACAGGATAGAATGAATGTAATTGATGAAAATGCAACAAATGATGCACGCCAAAGGGAGTACAGAAGGATAAACATGGGGTCAAAAGGAAGTACAAATTGGTGAAACTGGAGTGGCTGTAAGACAAACGCAAGTCTGTGGTATAATACATAAATGAAGGAAAAATGGATACCGCCTACAGGAAAATAAAAGCTACGTTTCGAGACATGAAAAGCAGCAGTATCAACATCAAGAGCTTAAGACAGAAAACCAGTACTAGGCAAAGAAAGGAAAGCTGTAAGGTGGAAGGAATATACAGAGGGGCTGTACAAGGGAAATGAACTTGAAGGCAGTACTAGAGACAGGGGAGAGGAAGTGGATGAAGGTGAGAAAAGAAATGCGATACTGCGAGAAGAATTTGACGGAGCATTGAAATATGAGTTGAAATAAGTTCCTTGGAGTAGATGACATTGTCTTTGAACTTTTGATATCCTTGAGAGATCCAATTATGACTAAATTATTCCACGTGGAGTGCAAGACGTACGAGACAGAGAAAGTACCCTCAGACTACGAGAAGAATGTAATAATTCCAATTCAAAACAAAAGGAGGTCAGATAGGTGCGAAAACTACAGTCTGATAAATCATAGTTACAAAAGTCTAACAGCAGTTATTTACAGAAAACCGGTAGCAACAGACCTCTGAGAAAGTCTGTTTGGATGAGGAAAAATGCTGGAACACGAGGTGCAATACTCACTTTACAATGTATCTGAGCAGACAGATTAAGGAGAGGCAAGCCTACGTCTTTATCTTTTATAAAAGTGCAGAACGTTTTTGACACTGTTGACTGGGAAACACTCTTTAAAATTTTGAAGGTAGCAGGGGTAAATTATAGACAACGAAAACTTATATAAAAACTGTACAGAAACCAGACAACAGTTATAAGAATGACAGGAATGAAATGAGCGACTAAAAGAGGCTTGTAGCCTTTTCCAAATGTTATTGAAGTTGTACAATGAGCAAGCTGTGAAGGAAAACAAGGAGAATTTCGGAGAGATATTTATAGTTCAGTACGAAGAAATAAAAACTTTGCTGATGACATAGTAATTCTGTCAGAAACAGAAGCGGACATGGAAGAACGATGGAATGAAATGGACACTGACCTGAAAGGAAGTTATAAGATGAACATTAACAAGAGCGGAATACAGTAGAATTAAAACAGGCGATGCTGAGGGAACTGGATAAGGAAACGATACAATAAAGGTCGTAGATAAATTTTGTTGTTTGGATATTAAAATGATTACTGATATCAAGAGTAGAGTAGATACAAAATCCAGAAAAACGTTCTGAAGAAGAGAAATTTATTTACATTGAATATTAATGTGTTAGGAAGTCTTTTCTGGAGGCATTTGTCTGGAGCTTGTCCTTGTCGAGGAGTAAAAGAGGAGTGCAAGAAGAGGATATGTGATTCTGAAATTCGGTTCTACAGAAAAGTGCTGAAGATCGGATGGGTAGATCGCGTAATTCATCAGAAGACACTGTAAAGAACTGTAGAGAAAAGGAATTTCCTCTCATATCTTGACTAAAAGGAGGGTACGATTAGTAGGTCAAATTCTGAGACAGCAAGAAATCGTCAATTAAGTATTGGTATGAAGTATATGTGTGTTAGTGGGCGAAGTCAGAGCTAAAATTGTAGATGAGTGTCAAGAGATGAATACAAATGATGCAGCCTGTACAGGATACAGTCGCGTGGAGAGATGTGTCAAACTAGTATTGGGACTGTACAAGAAAACAATAACGTGTCATGTAACGACAGATGTCCTTGTTCCCGTGATGAATACAACCAGATGTCTGCGAAATCTGTGGTTAAATCTAAGTCTACCTTTTAGCAGAGCCCATTGAATGAGTTGCGACAGGATTTTAAGTACTGGGGAACTGCTATTCAATTATTCTGCAGTTTCTGCTATTGCTCCTTCCCGTCTACTCTTATTCTCGATGCCAGTCTTCTGTCGCGTTTCTATGATACAGCCATCCACGCAAGTCCATATGGTGCAACCCTTCCGGTATCTAAATAGCTATCGAAACATACATCCGCCTAACCTTGCTTACTACACAAAACCCTCGATTTTACTCTACAATTTTACCCAGTACATTTCAAATGCTTCAGTTCTTTTGTAAAGTGCTTCATCTACGTTTAACTTTCATACAAAGCTGCACTTCTTATAAATGCTTTAGGAAAAGAAGCTATAGTGCTTAAATTGATATGAGATGTAAATAAATCACTTAACTATACTGCATTCAATTACCCTTGTTTGTAATTTTTTGCTATTCATCTTATAACCTCTTATCAAGACACTGTTCCACTCATCTGATTTTCCAAGTTCTCTGCGGACTCTGACATTTTCCAAATATCATCGACAAACGACAATTTTTTTTTATTTCTTCTTCCTGAACTTTAATTCCCTTTCACAAATTTCTTCCTGGTTTTCTTTACAGACTTCTCAATATTTAGACTAGTTGACATCACGAATAGGTGATATGCTTATCTGACTCCCATTCCCACTGCTGCTTCCTTCTCATGCCCTTCGTCTCTTATAAGTACCGGCTGTTAGGTACAAGTTTCAAAACTTTCAGTCTCTATATTATATTACTGGTACTTTCAATATTTCAAACAAAGTGTAATCTAGTACACGGTGTCAAACGTTTCCTCTAAATCTGCAAATATTATAAACGTAAGTTTCTCATTCTTTAAAATATGTTCTAAGATAGGCTCCTAAGTCACAGAATCAGTATTTCTACATTTCTCCGTAACTCTGACTGAACTGCTCCGTGGTCGATTTCTGTCAGTTTTTAATTCGTCTGTAAATAATTTGAATATTCTTGAACCATGACTTACTGTGCTAATGTTTCGGTAGTATTCGCAGGTGTTAAATGAACATATATATTGTCATTAGATAATGTACACTGTACAAATGTATGCTATCGGAAAATAGAGGCGTCTGATATTATGAAAGAAGTAATGGAGTACGTAAATAAATACGAGTAAATTTTAAAAGTTCAGAAGATATGACCAATAAATACCAACGATATTATTAATAAAAGTAGCTCAACAGGTTACAATGAAATTTCTTAGTGACCTATTCAATATGTCGTCTCAGAACAGCAATTAAACATCTTAAAACCTAAAATGGAGCTTATACAAAGAAATACGAGGAAAAAAACACTTTTTACCGGATACTGACAAATATTCCTTAATAGAATGTTTGATAATTGAATTAAATACACATTTACTGAAATAAACTGATTTTTACGGGCACTTCTCCGTTATTTTCAGCGCAGCCTTAATGTTTCATAGAGTTTCTTTGAAGTAATATTCACTGCGTACTTAAGGTGACTGATAGTGTAACAGTCTCTGCAATTTGTTATACCATTCCATTGTATACTATTGTATGTTACTGCAACAGGATTCTTATGAAATTTCGGCACGGTGTTGTTCCTGAGTTGCTTGTCGAAAAGTCCAGTCCTATTTTTGATGCCTTTGTCTAACTGAAACGTTATTTCTGCAATATCGCAAGAAAGAGTGCTATATACAGGTAGCTAACTATCCGAAATCTGATATCGTATCCGCATCTTCAGGTCCCATTCCCCTTTTCATTAGCAGGTGTGATATAAAGTATTACCTTCACAGTTAGGTTGCTTCTTCGTTCGAATCTTAGAAGTAGTTTCACAAAACACGTTCTCCTTTTGGTCTCTAAGCACTGCTTAATAGTTCTTGAGGTGTCCTTTTGGATGTTGTTGAGAATATTGGACAGAAAAAATTATTTTTGTCTGGTTTCTTCGCTATCTTTTCTTTTAAAATCGTTCAATTCTTTCGCCTGCGTTTATGAAGCAATGTAACTCAATGGCGCAAGATATAGAATTGACGAAACATCCAAAACATCTGTTACACGTAATGATTAAATTCTAGTAATTTAGAAACTTTGTGTTTAGTCGATGGTATGAATCTACACTCTACAGCCAAAGCAGTTTCTCGATAAAGTAGAGCGAAAGTTTCGGCATTATGTATTGTGTGATTACACGGAAGAAAGCGAAGTATAACAGAACTATAAAAAGAAATATCTGCTGTTTTATGATTTTATAGTACAGAGTCTCAATAAGATGTTAAGCTTCTTATTAAACTTAGTTTGTGCTTGCGTCTTTCTGGGAATATACACTAATGACTCGAACCTGTTCAGAACAGTCTGTTTATCCTGGTTTTAAATTCTTTCAAATTTTCGTAAAGCTTAGTCTTCATAAATGTGGAATAGCTGATTAATCGATAGAGCTTACTAAATACAGTAAAACGAAACTGTCAATTATTCTGATATTTAGGAGAGAAATTATATCGGGCATCAGTGAAATAATACAAGAAAATAATCAGTAATCTGGAAAATATTGTAAGCTATCAGAAGGAACTCAATATTGAGCAAAAAAACTGCAAAATTATCAAAATTAAATAAGAACAGTCCACGGAAAATTGATAAATGAAATTATTTGTTATTTGGGAGGTAAATTAGAACAAAAAGGCAAGAAAGTTCAAGTCAGGCACCAGAGGTAAAATTTATGCGTTGCTTAGACAAACTAAGATACGAAGACATGAGAGAAGAGCTTTGAATATAAGCAGTAAATGAGAAGATTAAGTATCATCAACAAATTCGGCTCTAACATACAAAATAAAATGCCAGATTAGATACTACTAAAAAGACTTCAATTACAGACCGTTAGATGCAACATCCGTTGGAGGAAATTAATTGCAAAAGTAAATGAAAGAATTATAATTCTTGAGGCTTTCCGACAGTATCTTGATATGTTGAATAATCGGGCTACTGTTGGTTGTTCGGGGCGTCCTTGCACGACATTTCACTATTTCACTGTCTTCTTCTTTTGTTCCCCAAGACCTGAAGTAGACTGCGAGTCACGCCATCGAAATATCGTTTGAGAACGACGGGAACAGCCGGCAGAAAAACCCAGTTACGCAACATGTCAAATGAAAGACTTCTTGCGAAAACAGATATAACGAAAAAATACTGCGTATAACTGCCCTTGAGTACAGCAGTCGGTTCTTATATTCTCTCCAGCTACATCACACCCCCTGTCTTTCCGTTCATCAAATGCCGCTTTAAATCCATGTGTATCGGCCATTTATATTTTAGTTTTTCTTAATGTCACTTGCAGGTAGGTACGAAAACTCGCTACGCTATCGCACGAGTCAGTCCATTTGCGAATATCGCACATTTTCTCCGTAAAAAAAACGTAACCATAAGCTTGCCGTTTACGTAGCTGTATTTAAGTATTAATATAAAAAAATTGATAAACTTATACAACCACACCATAATACGTACCCAAAAATTCGTATAAAAAGTATCTATTTCCCAGTTATAAGATTTTGTTTTTAAAATTACCGTTGCCAACGTCCTTAACTCATAAGGGATGCGTTGAAATATTTTTATGTCTCCACACTTTATTCTGTGCAAGAAAAAGGTAATTTTATGAATAGCAGAAGCTGCTTTATCCTCATTATTACGTTTAGGAATGATATGAGTAGGCCTACCTTCAGCTTGCAATTAATTCATCACCACAGACTTCACAAGAAAGTAAATGTACACACATTTACTTAGTATGCCTAGCTTCTCATGAAGTTCATAGATGGCCACCAGGTATTATCCTCACAACAAGTTTCTGTGCAATGTACACTTTGCTTCTGTGTCTAGAATTACCCCAGAACATTATTCGTTATGACATGAGTTGGTATAAGTATGGAAAGTGAAGTAATTTTCGACTACATCATTGAGAAAGAAATAGGATATTCAGTTAAAAGAAACGGTCGAAGACTCATGATGTCGTACTGGATATGTTGTAATATTTAAAGAGTATAAAGTGATCTGGTTAATAAATATTTGTCGCAGATTAGATTGGAGTTAAAATATTGAAGCACATTTAAAGCCAGTGAATTGATCCGTACAATAGACTAATTTCATGGAAGGTGTTGAAACGTACCAATGTATTAATGCATCTCAACAAACAGGTAGAATAATCAGATTAGATTAGATCAGATTAGTACTTATTCCATAGATCATGTATACGACACTTCGTAATGATGTGGAACGTGTCAGATGAAAGGTGTATATACAAATTATTACTTTGTACTAAACATTGAAGACTTATATCTAAAAATTCATCTATAGTGTAGAAGGAGTTGCCATTCACAAATCCTTTTAATTTATTTTTAAATGCTGTTTGGCTGTCTGTCAGGCTTTTGATGCTGTTTGGTAGGTGATAAAAGACTAGATTTAACCTTGAATAGTGAAGATCATTCTTTCTCCTAGTGTTGTAGTTATGTAGACTGCTATTGCTTTTGAATTCGGTGGGATTGGTAATAACAAATTTCATAAGCGAATATATATACTGTGAAGCTACTGTGAAGATCCCTAGCTCTTCAAATAAGTGTCTGCAGGATGATATTGGATGGGCTCCAGCAAATATTCTGCTTACACGCTTTTGTGCAATGAATACTTTTTTACTCAGTGATGAATTACTCCAAAAATGATGCCATACGAAAGCAGAGAATGAAAATACGCATAGTAAGCGAATTTACTGAGATGTATATCACCAAAATTTGCAATTACCCTAATGTCATAAGTAGCTGAAGTCAAACGTTTCAGCAGATCTTCTATGTGTTTTTCCTGTACAACCCCTCACCAATGCATACACCTAACAATTTTGAATATTCTGCCTTTGCTACAGATTTCTGACTAAAGTCTATATTTATTAACGGTGTCATTCCATTTACGGAACTTAATATACTGTATTTTATCAAAATTTAATGATTGTCCATTTGCTGAGAACTACTTAATGATTTTCTGAAAGACATCGTTTACATTTTCTTCAGCAAGACCTTGTCTGTCAGGTGGGATAACTATACTTGTATCATCAACAAAAAGAACCAGCTCTGCATCTTCATGGATATGGAATGGAAAGTCAATATATATTAAGAGGGGCGGGATATGAGACTCCAGCTCCTCCACAAACACCTGTTTCATCTTAATCTAACGAGCAGAAGAATAAGAAGAAATAGAGACTGAGCATCTAGATGTAACTACTCGGAAATCGTATTTGGTATAAAAGCAGATTAACATAACCACCTTCGTTTACTTAAGAAAATTTGGAGATGGACCATTCTCCAAAATTTCTATGATATCAGCACCCTCCCACTGCATCGCATCTGAACAAGGTTATTTTCGTATAATTATAAGTAAAAGAAATGGATTGCTAAAGAGTGGAATAGGCTGTGTGAAAAGGTAAAAAAAGTACCTCTTTTGTAGGGATACTGAATCGAGAAGGATATTTAAATATTCAATTAATCTAAAACTTTAAATTCTCTGACAGTTCCATCGGTTCTTGACAGGATATTTTATTTATTTTGATTGAAAAACATGAGATAACTGTGTAATATTCTGCGAATTTATTGTTTTCACTACCCGGTATTCCGCTGTACGCCATAATCAGGTAGACACTACAGATATAGCGATGCAGCTGGGAGTTTACATTCGAAGATCTTACGTTTCTGTGAAGATAATACATATACATTAATTTTCAAAAAGACTAGTATGACAATAGACATTAGTAAAATATAACGACATTAACATTAATAAAATATGGCAAGACATAAAGTACAACATTTGTCCTAAGAAAATAAACTGAACAACAGAAATTGGCTGAACAAATGATTTCAAGTTTAACAGGTCACACATATAGTACATAGAAGGGTGAGAATAAACTGAATGAAACATCTTTCAATTAATGACCTTTCATCAGTTACACTGCCAGAAGAAGAGTTTGTTTTGTTTGCATATGATACAAATATTGCTATACAAAACGTGTATACCATATTTCCAGAAAGGTCTGCTAGTATTTTCATGAAGATTAATAAATAGCTTAAAACCAACTCACTGACATTAAACTTTGAAAAGACTCACTACATGCATTTCAGAACATGTAAGAGCTTTCCATCCAGCACATGCATAAAGTATGAAACAGAGCAGATAGAAGAAGTTGACACTATTACATTCCTGGGATTATAATTTGATGATAAATTCAGTTGGGAGGAGCACATTGCAGAACTGTAGAAACGAGTTAACAAATCTGTATTTGCAATTCGAGTGTTATCAGACGTAGGCGACATTAAAATAAAAAAGCTTACATATTTTGCTTACTTTCATTCCATAATGGTATATGGTATAACATTTTGCGGTAACTCTTCAAATCAAGAAAACGATTTGAGAGTCCAAAAGCGTGTAATAAATATTATTTGTGGAGTAAATTCACGGACATCTTGTAGAAGCCTCTTCAAAGAAATGGGTATATTAACTACTGCCTCTCAGTATATCTATTTCTTATTGGAATTTGTCATAAGTAATAATCCCTTTTTCCAACAAACAGCTCAGTTCATACATACTATACTAGGAACAAAAACGATGTACACAAGGCCTTAAAAGCACTTAATTTTGTTAAAAAAGGAACACACATTTACAATAATTTAACAGCAATTACAAAATATGTAGCTACAAATAAAGATCATTTTAAGACGAGCCTGAAATTCTTACCAGTGGCCAACTCTTTCTACTTCATTGACGAATTTTTAATAGAACCAAATGATGTATGTATTCATACTATTAGTATCATTATATCAGCTTGTAAAATAATAATAATAGTAGTAATAATAATAATATACTGACATGTTCCACATCACGAGTACCTCCTCAATATGGATCTATGGAACGAACAACAAATCTAATCTAATCTAAACCGAAAGATCTAATTTTCATTTTCTCTTCCAGAGGTCTCAAATGAGAATTTAAGAAGTATTTCCACAGAATTTTAGCGCCAGTACGTTTTTCAACAGCAGACTCATTTTCATACTTGTGATGTCGAAGTGGGCTTAAAAGTTAATATTTTCTTCCTTCCTCCTACACCAAACGGCTAAGTGTGAATAAATTTTGTCTCTCGTACCGCTAGAATCTATGCCAGCGATCGCAAAAAATGCGTTCCCATTTAGCTTGAAATAATATGACGTTCTCTCTGCTACATTCGCTGTGACAGTACAACAGCTGCAGCAAAGAAATGCAGCAGTTCACATTCGGCCTGTGTTGCAAATGCCATTAGCGGGCGCTCTCGGCCGTTGGGGATAAAAGAGCAGGTCACAGCGGCGTGCATGTATTTCATTACGCCTGCGTGTTTTGTGTCGGCGCCGGCGTCATACCGCTGCGGCGGAGGCGTCGCCTACGGCGGCCGCGGGAAGGAGTGCTTGCCTAGTACTGCTCTTGGCTCACAGAGGGCAGCACCGCACGTCTCCGCAAGCCTTAAGCCGTGGCGACCGCAAGGCTCAGGCCGCGGCTGCAGCATCTCTGACTTCCTGGCGGGCAACAGGAACTTCACATCCCGCGTTGCTGGTTGGCTTACGAGACCACAAGACAAGCTTCTTGCTCCCTCACCTTTACTTCAGTCCCGTGGTGAGGCTCGTGACATATCACCAACCGACAATCTATCTACAGCCGACGTTTAACCGCTGAATACGCTACAGTTTTGTGGCTGTTTCAGATACTACACAATGAAGGAAAACAGCACACCTACACACTAAGGATTTGTTGACCTTAAATACGTGCTACAAAAACTGTATAATTGAACTTCACAAGAGTTTGGACACCAACAACAGAGAAGATTCCGAAACAAGACAAAAATCTCCCATAATTTTGAGGCACTTGAAACTACTAAACAAAATAAACAATGAACAAGCGAACGTTATTTCGGAACGTAGAACGATATTTCGAGAGGCACTTGAACCGCTTACTTCCCTCTTCTAACCCTGTATTCAGCGACAAACGTATCGGTTTATTCCTTCAGCGTAATTCCGTTCGTGACATACTTCGTGATTTTGTCAACTGCTCTGTCTAATCACGTAGTTTTTATGGCACCAATTGGACCACGAAAAGTAGACTGAAATACGGTATTCTTATGATATTCTAACATCTTAATTGTTTGGTCGTACTGTTTGGTTTAGTTATACAATCTTAAATATCTTTTCTCTTCTTAGTATTCATCTCTTGACCCTCTAGATTAGTAACGTAACCGTCTGATCTTCACACCAAGATGTTCCAAAATTCCTTTAGAGCTTAATGGCACAACTTTAAGGTGCAAGTCAAAGTTCTCACTGTGATTAAAGTTGGTAACATTAATCTTCTACCTTTCGGCCGAAAAGCAAAAACACGAATACAGTAAACCTTATTAGATGAACACACTGAGTACGATTCCTGTCCAGTCACAAGGGAATGTTGCTAGGCAGTGAATGTGCTGAGGAATGAAACAGCCTCTCCTCCATTCTTACCAGTACAAACAGGAAGCGTATCTGTAAAGTATGGAGCCGAACGTACTGTACAATGACCTACTTAACCGCATGTTAAGTATTCCATCCGAGGTAGAGTTGTCAGAATAATCTTAAATGTTCATATCAAGTGCCAAGTTTAATCCTATAATACCTCTGAGATTCCTGTGGATTTATTTTGTAGCGGGCAGAAGGAATTTTTGGGTATGTAATAGAAAAGAAGTTATCCACATTTCACAAGTGAATACCTCTTCTTAGATCTTATAACAGTTCATATTGTTGATCATTCATACAATACTCTCTACCACACCCTTCTCTGGACACATTTCCTACGCATCTTTTTGCAGGTAAACTTATTTTTAACAGTCACACATGTGTATCTATGCTGGCTTTATCAATGTTCGTCCAATTATCCAAGGACTCTATATTCACTTCAATCGTAATTAGCCATAAATAGTCTTATTCTTTCATACTGACAAGTGCCAAACGTGGCTTATTAAACTTGTAATGATTTATTACTAGATTTATGAGTTTATTACAGCCTACTTCTTCGTACTCTTTTCTAGCTGGTTTCATCTTTGCATGCCTATACTACAAGCCTATACAAATTTCTTCATAAAGATATTTGTTAAATTATCTCTTCCAACGAGTTTGCTTAAATACTTGAATGAACACTGTAACGACCACATTGCAGGTCCTTAGAACTGACGAAACGTTTCTGAATGGGCAGTATTGACTCTCAGAAACGCAGGTATTGTCACGAGTAATCGTCCAGGATAACTTTCACTGCGTTCTAACACTCAAAAGAAAATTCGTCAAAGCTCCTTTCTGGTTTCGAATGTAATTGGTAATTATTTTATGTTAAGATACGGAATGTAATGTTTTCCACCTAGTGCCGAGCCTTAGGTAGAATATAGCCCATCAGGGGTTAATATAGGCTGAATCATTATTAACAGAAACTGAAAGTGAAATTCCAGGACGACTGAATTTTATTTATTTTCGCGCAGCTAGACTCCACTGTACCTCAGCAACAGTCCCGCAGTTAATGAAACTGCTTACGAAATATAACTTGACATGCAGCTATTTAGGAGAAAAAACATTCTCTTTTCAATTTCATAAAAGCCGGAAACACAACGGTTATTTACCTAACATGGCAATAGTATCAACGATGATAAACTATCAGTGAATTCTGCTTCAGTTCTTCACACTGTTTACAGCAGTGTTCCTATATTCCTAAAATGTATTGTCTTCTGTCAGGAATTTTTAAAATAGGTATGTATACAGACGTAAAAAATCTACAAAATGTCCTGAAATGCAATGCAAGGAAAAATTGTTGTTTGTGATAATGATAAAATGTTGTAGTAGTTTTCAGTCCGCAGACTGGTTTGATGCAGCTCTCCACAGTATCATGTTCCATGCAAGCCTCTTCATCTGAGAATAAGAACGGCAACCTACTACGTTTTGAATGTGCTTACTGTATTCATTCCCTCGGTCTACCTCTACGATTTTTACCTTACACACTTCCTTATAATGCTATGTTGACGATTCCTTGATCTCTCAGGATGTGTCTCACCAACCTCTCCCTTCTCTTAGTCAGGATATGCCAGATACTCCTTTTCTCCACAATTATGTTGAGTACCTCTCCAGATCTACAAATGCTAAAAATGTAGATTTGCCTTTGTTTCACGCATCTTCTGAGATAAGTCATAGTGTGAGTATTGCCTCCCGTGTTCCTACATTTCCCCTAAATACAAACTATTCGTCCCCAAGGACGGATTCCCCAGTTTTTCCATTCGTCTGTAAATGACAATATATATTAAAAATAAAGAATGTACTTAATTTGTACATAATGATTATGTCAAATTCCTCAAATACAAATTGTATTGCTGAATAGTGAGATGAAAACGATCTAGATTAGTAGAACAAGAATATGTAGTATTAAAACAGAAAATAACAGTTATTGTGCAGGTAATAACGAAACAATGTGTGGCACATTTGTGGTTTTGTGTGAACTTAAAGTGCAGATGATATACTAAAACCATAAATATGCAAGCGGAAAAGGAATAATGGCATAATTGCGCCACATTATCATGTAATAATGGAGAGCAATAGTGTGGTGAGGTCATGCACTTCACAATATGAATTTCTGAATATTTATACTACTGAAATTTATTATTGTCGTCGAGTGTTTACTCTTAAACTTCTAGGAAAACAGAAAGATAAGGAGTAATATAAAGAACCACTAGGCAGATAGCAAGATCGTTATTTATCTACCCTTTTCGTATATTCTGCTACACATTATTATACTTTTAGCTACTTCTGGAAACCTTCGTGGTAATTATTCACGTACAAAATACAAAATGAGATTCCATACTACTTGTGGAAAATATTTCACAGAAATAACTGAGAGCATGTCTCTTCTAATTTTCGCCAAATGGTTCGACGTGAGATTTGTAGGTGCGGTATGCGACACAAACTTTTAAACGCTAGCGTAAACAGTTCATCCGACTGATACGATACAATTACGGCTGGCTGAGGCGCTTCTAAACTTGAGCGACGAGAATTTTGTGAGCAGGAGTCTCCTATTGTACCAAGCGCTGGCAATTAATCACTCGCGTTTTTCCCCAAACTGTGCAACAGGATTAGTGATCAGAAAACTTTCCCGCCAACTCCTGCCTGCGTTTAAAACGTTCTCCACTTAAATTTGGAGCCAAGTTTGCTGTAAAGATTAGGATATATGAGCGGCCGTTTATGCTCCATTTTGGCGAAAACTTGATCCGCATAATTAGTGTTTCTTTATCATCTTATCTCATAGGCTGCTGCAGCCGCAGTTAGTATGCGCTCAGCGGTTTGCGAGGCGTTCATTTTTACCGACCAGTGCGCTAGTCGACACGTATACTTCGCGTTTACGAATCTCAAATTATTTCAGTAGTTGCTATCAACAAAACAGTCTGTAAAGTACTGACGAAAGGGAACAAGACGTACGTTTAAGATCTACACCAGTTTGGATGTTATCTCCACATTATAAATACATCAGACTACGAAACATAAACGGTTGCTGTCCTCGTATCGTAATATCTCGAAAAACTCAGTAAAAATCAAAACGAGACAACAGAGAGCGCAAAAGAAGTTTATCTTACTAACAACAGTTGCTACGTAAACCAACTTTTTTGAGATAATAATAGTGTCCTAAAAGCGGAGTACTAAATAAGACACAAAGAGATGGTAATCAATATCATAATTTATTTTTCTGAGAACGTATTGTTACTTAATCGAAACAAAATATAATGACAAAAATCAATTAATAAAAGCAAACATTTAAACATATAGTAGCAATACTATATGTCGTTGTTTCTTGGCATTATCGCTTCCATGCTCTTGAAAGTGGTTATTTTTATGAATGAGATAATCTCAATTGTTGTAGACACACATCACAGCTATTACACTTTGGATAGTTTTACTCTCGAAAGTTCTATGGTATCATGTAACTTTGTGCATCCACAGATTACGTTTTTAAGTAGGAACCAGTAACGTGCTTTTCCTCGTGAAGTATGTATATAACAATTTGTAAATAAATCTGGCATTCAGTGGGTGAAAACTAGAAAGAAAAAGCCATTATCGCTTTCAAACCATTACTTCAACCAGTATTTTCAGTGTTTCAGAAGTATATTTTTGATAGGCTTCCAGCGAAACTTGGATATTTGCTGCAAACCCTACATATTTAGATCTACATTGAAATGCTGCCCTTTGAAAAATATTTGTATCCTGAACTGAAAATTCTCCCAGTGAAAAACTGAATTTCTCACAACAATTTTGTAATGCCTCGTAAATTTTACTAGAAATAAATACATCTATCAAAAAATCTGTCTATTGAGAAACTAATAAAAATGTCAGCAACAATTAGACACATTTGTGATGGGGATGCATTTTGTTTTCTCTTTTGTAACCAAGGTATCTAATAGAGTTGACTTACATGAAATGTCTGCTTGCTATTGTTAGGGATTAAGATGGATTAGTTTAGTTTTGACTTGTAAAATACGAATGTCACATAAATTTGGAATGATTCGAGGTACTGTGACATCAACACTGGACCAAACTGCTAAGTTATCAGTCCTTCCACTTACGAATTACTTAAACAACTTACACTAAGGACAACACACACACACACACACACATTCATGCTCAAGAAAGGACTCGAACCTCCGGCGGGAACGAGTACAGTTTTCAAGGGCCATAAGTTCTTGTCTGTCGCAAAATAAGCTTCTGGTTACACAACGCATTAAATAAAATCATATCCGTCCACTTAGCTACACAACTGCTTAACCACATTTTTAAGTAGTCACTCACAGTGGTGAAACGTTTAATGGTTCCATGGAGCAATACTAGACAAATATATTAGATCATGAAAACAAATCAGTACATATGAAGCTCATGCAGTGTAGAGAAGAAAAACGGGAGACAACTTTTAATCGCTTGTACGTACGAACGAGGATTACATTACATTCAGAGGTTATCCATTCTCATGAGAATATCCTTATAGAAATTTTAAAAAATGTACGACGTACAAATATGATCTGACACTTTTACTTAGAAACTGCAACAAGAAAATTCTTCAGAAAGGAAGTATTAATTGCTCAAATGTTATACTTCTGGAGAATGGCTATTGAAAATTTAATCCATATTCTTCTTTTCCTAAAGTCACATATTTTAAGATTACGTTCCTCTGACGGTTATATTCCTCCTGAATGAGGATACGTTCACATTTACTAACGATTATTCACTGGTTGATTATGGCTGTACTCTCGTTCTACATAACAAGCACGTTCCAGTTACCCATGTAGACGTGAATCAGTACAGACAAAATACTATATACACATTTTGCATTAATATAACTATGTTACCTATATTATAATGACTATAGTATAATGAAACATTACAGAACTGAAAAAATTAAACTGTAAACTGCTGACGTCAGTTTCTTCGGGAAAAATTTAGGTGATACATAATCCTGCCAAGTACTTAAAGTATATAGTTTGAGTAAATATAATGAGTTCTTCCATTAAGAGGAATAAAACCTTTAGAAAGGTCTGCACGTATATATATATATATATATTATTTTATGTTAGCTATTTTCCTAGTAAGAGAACATAACCTATTCGAAATATCTGAATATCATTCTTTCATTCAAAATTACAGGAAAAGAAGGTATTAGCTCAGTTTTGCCACTTACGAATGCTTGCACTCTCTGTATCGACCTTTCATTGAACGTATGGTCTTAGCGTATGAAAAGCGAGTTAACTAGCTTCATGCTTGGAGGCCTCAGCCAACCGTAGCAGGCTAGCAGCGATTCATTATGGACCGTATTCGTGGAGCAGCTTATTTATCACATCACAGGACCCGATAAACAAGCAGTGACCGGCAATATCAAGCACACAAAGTGGACAGAAGACCAGCAAAATGAACAAGTGTTATAGCTACGTTTCCTGCTATCTCATAAGAAGAATCCATTACGCACCGACAAAATAGAAGCAAGACAAAGGCTTGTTGCTGCCATCTTTGTTGAAAACCAGTTAGTTCACACTACTCTTACTAATCTTGCTTGTGCTCACATTTGTATCTGAAAAAAAGATGAGGGAGAAAACTGAAAATACGAGGCGCGTCCAGAAAGTAAGTTCCGTTTGGTAATAAAATGAAATTGTACACAGATACAGAAGTAATTTTTATTGCACAAAATTCTACAACTCTTAAACGATTTTTCCACATAACTGCCGAAATTTTGTAGGCACTTGTCATAGCGTGCCACAAGTTTTTGCATGCATACTTCACAGAAGGTTGCGGCCTGTGTATTCAACCATCTGGTAACAGCTCTTTATCATCGTTGAAGTGTTGACCACCAAGGACAGATTTTAGGTGTAAGAAGAGATGAAAGTCGCTAGGAGAGAGGTCCCAGCTGTATGGAGGATGATCAAACAGGTCCCATTGAAATTTCCGTAAGAATTGTTTGGTCACATTCGGTGTGTGAGGTCAGGCATTATCATGAAAAAAAATATTTTGACTGTGATCCTCTTCTTACACCTAAAATCTGTCCTTGGTGGACAACACTTCAACGATGATGACGAGCTGAAAAAACATGTTACCACATGGTTGAATGCACAGGCAGCAACATTCTATGAAAAAGGCACACAAAACCTTGTGCCATGCTATGACAATTGCCTACAAAATTTCGGAAGCTGCGTAGAAAAGTAGTTTAACAGTTGTAGATTTTTGTACAATCAATATTTTTTCTGTATCTGTACCCGTTCGTTTTATATAACCAAACTGAACTTTCTTGACGCGCCTCGTATTTAGCTGGCATTCCTTAGAGTTTCTGGTTTTGATAGGGCGGGAAGAATGAACACCCGAATCTCTCCGTTCGGGCTCTGATTTCTCGTATATTATTCTGATGATCATTTCTACCTATGTAAGTGGCAGTCAACAATATATTTTCGCATTCGGAGGAGAATGTTGGCGATTGTAGTTTCGTAAGAAGCCCACGCCGCTGCGATAAGCGCCGTTGTTGTAATGATTCCCATCCCAGATCCTGTATCATTTCCGTAACGCTGTCTCCCCTGTATCGTGACAATACGAAACGAGCTGCCCTTCTCTGGACTCTTTCGATGTCCTCCGTCGAACCCACCTGATAAGGATCCCACACTGGGCAGCAATACTCCAAAAATGGACGGACAAGCGTAGTGTATGAAGTTTCTTTAGTAGTTCTGTTGCATCTTTTAAGGATTCTGCCAATAAAACGCAGTCTCTGGTTCGCCTTTCCCACGACATTATCTACGTGTTCTTCCCGCCGGAGGTTCGAGTCCCCCCTCGGGTTTGGGTGTGTGTGTTTGTGTTATCCTTAGTGCAAGTTAGTTTAAGTCATTTGTAAGTTAGGGAATGATGATCATAGCAGTTTGTCCCAATATGTTTACAAACATTTGAACATTACTTGTATGTGTGGATACTGGTCTCAAAGCGTTGCAAGACATTTTTAAGTTTTCGCAGGTTTGTGAGAATAGTGCTGCCGAGTGTCAACAATGAAAATTAATTACGACTAAAACTCTTAGAATATTCAACTGCGTTTTGTGCATTTTACCATTTGCGTCCGTCACAATTACTTTTTCTTTTTAATGTTTAACTTGTGGTTCATTCATATTAAGGTTTCTGAAACAATGTAGACGAGTGTTGTCGCTGTAGGCCTTGTGTTGGAAAATATTTCCCAAATTAAGAGTTTCTGTAAGTCTCAGCAATATATACTGAAAGACGAATATTTATTTAGAATTTTCAAACAATGTTTTGAAACTCAAGGAAGAAAGTAAAACGAGAACAGATGAATAGTAATTACATCGCGTAATGCGGCTGCACACACGTGCAAAGATTTGTACAAAATCATAAACTTGTCTCTCAACGTAAAGCTTTGTCACTACTACACAGTGATTAGACCTTCAGTTCTGTGTGCATCAGCAAGTTTAAACACGACAAAGAAAAGTACACAACGAAACTTGACATAAAAGACCAGAAAATACTGAGGAAATTAGATGGCCCCACCAAATAAATTAACAATTCCGACGAAGAGACCACCACGAATTTTATGAACACTTGGATGTTGCTGTAACCAGCATGATAATGCAGTGCATTGTCATCTAAAGAGAGTAAAGCCGTAACGACACATCGAATTTCAACAATATCTTCTTATTCAAAATGGGCAAGCATAGTTAAAAGGGATTTGCAGGAAGTTAAGATTTTATTTGAGGATAATTAAGATTGACAAGTATTCAGATATAAGGCCAAAACTACTAACAACCATATTCCACTTACTATTCTAGTGCCACGTCCTGCCAATTGGTGCCGAGAAATAAAACAAGCATAGTCAATCAAAATGAGTCATCCCTGGGTGTGTGTTTTGTCCTTAGCGAAAATAAGTTTAAGTAATTTTCAAGTCTAGGTCCCGATGACACAAGCAATTTGATCCCTCAGATTCACAAACATTTGAACGTTTGATTTGAACCATGGAAGTGTGGATATTAAAAATTCTGATAAAATCCGCAACACAGTAAAATAAAATAAAAAGTTTGTAAATCTATGAGTCTTAAATATCTGGTTATCAGTCCCTAGGCTTACAAACTACTTCAACTAACTTACTCTAAACTAAGGACAAACACACACACCCATGCCCGAGGGAGAACTCGAACCTCCGACAGCGAGCAACAGAACGCTCCGCAGCGAGGCGCCTTATAACGCTCAGCCACTCCATCACGGATCAGTGAAATAATGGCAATAATTATGATAACTGATATTTTTGGGTATCTGCATAGATCGGATGATTATACCAACAAGAAAAACCTTCAATACGTTTTACGAAAATAATCAGTAAGAGATTGGATCCCAGAAATTAAACAAAATGTTTGAAAATATTGAGTGTTGAAAAGAAAAAGAAATAAACGTTTCTAGAAAGAATGCTTAATAACAAGGAAGATTCGAAGCTAAAAATGGTAAGGAAACAGAAATCTGAAGAAAAAATGGAACATAATAATAAGATATTACTTAAGAAAAGGAACAGAACAACAATGTTTTCGAAATTAAATGGTTTTAGCGAAAATAAAGTTAAAAGATTATCCTTGTGAGGTTTGTCAGCACGCAGCTAAATGATACGTCAGTAAAACAATCGAATGTTGACAGCGACCTGATTGAAGGGGTAAATAAGCAGTGTGCATCTCTTTATGCCTCTGTGTATTGGAAGATCAACGTGGTGCTCGTTTCAGGCTTGTCCCATAATGAGATACAACCAAGCTCAAAGTTATTACAATTTCACATTCATATATTTTCAATCTCACTTCATTTCAACAATATTCTTATTCTTTTCGCTGTCTAACAATTTTAATTTTACTTTACTCGGAAATTTGTACGTTTTTCAAGATGTCGCTGGTGAGACAATTTTCCACGTCTATGTAGTAGACTGAGGGGACCAGTTGGGGGAATTTCAGTAGTAAGTTTTGTTAGGAAGCGCCATACTGTGCATACAGGAATGTATAAAAGATAAAACGATTTTAAATCGCCACCGTAAATCTTTGAAAATGGTTTTATCAAACATAAACTATGTAGAAGCAATGTGCTCATGTGTAAGGAATTCGTTTCACCTTTCGCCATACACTTGCCTGTAATTGGAAATTCTTCTGTTTTCAGTATGTAAGATTTGTATTTAATTTCGGTGACTGACTTTGTTGTAAAATTTAATCGGCACAATGTTTCCATTGGACACAGATAGAAGGGATTGCCTTGTGGTGTTCTCTGCTACTGCAGTATCGTACACCCTGGCTCGGATTCTCTACTTGTGTCTGTTCCGTGCTGCTAGTTATTTTCTAATAAACAGAAATAAATTAAACGCAACTTAACAGCAATTCTGATTGGGATTTCACCAAATCAATCCAGCCAAATGAAAGAACGCTTCTAAACAATAGGGTACGGTTCCCTTCTTGTTTGTTACACACCTATTATTTGCAGTTGGAAATTAACATATTGTTGAGTAACGTTATTATAAATATTACTTAGTATATTAAATAATGACTCACTCATGGTAATGTCACATTCCACTGATGGTGATTCCATGCAGTAAAACATAAAAAAAGATGGAATAAAATAAATATCTGAAATCATTCATACACCGTTATAAGGGAGCAACTTGACAAATGACGTCCGCCAGAAAGTAGAGAGGAGACGACCGCTGGCGTGTTGGTGTGGCGTTGCTTTGAAGGAGTGTTGTGGCTGCGCCCTGCGGGTATCAGCGATAATTGGTGGCGCCAGTTAACGTATCGCCAGCGGAAGCACCGCACCGTGCCAATACCGGCCGCCAGATTTCGAATCCCGATGAGCACGATGATTTTGCCGCCCACTATCGACCGGAATTGCGCGCCAGTGAATCGATACCAGTTCGTGTGATCTCTCTGAGTCCGACCCTCGAAAATTGCTGTTAAGATCCGTGAAAACATTCTGTCTCTGCGGCCAGTTACTGTTGCACATCTGCATACAGCGGATCGTCCCTTACTGTGGCACTCACCTATCGTGCATAGCTACACGTCCGTCCATACTCAGTGTTGTGACAGTGTCATAAACTTACATAAAACAGTCATCGAGGGGATTTTGAGTTGAAAACGTCGGCAATTATTAAATAACATAAATGAGAATGCATATATTTCACGGTGTCCTTTTGGTCTGGCAGCTCCATATTTCTGCACAATACCAGCGTTTCGACGGCTGTAGTGGTGATCTACAACACGTGGTACGAACCATCTACATATACATCAAAATAAATACTCTGCAAACCACTTTGAAGTGCATGGCAGGGTGTTCATCGAACCGCTTTTATGATGTTTCTCTACGGTCCAATTCTCTAATAGCTCGCGGGAAAAGGAAACACCTTAATCTTTCCGTTTTCGATCTGATTTCTCTTATTTTATTGTCATGATAATGTCTTGCTATGTAGGTGGGTGCTAACAAAATATGTTCGCATTCGGAAGAGAAAGTTGGTGAAAGAAATTTAGCAAATAGATCTCGTCGCAACAAATAACGCCTTTCTTTTTATGATTTCCACCCCAACTCGTGCATCATTTCTGTGACACGCTCCCCTACATCGCGATAGTACAAAACGAGCTGCCCCTCTCTGAACTTTCTCTAAATCGTCTGTCAGTCCCACTTGATGGGGCTCCCACAATGCGCAGCAATATTCCAAAATAGGACGCACAACTGTAATGTAGGCAGTTTCTTTATCAGAACTGTTGCAAGTGTTCTGCCAACAAAACGTAGTCTTTGGTTCCCTGCAATATTTTGTATGTGTTATTTCCAATGTTGGTTGTTTGTAATTGTTACTCCTACGTATTAAGTTGAATTTACAGCCTGTAGTTTTGACTGCTTTATGGTTCACAGAAGTGAATGGTAACTCCTCCGAAGTGTTGTACATGCCAGTAGAATCGTCGTCATGCTGGACACTTCGAAATACTGTTTCTATCAGTCAGGTCACAAAAATCTCTATGGAAGTATCAAAAAACATGCGGCTAAGAATGGATGCATCTCTCAAGCTTGCTGCGTTGACAAAAAATAATAAACTATTTTAATCTGCCTGAAGTCAATGTTAAACTAAGTTTAGCAACTTAGGATGTGCATCATAACGTCATTAGCTACAACAGCAGAAAACGCATCAGTTGGGATATTGTACACTGAAATGATAGAAATGATGTCGTCAATAAATAATACACAACGAAATGTTTCTTTCGTAACTTAGATAAGAAAAATCGCGCGGAAAATCGAAACTGAATAAGAATGACGGTTGAAATGGAACTCTAGAAATTAGCTGACTGGAATCGAATAGGTGTAAACATATTGTGTAAAGTGTAGCAATGCAGAGTAAAATTCAGATATAACATCGAGCAAGAAGAAAATTATTGATGTTCCGGACAGCTCACCCTAGAGTCATTAACCATAGACGTTAAAAACTTTCAAATTTGTCTCATTGCGGTGGGTAAAAAAAGATTTGAGAACGTGTGGAGTGGCACGATTAGTGATTCGGGTGGTACACGGGAGGTAGGAAAAAGTCCGGAGCAGAGGGCGTGTAATTTTATGAAGTGAGAAGCGAGGCTCGGGCGGCGCTCCGCCGAGCGCCTAGCGTCCGCCTCCTTCCCCTTTCCCTTCAGCCCCGAGCTCGCTCCGCTTCGCTTTCACAAGAAAAGAAAAAAAAGCCCGGAGAGAAGAGAGTTGGCGTGGCGACTCAGCGTAAGATCAATATTTGAGACGGCGCGGAGCGCCGGCGCGGCCCGGCTTCCCATTGGTCGAGGAGGCGCTACCCCCTCTCCCCCCCTCCCGGCCACTCCTTACAATTTTACCCCACTCTTAAATGACGCAAAAACAAAAATAATGAGAAGCAAAGTCGGCTCTCACTTCTTCATCTCGGCCACTTCTTCTCCCACGTCGCTTTTCCTCCCCGGCGGCGGAAGGGAGGAGGTCCCAGAACTACTCGGTCCCTTCCCTCCCCCTCCCCTGGCGAACGTGGAGAAAAGAAAAGGCGAAAATAGCGCCGGCCTAGGGGCCAGCCGCGTCGTCGGCGTCGGCGTCGGCGTCGCCCGGCCGCCGCCGCAGCCACCGCGGGATGCGGGATGCGGCGCGCGCCGGAATCGCAAAAATTGCGCGCCGTGTGGGCGTCACGTGTGGTTTCTTGGGCTAGCGGCTGGCCCCTTCCAGGCTGCACTGCGCGCCGCGCCGCCTCAGTAGTTGGCGGCGCGGCCTGCAGATGCCAGCAGCGGCGCCTGGCGGTGAGTACGCGCCTCCACACGCGCGCGCTCACACACACGCACACACGCGCACGCGCGCTGGGGCCGGCGCACGATTGCGGGGATAATTGCCGTTTAACGGACCGACCGACACGTCGCCGGCAAAAAAATTCTTCGCCGCATATTCCTACTCCGTGATTTACGTTGTTTGTTGCCTCGGCTACATCAGCAAACTTGGCAGTTAAAGAGCAGGAACACGGTTGATTCTAGCTCGACTACCACAGATGCGTGATACGCGGTCCCTTCATGAATTTTATAGCTGTCGCAAAAAAGATTCTGCGTCTTGAAAATTATCCTGTTCATACACACACACACACACACACACACACACACACACACATTAACGCACGCACAAAAGGAGCTAAACCAGACAAACGAAAACGAACGCTCTCATACGCTAGCTGCCTTGCAAGGTACCCATAGTGTTTCCTCTGGTTTTTGCTTTTTACACGAAACGACGTCAGTTGCATCAGGTTACCAGCGAATAAATTAACGAAATAAATTACTTACAATTATCAGACACAATGACTGCATCTGTTATTAGCTGAAGTGATTGCTGCAGCACATTCGCATCACGGTGTGTCCTAATCAACAGGGAAACCCGACGCGGACTAGAGTATGATATGACAGAGGCAAAAATGTTCCAATAAACGTGGGTCCAAGGGATAATTGCGATTGAGGGTTTACGAGGGAGACTCATTTCCGACCTAGAAAGCACAGATTTATTTTTAATGTAATCTTTTTGATTAAGTTCCCTTTTAATTGGGCTCAAATTTCAAATTGTACATGGTTCGGAAATGAAAGATGCAGCACTGGCACGTTTTGTTGGTGATGGAAGACTGCATGTAACGCACCAATATGTCCTAGATGGATGTATCGAGCAGTTAGTGTATCATTTCGCATGACTTCCATACTATGAAGTGCACAGAATTCCAGTTAATGGGTTGAAGATCTGGGACAACAAATTTTACACTTAAGTGAAAGCTCCCTAGACGATCCTGAGGTTAAAAGAATCATCGCACATATGAGTTTACAGTTAACTGTAACATCTAACGTTCTGAAATAATAATATTCCTTTATTGATAGGCCATGAGTGAAATTTTAAATTAATTACAGCGGAACTTTTCCTTCCCAATCCTTGACAACCACGTTGTCGTCGTGGCGTGAAAGCATAACCTTTCTTTCTTCTTTTTAGAAGGAAACTTATCGAAAAGTTGAGCGCCGGCCGCGGTGGCCTAGGAGACTAAGGCGCTTCAGCCACGGTCTGCACGGCCACTACGGTCGGGGGTTCGAATCCCCCCTCGGGCATGGATATTTGTGCCGTCCTAGTTTGTAAGAAGTTCATAAGTAGTTTGTAAGTTTAGGGACTGATAGCCTCGTAGTTGAGTCCCATAGACTGTACAAACATTTGAACATTTTTGAAAAGTTGGCATTTGTAATACGGTTGAATCAAGTAGGACAATATTTCACACATCCAACGTGCCGTTTCACAACCAGACAACCGCTTTTATCTAACACCGATGAGTCTACGGATACACATATACTTGCATCGGCTATTGTTTACTGGCAGATTTTGTTATTAATTACAATGCATCACGTATATGTGCGCTATCGACGCCGTGGCACATCGTCTACATTAGGTGGCATCTATTTTCCCGATCTTCTCGAGATTACCTTGCTGAATAAAGTATATAAACTCTGGAAGAAATCGACTTTCGGGACATATCAAGACCACCACTTACAGTAATGACGACCAGAGAAGCTCGCACGTGGTGACTAATAGAGTAACTTATTTTGTATTGTTCTCAATGACACACAATTTTAATATTGTGAGGCTATCAGAAAGTAAGTACAAGAAGAAGGAAAGCAGACCAATTGTGCCAGTGGTAAGCAATAATGCCTATGGGAAGCAAGCAGCTGACTGCAGTGGACGGCACACAACGCTCTCAGCTGACGAAACAAATTTCGTAATGTTTTGCTGTGCTTGTTAGAAGCAACTAGACGAACGTTGATTTTCTTTCCGCCGAGGATTGAGAAGTGGGTGGTGTGACGCAGCCGTCGACACATGCGAGAAGCTCGCGGCTCCCATTAAGTGTTGGCTGCCGTTTCTTCAAGAATTCCAATTTCGCCGAATAGTGCTGTCGTCGCGGTCTGCCGATAAGTACTTACCCGCTCTGACAACTTTCGCTCAGTTTCTCGGCAACGCTCTCCTTCACACAGATCCCATTGACACGCAGAATTTAAATATGACTACCAGCTATGCAATTGTTTTATTTTTATTCATATTACTGTTTCATTTGACGAGGTTCAGTATGATAATGGAAATGAGCGCTGCAAACATTGTTGAGATAGCATCATAGAGGATAATAAGCGACCACATTGGAGTATTCACTAAAATGTTTGTCAGTTTTATTCTTCCTCAAAATATTGTGAATGTGATACAAAATATTTACTAATACTACCATCATGTACATATGGCATCTATGTTAATTTTTAGCGAAAAGTGAACAATTATTTTTTAGTTTAAGAAAGAAATGGTATCATCAAGCCAAACACACGTATGTGAGTGAAATACATTTCAGTAGTAATATCATCAGATACAACGATAAATCGATATTATTTTTTAAATATATTTCCGTTTCAACAAAATAATCTCTCTAATATCAATATTTTGTCTGGCATTACAATCGAAATTCTTTCAGTCCACAGAATTAGTGGACTTCAGAAGGACTCACAAATTCTCTGTTCACTTAGGTTTTATACGTCCAGTTGCCATTAGTTGTGATGGAAAACATTCACATAGCTCTAATGACGTGCTTCGTAATAGTGTGGGGCCCTTTCAAAGCGATGGCCTCTTTGCTGTTGTTAATCAATTACTTCCCCAAAAATCTTTGTTGCTGTAGTTAATCACGCCATATCTTCCCATTCCACCTCCGTTTACTGTACATACAGAAGGTATAACACTTGGACCAAATTTGCAGAGTTCGCAACTACGCAAGAAATACGTCTCGTAACACAAAACAATAATTAAGTGCTGTTGACTGAATATCAATAAATCTGCAGACTTTATTAAGTGAATACAAACGGCGAAAAGTGTCTACTATAGAGTTTCAAAAACGTTCATATGTTTGTAAATCTATGGGACCACCAAACTACTGTGGTCATCAGTCCCCAGGCTTGAAAACTACTCAAAGGAACTGAAACTAACCTAACGACAACACGTTCATGCCCGACGGAGGACTCTACACTCCGGCGGGAGTGGCCTCGCAGTTCTTTACAAGGCGCCTAGAAGCGCTCGTCTGTCCCTGCCGGCCTACTAAATAACTGTTTAATGCCGAAACTATAACCCTGAAGCTTCAGTGGTATCTATAAATTAATCTCGAAGTAATATTTCCAATATCATTCTGTCGACGTCATTTCTGCCAATCGCTGTGCATATAGTATTTTATGTTACTTTAACCTTCAAGTGCGAGTGCAAATCAGAAGATTCTATTTGTCTACGTGATTTTCTTCTTTCTGAGACACAGCCATTTTTGACTACGGCTGAATAAAGTGACTTTAAAGTCAAAACTACGAGGTGTGTGTGTGACCGCGGTGAGTACGTTCCTGAATGATATGCGCATCATCATCACTCAAATGTTGCAGCCAATTATTTATGACAACAAATACTAACTACCTGTGCTACTTACTTGTTGCAGGATGTCGGAGGGATGGCGATCCTGCGAGTCAGCACTCAGAGGCAAAAGTTGTTTTGCAGTATTATTGACTAAAATGTACCGAAATGTATATAAACAAAGAAATAAATAGAAACTAAGACTTCAAATTTTCACCATCTAAATAAGCACTAGAAATTTGTTTTCAGCAATGCATGTTTTCCAAATATACTCGACGGACTCTATTCACAAACTAAAGTACTGACGTAGTGTGTACGACCAATAGTCGTGAACTCAAACGTTACCATTATAACTGCATTATACTTTATCTTGATTAGACTTCTCTTTTGACAGAAGCAGCTTAGTAATGCGCCCTAACAGCCTACACAAATTCAGTGAGTATTAGTATTTCCAGAGTAAAATGCCTCATACGGTCAGGAGAATATTGGCCCTTTCCAAATACTGTATCATACATGAAGCCGCATCATATCAATAGTAATTATGTTTTAGTCACCTGTGGCTCATATATAATTCAGTAGCGACAACATAACTAATTCTCCTGTAATGTAAAAATTCACTAAACACTGGATCTGTCTTCCACAGTTGTATTCTTCTTTTCGCTTTCTGATATTTTCACTGACAGAATTTTTTTAAACATTCTAACTCTTTTGTAGGAATTTAGTAGTATCTGTAACAATGTATAGACTTTTTCTGTGATATTTTACCCTAACTTCCTTTTCACTTGTAATGTACTACTGCCACTTGAAAACTATGAATATAATAAAACAATTATTATTATTATTATTGAAGTTATTATTACCATGTTAGTGCTGAAGATAGGGCTTCAGTATAGAACAAACAATTAATTTATAGTTGCTGACTTATTATGTTTACCTATTTGCTGCTGAAAACCTGCCCTTATGTATGTCTGTATTAAGTCACATTATTGCACTAAATGTTGTATTTACTTTTTATATACTATACAATACGTTATCATACTTCGTCCCCAACAGACGTGAGAAAAGGAAGAAGTAAGATTGAGTCTTAAAGTTCTATTGACGACGCGATCATCAGAGACAGACCTCAAACATTGAAATATGCTGTGCCTCTTTCAAAGCAATAATCGCCACATTTAGCTTAAGCGATCCCATAACACCACAGAAAATCTAAACGCCGCTGTGGACTGGCCGAGAGCTCTAAGGCGCCTTGCTGCTGAGTCGCGGTTGCTCGCCGTCGGAGGTTCAAGTCCTCCCTCGGGCATGGGTGTGTGTGTATTGTCCTTTGCATAAGTTATTTTAAGTATTATTGATATATGTGAAGCATTGAATTTAATAATGTCTATGACATATTTGAGACGTAAATCCGTCTCAGGGATTATTTATTCATATTAATTTATTTTAAGTAGTTTGTAAGCCTAAAGACTGATAACCGCAGCCGTTCTGTCCCTCAGTTTTACAAATATTTGAATTTGAAAATCCAAACATAATGGCGGGACTGGGACAGGAACCAGAAATCGAGTCCAACGTCTTAACATTTCCTCAACGACATTGATCAGTAATCGTATAGCTGTCTGTTTCGAACTAAATGAAAACCTCTTAAAATAAGCACCAATTTTTTTTTCAGGAAATTCAAGAAGTAAATATTGGCGAGATATTAAGAAACAAGAAGTTTTTATGTAACTGGTCAGAGAAGTGTTTAATTGAGCACATTTCCCATGCGTAAAATGATGGATAGTCTTTGTCTACCACAGCCGTAGCCATATTTTGGTCTCATGTACCCGCTGAATACCCTAAAATACATTTCCTGCGGTGTGCTGTCTACTTAACTTTTATCGCTCAAGCGTCACCTTTACTTCAAGAAATTTTTCAGCTGCTCATATTGATAATGAAGTCATGTTTGTGAGAAAATGGAACTTGTACAGCTTGCTCTCGAGTCTTTATACTTGTAACTTGAGAAAGAGATTATTTGTATATCCAGCCAACTCATCATGACAGATTATACTCCATATAACTGTATTATGGCTGTAAATATGGATATTTTTCTGCTTAGCGATAAAATACCCATTTTATATTACCTGAACTGTTTACATGAAAGTTTCATCTTCTGAACTCAAGTACCAATAAAACCAAGTTCAAGGGCATAGTGTAATACGCTTTTGATAAGTATGTGAGAAGTAGAAAGGACCCTCTATGGTTCGTCAACTGAGTTAAAGAGCTGCTACGAAAGAAAAAAAAAGAAAAAAAACTGAGCTTCAATGGAAATTTATATGTAGCCTAAACCTCACATAAAGGCAGAAACAAAATGAATCAAAAATGTGCTGCAGGAGAGCCATGATTGAAGCATTCAACGAATTCAAAATTAAAATTCTGTGTACTGACTTAACAGAAAATTCTAAGATGTTTTAGTCTTGTAGACAGATCGAAGCCATTTGTCCGACACACCTTCACCATAATGGCTGTGGACAAGCGGATGACACAAAACAGGCGAAACAATAAAGAAGTCTTTCCTAAAACTGTTTTATGGAGGAGGATGACACTGTAGTTAGTCCGATAAATCGTCGCACAAACGGCAAAATGTCAGATTTGGAAATACGTGACCATTGGGATAGGAAAGCAAAGGAATTAACTCAACTGACGGAAGGCTATTAGATACAGCGGAATACCAATACAGTTCCACAAGGATTATTCGAAAGAATTTGCTTCTCTTCTAACAGGGGGAGCAAAGTGCTAGAATTCATTGGGAAAAACAACATGTCATTGTTCTCTTCAAGGAGTGTCGTCGAACAGACGCATAAAACTGTATGCCTATATCTATGACGTACGTGAGGTGTAGACTTATGAAACATGCTTTATGTTCGCGTATCATGACATTTCTTGATACCAATACGTCTCTGTAGGAATCAAAGTGGGTTCCGAAACCAACAATAGTGTAAAAACCAGCTCACTCTGGTTTTTTTTTTTTTTTTTATTTTTTTTTTTTTTTTTATGACATCAACAAAGCAGTAGATATAGGAATCCATGTACAAACCGTGTTTTTCGACAACCGGTACACTTCCGGTATACGCCTAATGAATAAATGTCTACGTTAGAAATATCAGACAACTCTTTAACTGGACAGAAGAGTTTCTAGAAAACAAAGCACTTTCAACCGAAAGAGGCCTTCAAGACAACGTAAAAGTAACTTCGGGCGCACCCAAATGAGGTGTTACAGCTTACAAGGACCACTAATTTTCTCAAATATAAGTGATTACTAGATGACGTAGAAAGTTCCTTGAGGCTTTTCGCCGATGTTACTGTTGTACACAGAGATGTATCAAGGACAGGAAACTGTAGCTAAGTGCACGATGTCCTTCAGAGGTTGAAGCTTAGTACAGAGAGTGGCACTGACCCTCAACATAAACCAATGTAACCTGTTGCAGGTACATACAAAGTCGCTTTATTGTATGATCACACTACTTCCTACATCACTACAAACTGTTATTTACGTAAATAATGCAGGAGAATGCGTTTGGAACAATCTGAATTGGAACGACCATATAAAATCATCGTGGGTATGGCATTTGCCAGACTAAAATTCATTTGCGGAATCTTCAAGAAATGTATGTAGTCTCCCAACAAAAAGGGTTGCTTAGAAGTTCCTCGTTCTACCAATACTTGAATGTTGCTCGTCAGTCTAGAATTTGTACAGATAGTATTGATAGAGGAGACAGAGACGATCCAAAGAAGACAGGTTCATTCAGTAGGCGAGAAAGCGTCACAGAGATGATCGGCCAACTGCAGTGCAGACGGGATATATTTACACGTTCCTGTATTTTGAAGGCGACATCGACACTAAAGTCGACGTAGTAGCGTCGCCTAAAAGGCCTTGCACCAGGCAGTCCGAACAGGACCTCAAATTGGCTCTAAAGGCCAGAAATGCCACACAATCATCATCATCGTCTGAAGGCTACAAAACGGGCTGTCATCGACAACTATGAGCTCTTGCAAAGGCGATATGTTATTCAAGACAATATGTGCCGATTTTGTGAGAAATCTTCAACCACTGGGACTTCCAACAAAAGAAGGAAAGGTTAGAGTTATATGTTCTGACAGTGTCGAGGTTGCTACCGCCAGTGGCTATGTCTAAAATTAGAAGGCTGGGAATATGAAGAGGACATGGTCTGGTCTACGAAATAAGACCATCATTCGCTGATAAAAATCTGTAAAATATAAATGATGGTGACTGGGTATCGGTCTGGAGCCGAATTCTTCCAAATACGATATCCTTTATCTATCCAGTTCGCCACAAGCAAAAGGCGTTATTTTGTAAGACTCTGTGTAGGTGGCTGATAAAGCTACTATCCATTCTGACATTTACTTACATATTGTTTACATAACTAGGAGTTGATTGTAGTTTTGATACCTGAAAACTCATTTCGATATTATTATCGAATGTAATAAAGTATTTTTGGTTGAAAAACGTAATATGATAGTTAAAGCACTGGACGTCGGCTTGAAAATGGATATATTATAGACCGAAGCTACTCAAAAAATCTAAAAACTAAGTGTGCAACTGTAAAGGAAAATATAGTACATAAAACATATTTCAAACACATTCCAGTTGTGAATCTTAATCCATAATCTTGCGACGTATTTTCTCAAAAAAATACTTACGACACTGAACTATGTGGAGAATAAAATACGTGAAATCTATCTGTTCTCATATTTTAAAATCAGTTTTTTTAAATACAAATAAAAAGAACAATATTATACATAAAATAAATCTTAACTCAAAAAATACTTTTTGGGCTGATACTTCCCCTCAACTGTACAGAAACATTTTCACTTTTCCTGCAAGTTCAATTTTTAAAACACTTCTGACAGAAATGTAAAATTTTAATGATGAGGGACAGTTCTTAAAACTAAATTGATCTGCTTCTTCGAGGAACACTTTTATTCTATCCGCTTGATTCGAAAAGTTTAGCACTTTTTGTATTGTATTATTTAATTAAGAGTACTTTTAAGAATTTCTAGGATTGATGTAATGTGCCAATGTGTCTCTGTATGATCACGTGGTTTTGGCTCAGATCATCGCACGACACATCAGAAAATAAATACCCAAATATCGACATTTTTGAACGCATGTAGTACACATTACATAAGTAATAAAGTATAAGGATATTGCTTCAGTAATATAGTTATCATCACATTCACAGGAATATTTTCTAAACGTGTTTTCTCGCCTTCCGTATGAGTGGAATTATTTTTTTGTCTGCAAGTTCTAAATGATGTTAAAGTTGAAGACATCTTACAATATAAAGAAAGGTCTATTAAATAGGACAGTAATATCTGTTACACGTGTCTACCAGAGAGGATGAGATAGGCAATGTAGCATTTTGGTGGCTAAAAAGCATTAATATGGAATGAAGAAGTGATTTATTTTGGTGTGTAAGAACCATCAAAAGCAACACTACCATGGTAACTGGCACAGCTCGTTGTTGTTCTGTGGGAAGTTTATTATAACTCCATTTTCCCAAAGAATGAAACGAAGTGCGCAGTGGAGCGATGTCGCAGTACATGCTCAGATTTTGTACAACGTCTAATACAGGAGGTACGCGTACAGTACCAGTGAGAGGCTGTTCATTCCTGAGAGGCTTAGATTCGGGTTAACTGATCAGAAGTAGAAAACATACTCTGAAAATTTATAAGCGTACATTTAGTTTAAAAACGCTGCTCTACAAGGAAAGAAATAAGCAGTATAGGAAAGTCGCGATGTTTAAAGAAAAAAAAACTGCGTACTCTAATACAGTGGTGCATATATCAGTGCATATATGTCAAGCAATGACACTGAAGTAGGTTAAAATGCGGAAACAAACTCAGCTTAATTCTTGTGGATGAAGTTTCATGTGTTATTAGTGCCACAAATTACGCAAAAGCAGTCTTAATAACAGACATAAATCAATTTGACGAACACCGTATAGTTCACCGAATTGTGTATTGTGAAGTAACACAACGGTACTGGCTCAACTATTCATATTTGCACCTGATATACGTAGTCATGAAAAAACACAACAAGAAATATTCACGTCTGAAGTACGCATGTTACTGATATTTAGTTTGGCCTTCCAATATTTAACCATACGTACTAAAATAAAATAAATAAAGTCTCCCAGTTTCTATAATTTTTAACACTGTTGGATAACTGTATTAAAAAAAATATACGTTTGTACAGAAAGGAATTGAAATGTTTTGTGACTTCCTAAAGCGTCATTCAATACATTTTTCTAGAATTCCTCCGCAAAATATTTAGGTCAGATTACGCCAACGCTTCTCATCATTTCTCGCGAGATGAATTTTCAGATCTTCATCAGCTAGTCTCCTTTTTCAGTAAAAAGGAACAGGATGATATTCCATTTAATTAATACTCGAGGACTAAATTTCAGGACTTGGGTGTTTAATTTTAAAACGTGCGTTTCACGGTTAATTATTCGTCAGGTAGGAAGCATTTGCCTTCATCAGTGCCAGCTTCAAAGAAGTTAATTTTACTGGTGCAAGTTATAGCTTCTAAAGTTGCGCTTTAGTTGCCTTATTTTCAGTTTACTTTATACTGATGAATCAATAAGCCCTTATTAAAATTTAGATTGCCATCACACGCATAAAATATATTTTACAGCTTGGCGCTATCAACGGCTGTTTTAATAGCATGAGCAAAAACTCCGATCGCAACTTCAGCTAAATGGAAGTCAACACCAGGAAGCGAGTTTCGTTTCTCCTTCCCCAGGCCCCTTCACCCCCACACACGTTCACTGATTTACGCCTTCTTCTTGTAATTCGAAATAACTGCACGTTAACAATCATCTCGAGCCTCTTTTTTTCTTCAAACATCTTGGATGTGACGAGTTGATATTCACTGTTACAAAATGGGACGTTGTATGTACGGAGTTTTAGCTGCCTTTTGTGGCTATTGAATTGAATTTAATATGGCGGCTCAAAATTTGTATCCAGACCAGAGATCAAACCCGGGTCCTCTGCTTAGTAGGTAGATGCTCTAACCACTAAGCCACCTAGACACGGTGGATATCGCTGCTTCAAACACTGTACTTTGAAACGCTCTGAAGATGGGATGTTACATCGGAGCATTCAATCTGGTTGATCATGGATAGAGATTATTTATATTTGTTTTATATTTTGCTAATTTTCGTACAATCTTGCATTACTGTATTATATTACATAAAAGAATACAACAACACTACATTGATAAAGTGTTGCTCTCTTTTGTAGACAATCACCAGTTTCTTCATTATACTAAAAACTAAGCAGTATCTGCTCATTGCCTTACCACGTACAGCAAAGTAAATGCACAATGCTAAATTAGTAGCTAATCATTACAGTAGTTAAATGGGCCTCCTATCATCGCTTAGAAGATATTTTCGTATTAAACAATTTTTGAATTAAATAGCCATTAACAAAAAAAAAAGGAAAAAATAGACAGTCATTCACAAACATAATAATATAACGGTGAAAATATAGAGTCGTTAAAAATGCAGCGTAATTAATTTTTCACATTTGTTGTTGATTCCAGTTTCAAATAAACTTTCTTCAAATTTTGCTCGTTAATAAATTTTCTGAAGGACAAGTGTCAGTTCTTCTCTGATTTTGTTTTGTTACCAGAAACAGATTATCACGAAAAACTATGATTGCTTCACAATGTAATTTACACGATATACCGATGACAATGTGAAAATATATTAACCTGCTGGTGATAGTTTTAAGTGGTAAAAAGTTCAGTACATCCGCCAAAGTCTCCTTTACGGTTATCACACTTTTTACTGCCGCGGCGGAGCGGTCGAGCGCATTGAGGCACTATGCTGCGATGCGTGAGGCCGTTCCCTGTCGGGGGTTCGGATCCCCCCTCAGGCATGGATGTTAGTGGTGTCTTTAGTATAAGATAATTCATAAGTAGTTTGTAAGTTTAGGGACTGATGACCCCGCAGTTAAGTCCCATAACCTTCACTAACATTTGAACACTTTTTACTATATTTTCAAACACTGCTCTTAGATATCATCCTTTGAGGGCCATTACGTGAAGACAGCCAAATTCTAATCTTTCACTGTCAAACCTTAGGCATTTTACAGAAGATGTTTCGTAGACGCAAAGTTTCTTTGGCTGCCGACGTAAGTGGAAGTGAGATGGAGTCGTACAAGATGAATAGTTTGGAAACTCCGAGGTTCCAGCGGAGTTTTACCAACTTCATGAACAGATGCATTATCCAGATGAAAGAAACCTCTCTGCATGAATACTCTAGAAACCTTACGTACCATATATGAGTTCCTTCTTCAGCTATGCCAACATACTGAAAACTATTTTCCTAATGCAGAAAATTGTGAAAAGTATATTATCCCATCGCTCTTTCCTGATTTATAGGCAGCAAGATGTTACCAGATACTTTGATCGTTGGCTGACAACTAGAGACATCTCCATTACGACAATTTGGTGCTAGATTTTTATATAATGGTCAAAATGTTCTTGAGAAATTCACTTTTGCAACTGTGTTTTGGCGAACATTCGCCATAGTTAGTACCAGCTTGCACACAGTTCGGTCATGATGCAGAATATTCTGTACTTTACCGAGTGACGTCCCCAGACAAATGAGTCAGTTGAAATGGAGGGGAAATCGAAATTCTCAACGGTCCCAGATCATTGCCAGGTTGAAGATATTGCAACCTGACCCCTATCTTCATTACATAGTTTAAGCTAAATAACGAAGTTCATAATTTTAAATGTATGGTTCTCGGGTGTACTCTCGGTTCCAGTGGTCGAAAGTCCACGATATTTCGGCGGAAACTCGTTCTGTGGAATGGGAAAACAACTTTCCACCGAAATATCATAGACTTTCGCCTATTGGATCCGGCAGCACACCCGGTAAACGAAATCCGTAAGTACGCCGGTGAAACCCTCAGAATACATAATTATATCCTGTGCCAATATTTCTTGAAACGAGAAAAAATTCCCATATACCAAAGTGCAAAACATGAAACTTGAAGTAATAAATTTATTTTTCTGACAACAACCTCCCGAAATACGAGTAGTTAGAAATTTTGGAAATATACGTAAAATAGAAATCCATGCGATTCTTTGTGGGGCCGCGCGTATTGTCATCAAGGCTCAATGGTCTCTTCAGAATACTCGCAATAACCTTGACCGTTGGGAGTAGCGGGGCCAAAGATTTGTTCGGCCACGCTCTATTACGCCACCACAGCAGGTGGACTACCACAGCAATCATGTTGGACAATATTCCTGGGCGCATTTCATGAGGAGAGGTGGGAACACGCCCCACCACAATATCTCTTACCAGCCTTGCAGTCACCATGGGAGCACATAGGAGAGGATTCACAACTGTCCGCGATCATCGCACACCCTTCTAACAACCAAGTCACACCTTCTAAATTGTCCAGGGCACCATCATATATCGCTGTGGCGTCTTTGTAATTATTGTCTCTGAATGCAAGTGTAATTTCTGTTGGTCTCATTGCATATTTCTTTCAATTACCTTCTTTACAAGGCTTTACTGCAGCAGTTATATCTACGGTCCAAGTTTCATCGAAGCATGTTACCTAGCACTGTCTCAACATGCGAACGTTACGTTCCTAAGTTTCCACACCAGTTTTACTTTTTGGGAGACATATTTTGCTCACCCAGTATGACACAATGAATAACACGCGGAAGATGCTTCATTGCGACGTCTTACGGCACATCGTGCAGTAAATTCCACAGGTAAATTACAAGTTTACAATAAAATTTGAATGTACTTCACTCCAACTTTGTAAATATCATTTAAAATTAACTACAACGTCCTGGAGATACGAGACTGTCTTGCTGATCACTCGAGGAAGGTCTTTGAACAGCTAGATGGAATTCTGCAATGGAATCTGTTTATGGAAATCAAATACGTTTCGAAAGAAAAAGTAAACGAACTTAGTTATGAACTGCCTCAGTTAACAGACCGTTTTACAAAAAGTAGCCACTGTGTTTAAACTGAGAAAAGGAAAGACAGTATATTTCTCGGCAACACTTTCCTCTTTTTTAACGATAAATCTGTGTTTTACGACAGAAAACGTGTAACTGATGAAAGCTGACAGCTCTAGAGTACAGTTCACCGTATAATGTGCACCAAATAAAATCTAACAAATATTTTAGAAAACAAAAGTAGAAAATAAACAATCCCAAAATCATAACTCGTTATGTTCTCAGATACACTACAGTAGTTAATAAGATAAAGTTTCTTCAGTAATGATGGCACTTCTTCCAAAGCGTGTGTACCAGTCAACCTGGTGCGTCTGAAACTTCTTTGTCATCGAGGAAGATGATAATTAACTATAACTTCTAACCTACTGATCACTGCTGTTACTTATTTGCATGCCTTTCAAAACAATGTCCTTTCAAAGCATTTAATAAAAATGTTATACACGGTATTTATTACGCCAACCATCTATAAACATATATAGAAAGAAACTGTAAGTCTTTTACCGGCAGTCTCAGAGATAGTAAATTCTTGTCCTATGTTCTGATAATTTCCTTCACTTGAAAGCATCTATTTCCATATCGAAACATCCTTAATGGCGTCTCGATGAACGGACGTACTTCCAGACGAAGAAACATACAGATGTTTCAGAGCAGCACGTATACGGCTTATTGATGTTCTCTTTACTGATTTTATTAACGTTACTTTCTAAGGGAGTTACTATTCCCAAGAAAGAAACAGAGCAAATGGTAAGAACTGTATCACCGTACGAAGCAAAGTAATACACACATTCCTTGTAAATGTGTGTTTTGGGTTCTGGGGCGCCAGCTACGTGATTAATAACTTTCGCGACAATTTGTCATTCTCAAAGAAATGACTTAAATTCCTCACGGGTGAATAAACGTCAGTAACAAGCATCAGACGAAGAAAGTGGAACAATCGCCTCCAAATAAAAGTCCTAATTGGAATCAATGACAAAAATACGTACCATGGCAATGATGATTCCCAGGTCTCCTTTTTTCCGTCCAGCTTCGCGGTATTACTCAGCAGAAATCGCGTTCACCTGTGAAAAATGTAATTATGATAAGGAAATACAATTACAGCATAGTTTCAAAAATATTTTAAAGTTCCTTTAGATCATCTATGCTGACACTGAACAAATGAAACCCGAAGAAAAAGATGTTTTTGTTGACGGAGGCTTAAGCAGTGTGATACCGTGCCAATAAAGTTGGTGTTGACGCTTATACATTCATTTGATTTTTCCTTCCCCAGTACGATAGACAGCATTTACACGAAAACTGAGATTCGATACCTAATGTTAATATCTAATCTTACCATTAAAATCCTGAAGAAGCAAACTAGAATCATTGAAGAAGTGGCACCCCGGAGTCCTCATCATAAAAGCAATGTTATCTATAGAACGTTTAGACTAACCTGTAATATCCTGTTATACCCTACACTGTGGAATAAATCATTTAATGTTAATAATTTATAAGGCTGTCCGTCATAGCTATTAATTTCGAAATCTTGCAAGTCATCTGTAAATGATATTAACAACAGCAGCGGAAAAATTAGTAAATTAAATTTAAATTTAGTTGCTAATCTTATTAACTATGCAACGTTGAAATTTTGTAAATACATGCATGAATAAGAGACTATATTTAGTCACAGGTATAAAGCGGTAGTTTCCTCGACGTAACACTGGATTCACATTTGCCAAGCTTCACATTCACAAAATGCATGCATTTCGCCCACATTAGTACACCGAGGACATAGGTTCCAGTCATAATTTTACGTCTAAAATGCAATAAGCATTGCTAAAGTGGAAGGGGGTAAGCCAGGCGATCACAACGGTTGTCAGTCCTTCTAGAAAATGTTTTCAGAGGCTTAACTTGGAATAACAGGAAGCTACATGCTGTAATGGAATATATTTTCACCACCTATGAGCACGATGTACAGCATAATTCCACCACAAATAAAATTCAGAAAAATAAAAATGTTCATTTTTGCCCTTGTTGTTGACGTTGTTCACTGTCCTTGGATCTCGGTAGAGCGTCATTCAAGCGAAATTTCTTATTCGAACAAGGTTTCAATGACAAATCCGTAATGTTGAATCGGAAGCTGCTGCAAGAGTGACATGGTACCAGTACCCTAGTGGACTAAACATCAGAAATTAAACTGCTAAGGAAAATACTTAATACCTCTGTGTAAACAGCAAAAAATAAATAAGTAGATAAACTAAACTTAGAAAAATTTCAAATAGATTACGTGGCTGTTTAAAAAAAATTATAACGAATTTATGAATTGCAAGGTTAAAAATGGAATCACTGTCTCTGACTACCATCTATCCTTAATACGGTAAAATGTCAACTAAACAGGCCTAAACCAAAAGTAAAAAGGAACCTTGCTTCGATATAGGATTTTCTTTAAGAAACGCCAGTACTTAGCTTGAGAGTATCCCTACACAAAATCCTTTCAACTGGTTAAAACTCAAACACATACATTTGAAACCTTCTCAAAACAGTGGCAAATCGCCCATAGTCCGTAAACTTTATAATTAAGTCCTACTTCAGTTGGATATCACATAATACTGAACATAACTTTCAAGTATTCATCTAACTACATAAATAGACCTCTAAAAACATTATGATGGGAAACGCCACTAGCATCACTACACATTGCCGGACAGCGAACACGATTTTACCAAAAACAACACCTGAAACTTTTACAAAATATTCAGAGAAGAATTATCAAATTATCTGACACCCAGTCTTTGCTTCAAACACCTGGTTGGGACACTGGAAACGAATAATCAAGAATGTTTTAAACTTCTAGCAAATTAATTCAAGGATCTTTCAAACTGTGAATCACTTAAAGAATAACTCACCTTCGAAAAACCGTCATCCAACTACCAGCACTGGAAGAATTCAAAGAAGTAATACATGGATCAAAAGTAAGAAAGCCCATAGGGAAGATAGTATAACTGCCGGACGCAGAAGATAGGTGCTGAGAGCGCAGCCCGAAGAATCTACTCCGTTCTTGAGAACATCTTCATCACTAAACAAATACCTGAAGATTGGAAATGTTTGCTAATCCATACACTGCACAAGAAAGGGATAAAACCAACATCAATAATTATAGAGGAATTTGATTGATACCAGTTATTTATCAGTTTTCCCCAAAGACCCGCTCACTAGACTTGGATATCAGACAGGTTTCCGAAAAAGAAGATCGTTTATAGAAAACATTCTTACTCTCAAAACTATCTTATAAAGATGCAAAACCCCGCGTGGTAATCCTCGCGCGGCGGAAACTAATGGAATAACATTTGGCAGACTTCTTAAAGATAGAATTCACAAGCAGTTGCTGGCCATGGCTGATGAAATAACAATTCGTCACAATAAAAGGCAAGAAGCAATTCATTCCATTGGGAAGATTAGCATCAAAACGGAACTTCATATTTTAAATTAAAAAACGCAGTAGATGGAAGGTGCCCTACGATACTTAGATGGACAACGTATGTTAACTAAATTCGACAAAATATTTCAATTGACGCAGTCCACGTATCTGGAAGAAATTATTCAGCCCACTGATTACAACCGATAAGCAAACAAAAAAAGAATTTTCAAATTAAAGAAAGCTTATACAATCACTTTGAGTAGGTATAAAACATGAATCATTATCTCGGAAACAAGAAATAGAAATTATAAAACAGTAACCAAGCCTGAAACGTTATGAGTGTCAGTGTGAAAAAATCTCTCAGAATTTTCGGAAAAGACGATTGAAATTTTATGGGCACATTGACGGAATCAAAAGTGATAGACTGATTAAACGAATTCGCACCATGAGCCTCTCACTAAAAACCAGCAACAGCTGCCTTCGTGAAATTTGAACAGATCAGGAAAGTAACATGTCAAACGGAACTGTACGGGACAGATGTAAATTCAGAACCCTAAGCGACAATCGTCAATTTGAAGACAAACCCTACAGCAGGACCACAATGACTTCGACAGAAGTATAAAGTAACGATCTCAGTAAGGGTATGAAGATATTTTGGAAGGAAAAGAAGGCCAACTCATCAGATAAATTGGTTAAACCGTGCTCTTGAGTCGGGCATATTGATACAAGAAGAAGTAATAATATGAACAGAGAAGGGAAAAAATACCTTGAAATGCTTCGGGTAAAGTACATGCGGCTTTCAGAACAAAGTTTCCGATATGCCTGAAAAGGAAAGCAGCGTGTTTACTGCAATGAAACGAAAAATTTTAAGAAATGCACAACAACTTTGAATCTCACAAACTAATGCCTACGAGTTTCGATTTTTAACCATCATCAAAATGTTCAAATGTTTGTTAAGCTTATGGGACTTAACTACGGGGTCATCAGTCCCTAAACTTACTAACTACTTATCAACTACCTTATACTAAGGACGGCACAAATATCCATGCCCGAGGGGGGATTCGAACCCCCGACCGTAGTGGCCTTGTAGACCGTGACTGGAGCGCCTCAGTCTCCTCGGCCACCGCGGCCGGCATTAACCATCATCCACGGAATTAAAGAAGCAATATAACTTTTACAATCAAACAGCTTGCGATATGTGAAATCCATATCACAGTTTTATTTAAATGAAACACCCAACGCTCTCGGTGTTTGACCAATTAGCCTACTGAAAGTGTGCTCTAAAGAGGAGTTACAGTTTTATAGTAAAGTATGCACTTGTTTGACACGCAGGATATAGTTTTCTTGTGCTAACTTCAAACGGCAGCTCTTTCTTTCTGAAATCATATGTTGTCAACAGTAAATCTCTACAGAGAGAAAATGTCCCACGAAATCACTAAAAATAACCCATGTACGTATGAACATTGTAAATTAACACCACGTGTGTTCCGTTAGGCATTCTTTTATAAATCAATCTAGCTACAAATTTAGAATTATCACACACCGTAGCAGATACATCGTATAAAAGAAAACCGTCAGTTATATAGTACCTTGACTACTTAGAAGTTTTTGCTCCCTGAAAGCACATTAAGGCCGCTGAGTAGAATCAAAATTTTTCCGGATTTCTATTCAGAAGGAGAAGGACTGAAATTACGTCCTGTTTTTCCAGATTCAGAAATATCTGTGGATTCTGTAAATCGATTAAAACCAATTGCGTGGAGATTTCCTTGAAACATACACAAGACAGTTACTTCGTCATATCAGTCCAATCCGAGTTCACGGCCCGTCTTTCATAACCCACTCGTCGACGGTATATTAAAACCTTATTTCGTTTCCTCCAACACAGTTACCTTCCGGGATTTCTCTTTGGTGGAATGCCCTTTAAGACAAAGGGTTAACAGAAGAGAGAGAAGAAAATCTACGTTACATTACGGGTTCGTCCGGTCGGTAAAAAATCCAGGGGCAGTCGCTTCCTTCAGAGAGGTTATTTAATAGCAGGAAGGTAACAGTTAAAACTATCAAACGGTACGTTCCAGTTAGAGTGTTTGAGTAACATACAGCTTCCTCTTACATATGTCTACCTAAATAATCCCGACCAAAATATCGAAGAGACTAGAATCCAAACAGAAGTTCATACGCATTAGCTCATGCCACGCACCACTCACGAATGAAAAAGCGACGGGATCAGAAAAATTGAGATACCCCTACAACACATCATGATGTGATGAAACTAAATAACGGACAGTACACCCAGCAGACAAGCGAAAGCCACAAAGGCTAATATACAACGAAATTTTTCCTGTAAATGGGAGAAATAGATAGTGAACCAGTCGATGTAGAACAAAACAACGAGGTACCTAAATGTAACAAGGGCCGTGCAGATCTGTGTCATGGACATAATGTACAAATGATAATAACCAGGATCAAAATTTAAACTGAAAAAAGAAAAAAAACATGTAGTGAACTACTAAAAGCTAACATTTCAGGAATTTTGCATTCAGAATAACTATAACTTCACAGACAAAGTCGAACAGACCAAAGAGAGAAAGTAGACCCAAATATATTAATCTTTTAATGCTATCTGAACTTGTGGATGGCCTTCAAATAATGCGTGTAATGGTAAGGAAATATTTGAACCATCTCGTATCTTAAATTGAAATAAATAACGATTTTATTTCACATGACCTATACGAAATATTGAAACTGAGTACGTCGGTTGATATGCTGCACTTACGTATAGCATGACATATGTTCGAAATACATGAAACGAATTTCCAAGTGCGAACTGTTCAAAGTAGATTCATTACGACGTGTGAATTAATGTTCTAGTAGAACCTACAGTACTTATGAATAATGTATAAATATTTATTGAAATAAAGTGTTTTTATTTTATATTGTTACTATTATTTTACTTAACGAAGCAAGAGTTTTTTTCGGGAACTATAATGGAAGACTAAGGTTGCTAAAAGAAATTTATTTAGTTATCTCCTCGCTTCCTCTGATACAAAGTTGAGCCTTACAGAAATCTCACTTTCAATTCTATTCTCTTTTGCGTGTTTGATAAACAGTCTTCGAGTAACCAATTTTTCGTTCAACTATTAGCGATAACTTCCTGCACAGACTCAAAAAGGCGCGATATACGTATTCGGACTGATCGAAAAGTTACCGTTCGGATGCCGTGCAGTTCGCAATCTGTATGCCGGGCAGGGAAAATAACTGTGCCGCGCGGGAATGGCCGCGCTGGAATGGACGTGCAGTCTGAGGTGCCATGTGACGGACTGTGGGCCCACTCCCGTGCAGGGTCGGGTCCTCCCTCGGGCATGGCTGTGTGTTGTTGTCAGTGTAAGTTACTTTAAGTGGTTTGTAAGTATAGGGACCGATGACCTCAGCAGTTTTCTCCCTCAGGCTTACAAACATTTCCATATTTTGAAAATCACCGTGAGCATTCAGCCAAACCATCGGAGCATCAATTGAGCCGTGCACAGCTCCGTGAAGAAGTCCCTACGTGCCTAGTACATGCCCTTGTTTCAAGAGAAATCGTTGGCCCTTCAAGGTTTATTTTTAAGGGACGCAAGGCATAATAAGAAGAATCGTATGGGGAAATATGAAGACTGTAGGGCGGTTCTCCCAATTCAGTTGATGTTACTTCTGCGTTACGCCATTTGCGACATTAGGACTTGCCTTGTCATAAAGGAGTAAAATCCCTTGTTGCAGTATTTCGCTTTCATTGAAAGCCGTAGTGTCTCCCTGGTTGTCCAATACCGTTCCCAATCGATGGAGACAACAGGTTCCAATGAGCAATATATAATCAAAGAACAGGGTGAACATCAAGTTCCCAGCAGATGAGGTTTTCCGAATTGATTGGTCGCGCGTTCGAAATGCGTGAATACCACTGTAATCCGTCGGCTACATGTCGGTGCTTATAGACTCGCATAGGAATCGCGCTACATTGCATATACGCTGCAGCAACGCCCTCAAACAGAAATTTTCGGTCTTCCTTACACATCACAGCCTAATAAAACTCGTTTGAGATGTATTTGTCGATGTGTTACCAAAACTACGTTACTTTTTCATCAATTTTCACCGAATTATATAAATTTGGTCTGGTTGGAAATAACGTAAGAGGACGGAGGGGAGAAATTTCTTGCTTTACATTAAGACTCATGTCATTTACGTAATAATTGTCGGAATATTAGTTGTTGATGAACATTGATAATCTGTATTTTGCATTTTCTTGCTACATCTTTGCTATGTTGATGTGATAAAAAATAGATCCTCTAGAGTCACTGGGTGTTCATATTCTGTCAAAAAGACACTTAAAAACATTTCTGTCACTACTGTTTCTAGAATAATGGAGTTTAAAAGACAGTTTAGAAGTAATATCTCCTGTCAGCATCACCTCTGATTTAAGTTAAACTGAAATATGAGCCGAACGGACTAAAATCCAAGTTCTAAAAGTCTCTGTGAGACATCTGAATATATTTAGTTGCTCTGTGATCAACCATATAATACTGTTATTGCAATAATAATATTCTTCATTAGTATTTCAATTTAAAATTGAAAAATATCCGGGATTTAATGTTATGTAATAGTTCCTATTATGTGAATTTCTTTTGTAGTATTGGTCACGACCGACTTGATTCCTGTAACTCTTCTGTAGTACAGTTTTCACGAAACTTGTCGGGTAGACGAGAGCATTAAAGCGAAGATCGGCGTAATTAATGAGTCTTATCTAGTGTCGCCGACATCACTTCCTTCCGATGGCGCAGTAAATCGAGAAAGTTATGCTGTCAATCTGTGTCACTTACGCTAGCTAGCTTCGGCTGTCTGCAAGCTACTTTCTTCTTCCAACTTCGCCCTTTGGAACCGAAAATGGTTGCAATAAATTAATATTTTATATCCATACTTGTGGTTGGTAGCTGTTTTTTATTATGAACATATTATGCACTACGTTTCTTCTGACAGACAGGTGAGTGCAAGTATTAGTCTCCTCCGCGTGAACAATGTATTTGGCATATTTTAATAACCAACCACGTAGCGAAAGACTGTTTCTGTTTCTATATTAAATAGAAAGACCGAAACGATAAGATTTTACATGTTATTAACGAAATATAACAGTTTACAGGTAAAAGATGGTACGGTGTAATTATTACTCTTTATGTCTATACTCTTGATGTCCGCATTTATATTTATACGGAGAAACAGGAAGACTGTATGACACAAATTGAATCCATTACTTACTCTGACCTCAGTATTTAATAAGTGTAAATTCCGTGGTAAAATTTTCCGTGCTTTTGTTTTAGGCATTCATAAAGACTTGGCTTACAGCTCTAGTTCGTTAATATCTTGAATACAGAATCAAAGTAGTTATTTTTCTGCTCGCTGTAATCGTAAAGTTTGGTGCGAAAAAATGTTCAAATGTTTGTGTAGCTTAAGGGACTTAACTGCGGGATCATCAGTCCCTATAATTACAAACTTCTTATGAACTAACTTATACTAAAGACGACACAAACATCCATGCCTGAGGGGGAAATTCGAACCCCCGACGGGGAACGACCTCGCGCATCGGAGCATAGCGCCTCAACGCGCTGGGCGACTCCACCGCGGCTTTGGTACTAAAGATCTCTACAATGGGACTACTTCACTAATTACTAGAGAAGAGCAAAACTGGCTGTAATATTATAACAGAATCGAGGAAATTAAATACTCCAATATTATCATAAAGCTCAGCAAGACGTTATTTCTTCGGTGTTTCATTACCTACTGAAACAATCGCAAAAGGTACACTTATACGTAGAGAGCTTTCTAGCTTACCATACTTAATATCATTGCAGCATCAAGAAACGCAGCTATCAACTAGGTAAAATTCGTGAAAGTGATCAGTTCCGCAGCCAATAATTCGCATCAGCATATTTAGTTAAGTATGAGTATATTTCGATTTGTGTGTCATTTATTTTATCAAAAGTTTTTCACTGTACTTCAGTTCGCAGCAGGTCAAGTTTCTGAAAACCTAATTCAGAATTAAAATTGATGTGTTAGAAGTCTAAGTAAACTGTTTCCGTAGAGTGAAACGATATGACTTTCTCCTGCAGAAGAAAGACCAGTAATTTTAGGGAAACTAGAAATGAGTACTGCGGAATCTAAGTGAATTCTTTGTCTTACTGGCTGAAACGGGCAACCTGAATTCAGCCGCAAAGATCAATTATTGCAAACAAGCATGAAATCCGATACGACAATTCGTAACATTTCAGTGAACAGAGTGAACGTTCATCACTTTGTTACTTTTGGCGTATAACTTTCCTGCCAGTGGTCATACAGATTCGCATTAATTGGATAAATGTGATTTATTTAAAAGAAAACAAATCTGACGACAATCGTTCAGTATTAAAGAAAACTTTCGACAATTTTACTTTGGTTTTCTATTTCTATCTCCCTTGCATAATCGTATACTGATAATGGCGGTAAATTTGACCAAACGTTACAGGAATTTGGTTGACTATATTGTTCTCTTTCACTGCTGTGTTATCAAAATTAAAAACTTAGCAGTTGTCATATCAACATGGGCTTCTTTCTTTCTTTAGCTGTACTTCCCCGGTCACATTCTTACTGCGAGCCACACCGCTGATTTTCTCCTTTTTTACGGTTAGAGGCATCATTAAAACAATTTCTTCACTGGTAGAAGATCAGTTAATGAAATCATTAGACTTCTATTCACGCAGCTTTCCTCGACTACACCAATAGACGTTTTTCATTTCTTGTGGCTTTGATCGTAATAATATAAATAATAATTAGTTTTCAAGTTATCTCGTATTTTTCTCCACATTTTCTACTTTTTGCACTCAGGAATTGTATTCATTCAGATCAAGTGCTAAGCGGCAACTGCTCAAAGCAATGTAGATAATGTTTAATGTTGCATATTACATCTAGCTTCAATTTTCCACTTTCAGCGTTTTCTGATCTCATTGAATTCTAATCAACGTTGACAAAATGTAACACTAAAAATTTACAGCCCATTCTCTCAGACATACAAGCCAATAGTCTTGAAAAAGAATTTTCTATAATTTAAAGAGTACAACACAGGTTGAGCGATGCCAGATGGTAGAATTTATAAGCAGATCTTCTAAATTATACCGCCGGCATTATAAATTGCAGCACTAAAAGTTTATGTCACTAGGTCAAGATATACAGGACTCTGATATGACCAATATTAAAAGTAAAACTTGAGACCTTAGCAAACAAGTTCCCTTAACAGGTGTTCATTATATAATATATTAGGATACTTTCAATATTAGCTACTCAATAAAGTTGGGAGCTATTATAATTAGTTACATCTCTCTCCGCACTTACTTTCGCACACCGGATGTGGAAACGTTCACAACATTTGAGGAAAGTTAATCATTTCCTCCTCTTGCTCAACATCGTAGATCTTGCAGACCTAGTATGAAAGAGTTATTGGTATGTTAGGTTTTGATAGTTCTACTTCAGTTTTGTTAGACATGTCAGATTATTTTTTCTTTTAAATGTTCAAATGTTTGTAGAGCTTATGGGACTTAACTACGGGGCCATCAGCCCCTAAACTTACAAACTACGTATGAACAAGCTAATACTAATGACGCCACAAATATCCATGCCCGAGGAGGGATTCGAAACCCCGACCGTAGTGGCCGTGCAGACCGTGACTGGAGCGCCGCAGACCGCCCGGCCTTCGCAGCCGGCGGTCAGATTTTTTATTTAGGTAGAGCCTCTTGTAAGGATTACCTCTTATACAACAGCTGCTTTTGTTATTTATTAATTATTATTATTATTATTATTATTACTATTATAATAATAATTATTATTATTATTACATTTATTATTTACAGACTTTGTTAGGGAAGATGTCTTGTGGGCCTACTGACACCCTCCTGTTAACGATGCATGTTTCGTGGGAGTTGTTAGATTCAGGACTTAATTTCTATCAATCAGTGTTGTTTTTCCTGGGAGTTTTTTTTTACTGTTTCCTAATTTATTCTTCCTCATTTCTACGCACCATCAAGTTACAACTACCGACAAATGTGTGTCTCCAGTGGGCAGATTACAATTATTGTGATGAAACCACTGACAGCGTTTTGTACATTCACGGGCCTTCCAAATTATTAGTTTAACACTTGAACATTCCTTGTCAGACTAATATTTCTGTCAGGATTAGTGTGAAGGCATTTGTCTGCTCCTTTGTTGTAAGAAGCTTCAAGTGGCTCAAAAATGGTGGGTCTTGTCATGTAGCCTATGAGTTGTTTGTGGAATCATGAAACGCGCGATTATACCGTGACCTCTAGTTCCAATTGTAACACACAAAATAAGTATCAGTGTAATTGTTAGCTCGATTATTACAACAAATAAAAATTTAAAACGTATGTAGTGAACATTATTTTAAAATGTGCGGATACAATATACAACCCGATGTATGATATATACAATACATTATATCCAATATACAATACCGATACCATCGGCAGAAATAAACATAAGTTGGCAATTGTTGAACAACAGTAGTATCTCTAACAAATACACATAAGATTAGGAAATCAAAGAACAGTTATCGATATTTTTGATAATGCTGTCAAGTGTATCTCTAAGAAATACACATCAGATTAGTAAATTAAAGAACAGTTATCGATATTTTTGATAATGCTGTCATGTGACACCTTCCACAATCGAATGAATCACAGACTGTGATCATGCTCTCAGTCTGTGGTCAGACTGTTCATTGTACTTCAATGATTCGGACTGGACAGATCTCTACACAATTTTTCCAGGCTGTTAACGGTTGCAGAGAGAGTAGATATAATTTCCACGTACTGCGAGGCTCATAGAAATGTTGAAGAAGCTCATCAAAGATATGCTAATCTTTTCCCTGACAGGAATGTTCCTTCTTCAACTATTTTTCGCAGTATTGGCCAACTGTTTGCTGAATCTGGACGTGTTAAATCAAAAGAAAGAGTCCGATATCTAGTTATTTGAGATATTACAGTTTTTCAGCAAATTTTTAGCTCATTTCAGTTTTTCCGATTGTAATGCCGTATATCACGAAACGAAAAAATGTTTCATATAAATTTAAGTGTTTTTTCACGAAGAATCCAAATCTGCAACGAAAAACTTAACTGACTCGTAATGTACTGTAAGACTCACTAAATGGAAGATAACACTTGGGGAACTACATAGTGAGATTAATATGAACACGAATATAAAAGTAATACAGTATTCGAGCAGGAGAAAAGGTCACTATATTATCCAAGTTGCTATTTTTTAATTTAATCGTACGGTACAAAACTGACTAAAGGAACTATGGCTTAAATTAAGGTTTTTAGAAAAAAATTGTAAGTTCCGTAGACATACCGTCCGTATTGAAACAGTCACAGACAGTTCAACGTCGAATGGAATGACTCCTTAGGAAGACGCATGCACATATCACGAAGAATAGAAGTCAAGGACTCCATGTTACCAAATTCGATGTAGATCGTCCCAGATACAGATGAGTAAAGTTACCACCGAGAAACAGATACGTACAAATTTACAGACATTGCAAAAATATATTGGCGTGAGGAAGGTTAGGGCCATGACTTTGGGCATTACCTAGCTGTGCGCGAAGAAGTTAATAAATATGGCGAGGATCACACAGTGAAAGGATGCGAACAACTGGAAAAATATGGTTATCTTTCAAGCATTTGTCGACTCGCCATCGTTAACAGCGTAAAACTGGTCCTGCGTCTGAAACTCGGTCATGGAGAGGGCCGGTAGCGATTGCTGAGAAAAACCGATGTGCCTGACATGAGTGAATAAAGAAAACTGCGTTGAATGTCGAGTGAATTTTTAAGAGGCAACGAAGACTATAGGGAATGAAGAGAAAATTAGCGCTGTGCATCTCGATAAAGCACAGATATGGGAAAACAAATATAATAATGAATGAGAAGGAGTAACTGAAGTTTTTCCTACCAGCAGCGACATAGCAGTGTAACAAGCAGCGATCCAGAAGAAGTTGAATTTTTTGTCATCTTTTTCAACCTATGAACACAAACAATTTTTCTCATCAGACTATGGGTTTTGGTGACTGGAGAGATTCTTCAGATTTGTTTAAAAGATATCATAAAAAAATAAAGCCATATCTCAAGATGCTTGCTATTGACCGGAATCAATAGTCATAAGATAAAAACTTTTTATAATCATGGATTGGATTAAAAAATACTGAGCTTTTACTGTCGTGTATTACCAACAACATACACGGAGTACCAAAGCTGAACTAAGACCACCGCGCTGGAACGAGTCCGATGACAATAGTAAATTAATTCACTGAAACAACATATTCCCTTTATTAGAATTATAACAACTAAGAAGAAGAAAGTTGTCTTACTCACCGCAACCAGGAACGGCTATATTAAACATTTCCCCCTATATAAACTTCTTCATTTTTAACATCAGACATTTTCTGCAGAATGTATAAAGGTTACACTTTGTAATCACCTTGGTGTCGAGGTCATTTCACACGGAACATTGTCTCAATTAGACAAGGATACTAGAGAAATCGACAATGGAATCATCTCGGAAATTAGTTACAGCATTCGAAAACCTTAACGCTTCATATGAACGAAGTTACTGTCACTTTTACAAAAAAGTTAAATTCGACAATACAGTTTATAATAGTAAATACCTGATTATAACGAGCGAAGAAAAAGAGTCCCTCTTCCTTAATTCCACGAATTTGGATTATGAATAACGGTTAAGTTTTCTAACCATTACTGAGAAAGAAGACGTGAATTGCTAGACATTTAAATTCAGTGAAAGTTGTACAGTTTACATATGATCGTCGTGTAATCAAAATGGACAAAAGATGACTGTCATAGTATTTGAAGCCTGAGAGCGAACTATTGTTAGATCTACAGATGTGGCGGATTTGGCAATTGACTAGAGAAAACAAAGAATCTTATGACAAGCTCATCTTGCTCGAAAACTTATAACAACATGTATTTTCAGAATTACTGGCGTAACAGCTATATGAAGCAATGGGTTATTTTTAGGTAACACGCTGCTCATGTTTGTTGACTAGAATTACCGTTTTATCGCACTTACACGAACCATTCATTAACAAGTCGACTGGATGTGTAAAAAACAAAAAAAAAAAAACAAAAAAAACTAATACCGAAATCACATTCTCTTCACAACGGGTATAGGCGCTCCACGTCTTTCTCTTCCCTCGTTATTTTTCCTCTTGTATGTAACGATAATGTACTATCAAACCCAGCTGTGAAATGGATGCTTAAAAAATCATAACACTTTGATGTCAGCTTAAAAAATATTCCAGAATACAGACTGTACCATAACATTTCGGTCGAACTTCATAAGTCGATGATTCCTGTCACAATATTTCAGTGTAGTTTTCTTGCCGTCTTTCCGAGCTAGATGGCCACAACGCTCTATGCCTTAATAACGTGACAGGAAGTTACGTGCATACGATAGTTCGCCCGAAATTTAATGGAACAATCATAACGTCTTGTCTCTATTCGAGACGATTTGTCCTTGCCTTCAAATTACCAATGATATATCCCTAACCGGAAACAGGGTATGTGCATCTAGACTATAGAGTATTGGGTTAATCAATTTTACAAGTTTTCATTCATATAATTTTGTATTCTATAAATTTCCTGACTCTTAAATAACTATCCCGCTAATAAACCATTGAACAGCAGAAAACAATAAACAATATCTACAGCAGAAATTTCAATTGGTATGAGACACACATTATTACACGGAAGCGGTGGGCAAGAAGATATATCACACACCGGGAGATATTTTGCAGTTGTATCCTTAGTTTACAAATTTCTGAGATAAGATATCGAAGAGAACAAGGCGTCATTGGGGTTTTCAACGTTCAACTAAGGATTTTTATTTCAGTTTATTTATTCATTTTTAAGTGCGTTCACTGATTATTTCGTCACTTATTGTTGGAAGAACTCACTGATATAAGTTTTTATTTATTTTTTAATTTTTATATTAAATGGCAGCCAACCAGTTGTGTTAAAATGGGTTTAATTAACCTTTACTGACAAGTTTATTGTCTTCTTCAGAAGTCGGATTTTATTTGTCAGCTACATCCTCTAATGAAGCGTGTCGTATAGGAAGGAAATTCACGAGTTTACTCTGGGTACGGCTGCCTCTACGACACGCAACATTAGAGGATTTAGCTGTCGAATAAAGTCCGATTTCTGAAGAAGCCAAAATTAATTTTGTCCAAATCTAGGTAAAGGTTAATTAAACTCATTTTAACGCCACTGGTTAGCTGCTATTTATTCTAAAAAATTATACATTATACCGTTTCTGAACTGAAGCCAGGTTCAAAATTTTTAAGTTAATTAGATTTTTTCATTTCATTGAATGACTCCCATAACCATGATCATAAATAACTCACGTGTTAAACTGATGTCACTCACGTTATACATGCATGTTTTTGTACTTTTATTACTTAATAATATGTATTACAGAGAGTCTTCTCCATCACAGGAATAAATTGATGAAGGTTGCTATTTATCTTCCCCAATAAAAATATAAAATAATTGATATTATGAGAGCTTGTGTAAACTGGGGGAGGGGGGAGATAGCTATCATCCGTAACGTAGAAATGCTGATAATTTTCGGTTACGGCAATTAAAAATCTTGAGTAGTCTGAATCATTAAGTATATTTAGTGTGCTCTCTATTGGAACACAGAGTTCAATGCCGTTCTCTAGGAGACGCTATTCTTCGCTTTAGTCAAATAAACAGCCATATATGGAGGTCATTTGATAGCTTGAATTAGAGATTTCTGCCTAAATATTCACTGAGATATCACACCTAATAAAAACTCCACAGAGCGTCAAAACTTATTAACAATGATATAGTTTATAATCAAAAGTTGATTTAAATAATTTTCTGGATCCGTTCCGCAATTTTAGCTAGACTTTCTAAGTGTTTCTCATTTAAACAAGACTTTCTATGATGTAATAGTAGAATAGAGAAGTAATACATATAAAATTCATATAATATATCTGAAATTTGGACGTTATGACCTTTTCAGAAGAATTTTTTATAGATTTATTGAGAAAATTATATTAAAATGTGTACGTTTATACTTTTAGTTTGGAATTCAGTTTTTGTACACTTTCACATATGCCTCATGGAAATTATAGAGAATTATTCATTTATAGATGCTAATTTCTGAACTTGCGCTCTCATTATACGCCTCCTTTTCATTTATGGAATAATTTGCCATATCGTTTTCTTGGTAAAACATACGTCGGTGAGTCAGTAATCTTCCTAATCGTCATGTTGCCTCCAAACGTAACAAATTTGTAGCTTTTCTCTTAGAACACCACTGCCTTTAAATTCTATTTACAGGGACAATTTTTGTTTGCTATTATTAACAATGAACTATAGGTAAAGTTGATTCATCGCGAACTCTTACCGAAAATTTACCAAACAGGAATCCTTCGTTAAATACTACGTCATCAGAGCTGAAGAACGGAGCATTTTGCCTATATCATTTGGTGGATAAGAACTAAAACTAAAATGTTCAAATGTTTGTAAACCTCTTGGACCAAACTGCTATGCTCATCAGTCCCTGGACTTACAAACTACTTCAGCTAACTTACACTAAGGACAACACACACACACACCCTTGCCGAGGAAGGACTCCAACCTCAGTCGAGAATGGAAGCCTAGTCCATAGCATGACGCTTTGTTCCACGCTGCCATTCCGCGCGGCGAACTGATACTATCGGCATTCCACTAGCTTTCATATTAAAACGGGAACGTTATTGTAGTATTGACACGAAATTGTAAATGTATAGCCGAAACAAGAAAACTGCGAACGTTCTATTGCTTATTTATTAATGCAGCCTTTCATATTTGAACACATAAAAATAGTACATGTTTGCTGAAGTTTTCATTAAAATCGCTTTGATGACACTAGTTAAATGGTTCGTAATGATGGCTGCTGAGTCATACAGAACAGTGTGTGTAGCTCTAAAGGCACGTGCAGTTCTTCCTGAAGTTAATTAATAATATTATCTGATGTTTTGTCCGTATTGTTCATTTTGACAGTCTCCAAAAGAGACTTTGTAAGCTGAAAATCGGCGCAGTATGTTAAGTACACAAAGGATTAACGCTTTTTACTTTCTTTCTTAACCACAGCCTTCGACGCAGGAAACAGTTGTTTCCAAATCATAGAACGTCTATTATTTTTATGAAAGGTTACGTGAAACAGAGGTTCCTTTAGCTCGAGTCGTAACGTTTACTGTATTTATGAAGGTTGCAGCTTTTTGCCACAACCCTAACATGAAAATGCTACAGAGAGATCATTGGTGTAGCTAAATGATAAATTACATTTCTTATACCACAATAGAAAAAAGAACTGTGTTACATTCTGGTGACGGAAACTGTTAAGTAATTTTCGTGAAGGACTAAAGCAAAGAAGACGGAACTTTCACTGTCTTGTGCCTCTGTATATTATTTCTACTCGTAACGAATAGGATCATAGAAAGTTTCTGAATGACCAGTACTAGCGGGTCCGGTATTAGAAACTAGCGTGGAGACCAGTAGATCCCTATCTGCAAGTATAATGTGGTGCAGACTGGTTTCGAACGCGGTACCTCCAGTTGCAGCTCCCCAGACGTGGGATGAGAGCGCCCTCCGCTACTAAGCACTGACAAGTTACAGCGTTCCTTCTCAATGACACTCACTCTCACCTAGAAACTTCTTCAGTGACGTGAGATCCCCATTGCGACGTTATCGTCATCATTAAAAGCCACGGGTAGAAGATATAGCAAAGCAAGTTCTCCTCGATAATAATGATAATGAAAAAGTAGGATAAGAGTACCATCAAAAATGTATACCATTGCACCCGTAATTGAGTAAATATACATTCTAAACCAACGAACGGAACTGTTGATAGATACAAGAATAGCTCAAGACTACAGACTATTAAAACGACTAGCAGTAGATACCACGATCATTAAAAAAAATAATAGTATACGGCACAAAAAAAAAAAAAACGAAGAAGTTTGTTTATATTGGAAACAACAGTCAAATTGTTGTCGTACACGGCTTTTCAAACAACTGGTAATAAGAAATGCATAATGATAGCAAAGTAAGCATTCAGATTTTAGCTCAAGGAATTTTTAAAGACGATTTTTTAAGACAACAACATGAAACATACACGCTAATCAAAGACGTGGGGCATCTATCATCTTTGCCTTTCTCGAAAATTTCATTGCAAAGTAAATAATCCAAGGCTCGTATCAGTCAGCCACCTCTACCCTTCTAAAATGAATTCAGTGTACAAAATTTGTTGATAATGTCAACTAAAAATTGTTTCCTGTCCGAATAGGTCTGACTTACCATAGTTTTCTGAAATAGTTGACAGACGAATTACATAACGATATCTTGCAGAAAGCCATTAGTCTCATCTTCCACGGATGTTAACCGGCATTCAGGATCTGCGATTAATAAAATATGCAGTTGCATTAATATTATCATATGTACTATTAATTAAGTTGGTGCAGTGGTTAGTACACCGTACTCGCATTCGAGAGGATAGCGGTTCAAACCCGTCTTCGGCCATCCAGATTTGGGTTTTCCGTGATTTTCCTAAAGCGTTCCAGACACCACCCGAATATTTTCTTTGAAAGAGCACTGCCGATTTCCTTCTCCACTCTACAATACTTTTCACAACGAAACTCTTTCTCGAAATTTGACTGAAAACCCTAAGAGATTTTGGTCATATATTAAATATACTAGGAGCAAAACACAAACAATACCCTCACTACGTGATAGTGATGGCGATCCTGCCGATGATAGCGCTACTAAAGCAGAGTTACTAAACATTGCTTGTAGAAACTCATTCACCAAAGAAGACGAAATCAATATTCCAGATTTCGAATTACAAACAAAGGCCAGAATGAGTAACGATAAAGTAGATATCCACGGAGTAGTGAAGCAACTTAAATCACTTAACAAGAACAAGTCTTCTGGTCCGGATTGTATACCCATTAGATTTCTAACTGATTATGCTGAAGCGATAGCTCCTTACTTAACAGCCATATACAACCGCTCTCTCAAAAGAAGGATCTGTACCAAAAGATTGGAAAGTTGCACAGGCCACACCAGGGGCGTAGATAAATTTTTCCTCTGGGGGTGTTCAGAGTCAGAGCTATACTGAGGTGCCCTCGCACAGTAAACGGATGCCAAAGCTGTGACGCACTCCCCCCCCCCCCAACCCATAAAGCAAACTTGCTATTTTTTCTCTTAATTTGCAAACTTTTGCGAATAGTTGATAAAAAATGAAGCGTTATTGAAAAAGATTGTAGACATGAAGAGCAGTCGTTTTTGGTATATCTTGAAAATGACGGGTGTTCACGTGCCAAAATACTGGCTGTTGTCGAAGCCGTTGCCAATCTATATTCCCGTAAATTAACCATACATACAGAATAAGTCCAATTTTCACAGCAAAAGTAATTGCTGTAGAAACTAGTAAATTAGAAATACCTTCCGCACTACCACGTCAGTTGCTAGCAATCGTAAAAAATCGAAATACTTCAGATAATCGATGGTAAGGCATCGACTAAAACAGAGGTGATATCGGGCGTTCCACAGGGTAGTGTCATTGGTCCTCTGCTGTTCCTTATTTACATAAACGATTTGAGAGAAAATCTAAGTAGTTCTCTTAGATCGTTTGCAGATGACGCCGTCATTTACCACCTAGTAAAATCATCTGAAGATCAAAACCAACTGCAGAACGATCTAAATAAGATATCACTATGGTGTAAAAATTGACAATTGACTCTAAATAATGAGAAGTGTGAAATCGTCCACATGAGTACGAAAAGAAATCCGTTAAACTTTGTTTACAAGATAAATGAATGAAACGTGAAAGCCGTAAACTTCAGAAAATATCTAGGAATTACTATTATTTCTTACTGGAAAGAACACGTACATAATGTCGTGGAAAAGGCGAACCAGAGACTGCGTTTTATTGGCAGAACCCTTAAAAGATGTAAGAGAACTAGTAAAGAGACTCCATACACTACGCGTGTCCGTCCTTTTTTAGAGTATCGTTGCCCAGTGTGGGATCCTTATCAGGTGGGTTTGATGGAGGGCATCGAAAGAGTTCTAAGAAGGGCAGCTCGTTTCGTATTGTCACGATACAGGGGAGACAGCGTTACGGAAATGACACAGGATCTGGGATTGGAATCATTACAACAACGGCGCTTATCGCTGCGGCGTGGGCAACTTACGAAACTCCAATCGCCAACATTCTCCTCCGAATGCGAAAATATATTGTTGACTCCCACTTACATAGGTAGAAAAGATCATCAGCATAAAATACGAGAAACCAGAGCTCTAACGGAGAGATTCATGTGTTCTTTCTTCCTGCGCACTGTTCGAGAATGGAATGGAAGATAAATAGTATAAAGGTGGTTCGATGAACCCTCTGCGAGGCACAGAAATGGGATTTGCAGAGTATCCCATGTAGATGTAATAAAAACACGCAAGCTTGTGTTGAGTGTCGGCCACTTCATGAATATCATTCTTTTTGGTGTATATTTACAGAATAATGGATTTATCTCAGAGATACGTAAATAAATAGAGTAAAGGACATGGGATTAGTTTCTGATTCTATTCTAATGAAGAAGGATTAAAACTCGTTTTATCACTTGGATAACGAGAATGTCGAAGCTGTCGTGATAACTTACAGAAATTTGACTATTTCAAGATCAGACGGAAAGCAACCACGTAAATGCTGTGTTCCCTCTGAGAGACGTCAGCAAGTAGAAGTGAATTTGCGACAGGCGAATGTCCAAGGCTGAGGGTCGTGGGCAGACAGTCCAACGGCATGGCTGCAGTCCCAACCTTTGGGAAGCGACCCGCACAGGATCCGCGAAGTCTTTCTCCGAGGGTGAAAAACGTAAGTTTTAGTTCACTGCAGACTGGGAGCGCCATCACAAGGACTGCGTTCGTATAAGGCGTACAGCGCAAGTTGAAGCCCCTATGGTGTAGGGTACAGCCATAAAACACAGCTGGTACGTGTCCGTGCCACTGTGACCGGTTTGACATCCTGCAAGGCGTAGCCTTTCTGCAGTACATTCCAGACGTCATTTTCAGCACAACCTAGTGTTGCGTTGGTACAAGATAACCTCCTCTCTCAGTGTTACAGGATATGAACCTTTTGCCCTCGCCCGCCAGCACCAGACTTGTCGGCAGTCGTAAATTTGGACGACACTGTGAGACGACGGATACAGTGCTGTGACCCTTAATGCCAGTCACCACAGAAGAGCTTTGGAACCAAGAGAATGCAGCGTGGATGGCTATACGTCATTGCCACATGACAAAATGTCTGCCCTATACGCATCGATAAAATCAAGATGCCGCGCGGGAGTGGCCGTGCCCACTAAGGCGCCTTGCTACGGAGGGCGCGACTGCTCCTCGCCGGAGGTTCGAGGCCTCACTCGGACATGGTTGTGTGTCTTGTCTTTAGCATAAGTTATTTTAAGTAGTTTGTGAGTCTAGAGACTGATGACCACCGCAGTTTGGTTGAACATTTTTTAACCTGACGCATGCAGTAGCTATCATCGCCCATGACCGCCCCAGTGCCAAGTAAGAAACAGGACACGTGCAATACAGGTGCCTGAAATGATTATCATTTCTTCAGAGCATACGAATGATATTTTTTTTCGTAACATGTGTCTGCTTGGAAACCCTTTTAATGTCACTGTACATCACTCCAGATGAATGCCGGAATGGTTTCTTTGACAGGGCATGGGCATTTTCGATTTCCTTCATGATCCTTATTAAAACAACCCGAGTTTTTGTTCGTCTCTAAAAACCACGATGTCGACGATACATTAAACCCTACTCTAACCTTTCTTGCACATCCGCTTACGTGTGTGTATTTAAATTAAAAACGGAACTGGGAATGAAAGATAAATTTATGGAACTAAAGCCAATTGCTAACAAAAGTATGTGTCAGAACGTGTTCATCTTTGCACTAATGTCATATCTAAGTTTAGAGCTTTTTAACAAAAGGATCTTTTTACAAGACAATGGCGATGCGTCAGACCATTTTCACTACTTACATTGCATTGAACTACACACTCATTCTAATCCCAGAGTACACTAGTTACGGTGCCATCAGTGTAATTTGGGGGCACACAGTCGATGTGCTGGAGTAAGATACACAACAAAAGTATTTGTGATGTTTGCAAATAGAATCGATTGCTGAGAATTATATTTTCAAGAACTGAACTTAAAGACTATTTCTTTAATGGATTAACATTTTCATTTTAAATCTTAACTTTGTGTAACATTGAACTCGTACCCTTTAATATATAATCTTGAAGATTCTTTCAGGAATAAATTCAAATGTTTGTAGAGTCTATGGGACTTAACTACGGGGTCATCAGTCCCTAAACTTACAAACTACTTATGGACTAGCTAATCCTAAAGACGGCACAAATATCCATGCCCGAGGGGGGATTCGAACCCCCGACCGTAGTGGCCATGCAGACCGTGACTGGAGCGCCTCAGTCCCCTCGGCCACCGCGGCCGGCTTTCAGGAATACTTGGTTTCATACTTCTTGAAGACAAGTCTAAAAAATATATCAAATATTTAACTTTTACCTAACTTTCTTAACTTTTTTAATTCCTACGTCATTTTAACCTCACATATGTGTAAGAAGACATATCAAGCACTTTCGATAAGAATGTCAAAAATGTACGGCTTGTGTTAATTTAAACGCATGATACCAAGTTAGACCCTGCAAATGAATTTTGTATTGTGGTTTATAAAGAAACAAAATGGTGTGAAATATTAACCCGACTTCTCCTATATTAAATGACTCTTCGAGAAATGTACGCTCTTTTAACTTTAATAGTTGCTCATATAGTGGTACATAACGTCTCTCTTGCAGTTTATGTCACTTGGTTGCCCAGTTATCTACGTCAGTGGCGTATATAAGGAAAGCGGGGGGGGGGGGGGGCAGGGGGCCTTGCCGCCACCCGAAATTTTGAAGATAAAGAAAGAAGTACGATACGTATCTTAATTATTGTTATGAATTATGCGCGAACACATCGCTGTAGTAGACGGTCATGCTTCCGTGCATTGGTGACGGAAGTGGGGCGTTAGTAGTGTGAAGTTCATGCCAGATTTTTAAAGTAGGTACCTTTTTTAAGATTCAATGTCAACAATAAAAAGCTTTATCACCGTAAAGTAAAAGGGGCTTCAGCGCAAATTATCCTCTGAATATGACTGCAAAACTGATGCAAAATATCATGGGGTATGCTTTAAATTAATGAATTTATCACATTAATCTGGCCCCCATTCCACGAAAATATATGGTATATTCGCCACTGATTTCAGTGACGCTTTTTCACTTGCTAATTAAATATCTAACTCCTCTCTCATTCCAACCTAGCACAGTTCTCTATTAAACCTGCGGAACTGTGTTCCTAAAACGTAAAACGGAAACTAGCTGCATACATACAATATTTACGTCAATATCAGGCATCAGACGGACACGCGCCCTACATGCATTCCGAAACCGTTGATCCAGTTTCCATCGTGAGTGTTCCCTTGTCCAGTTTCTTCGGGCGCCACAGTTGCTCGTAATGCTCTGTGAACATCACGTGGATCTGGCTGAGATGGTTGTATTGTTTGGATAGACATTGAGTTCTCCTCAGATAAAACCACAATTTTTAGATAACTGTCGTCATCTGGTGTTGTTGACTGTAGGTGAGAAAGACGTCGGTATTATGTCTCTGACGATAGCGACTGACTGGTTAAATGACGTGACGTCACGGCGGTATTGGCCAATTATGTGGTAGCTTCCGGTGCCAACAAACATTCTTGCCGTAAAGTGACAATGCGCGCATTATCTGAGCTCGTAATGACGCAGCGAGCAGTGTTGGCAGAGTGCACGGTGTACACAAGCCACATTATCCCGCGCTACACGCAGAATGCACGTTCACTATTACCTCCAGTACAGGGGCCGTGAGTGAGGCGAAAATACAGTTCTGAAAAGTTTGTACTGTTATTACCGCACCGAAATCCAATTCAGCTCCTTCTGGCGGTGGAGACTTTTACTTATTAACTTTTACTAGCTGAGTTATGGTTACTTCTTGGACAGTCTTCACAATAGAGTATACAAATATTACATAGTTTCTGCCATAATGCCTGCTATTCTGCGGAAATATTTCCTATTAATTATAATTGCCTTCGATAGTTTATCTCCCTATCATTACTGGACTTTCTTTTTGTTTTGATGATTAGTATCACCTATCAAAGTATTCAACACGACAGTGTCCGTTATTTCATAATGTAATTGCTGATGCCACTCAGCAAATTTATTGCTCATACCAGTCGTCGTATACTGGATGTATGAAAAAGAATGTCGCAAACTTACATGATTGAAAATACACGATTATAGAAACAAAAATTTCCGATTAAACATGGATCAGCAAATGAGCCTTTTGCCAGATAATTACGAATGTATGGTTCCAAGCCATCACTGAAGTCACTGTAAACATCATCGTAGTTAGTACACATTAATTTGAAGTTTAGACTTAACTATTAAGATTTACATCGCATTTTGTTCACATTTAACGTATGGGTTACCTGTTAAAGGAGATGTTCGAAGTGTCTTCCTTGCATTTCGATGCAATACTGTTGTCTTTGCAATGAATTTTGAATTCTTTCGAAAACCCCTGGATTATTTTGGAATTCTTGATAAACGTGTACAACTATCCGCTCCAGTTCTTCAATAATGTTAACTGGTGTGCTGTACACTTCACTTTTGAGGTGACCCCAGACACAAAAATCCAAAGGATTTAGGTGAGGCGATCGTGGAGGCCAAGGTACAGGTCCGCCTCGACCTATACATCTTCGGCCGTATCTGCACGTTAGATGCAGTCTCACAGAAGCAGTAAAATGTGCGGAGCTCCATCTAACTAACCAGGACGATGTTTACAATAAAGTCAGTGAAATGTGAAGTAAATGCGATGTAAATCTATAATGGTAAAGTCTAAATTTCAAATTGATGTGTACTAACTAGGGTGATGACGTCAGTGGCAGCTTGGAACCATACATTCGTAATTATCTCGCATACGGATCGTTTGGGAACTCATTTTTAGTGGGACAATTTTGCTTCTATTATCGTGTACTTTCATCTGTGAAAGTTTACGGCACCCTTTCTGATACACCCAGTATAATACAAACACACACAAACATTAATAAATTTAACTTTGGGCGGAGGTCTGTACCTACGGTAGAATACTCAAAATGTTTAGGTGTGTGCCCTGATGAGAAACTGAATTGCAAGAAACACAATGATTAACTGCTGAAACGTTTGAGTTAAGCTACTCACGCTATTAGGGTTATTGCAAATTTTGGTTCAAAAAATGTTTGTATAGTCTATGGGACTTAACTACGGGGTCATCAGTCCCTAAACTTACAAACTACTTATGAACTACTTACGAACTAGGACGGCACAAATATCCATGCCCGAGGGGGGATTCGAACCCCCGACCGTAGTAGTCGTGGAGACCGTGACTGGAGCGCCTCAGTCTCCTCGGCCACAAATTTTGGTGATAGACATCTCAGTAAATCATATAGCTATGGCTATTTTCATTAACTTCTCTCATATGGCTTCATATTTTGGGGCAGTTCACCATCAAATAAAAAGGTATTCATAGCACAAAAGCATTCAATCAGAATGATTGCTGGAGCATCGTGCAGACTTTAATTAAGGAACTTGGGACTCTCTCAGCAACCTCACAATATATACATTTACTTATTAGAATTGTTATTAATAAACCAAACCAAATCAAAAGTAATAGCAGCGTACACAAATAGAAGAATACGAAAAGGGTGATCTTTACTATTCAGAATTAAATCTAACATTGGCCCAGAAAGGGGGTGAATTACACTTCCCAAAAGTTTTTGGTCACTTGCCAAATAGCATCTAAAGTCTTATACATAGTCAACTACTATTTAAAACTAATTAAAAAGACTTTTTAAATGGCAACTCCCTGTACTCAGAAGGGAAACCCACCATCGCATCCCCCTCAAATTTAGTGGTCAGTAGTATGGCACATTGGATATTCCGTCAAAAACTGATCATAGATCAAGCATGAAAACAGGAAAAAAGTGCGTGGAATTATGAAAAAAAGAAGCAAAATAGAAACTGTGAAGCTCCCAAGTAGAACAAATACAACGAGAGGGATACACAGTGAGGTCGTTGTGGTCCTGTGTTTTATGGTAGAGAACTGCAAAGCTGAATATCCTTATTGAAATTTTCTCCACACAAAAAATTGTCGTTTCTTCTTTTTCACAAAATTATGAACTGTCAGTCCGTTTATTGATGCGTCTGTTCGCTGTAACCAGTTTTGTGTCTGCATTGTGATGCAACGTCCGCGCCGCAATACCATTCGATTAGCAGCTGAAGTGACTCTCGAATGGGAACCGAAAACGTTTGATCGCAAGGTGACAAATCAACCGATACCTCACAGGAAAACACCTCTGATGTATTATACACGACAATGGTATCGCTATGTGCTTCAAATGATAGGATTCTCTTGTCGACACACCTAACCTTGTGAATGAGTGAAGATATGCTTCCTTGCCCGATTTAGGTTTCCGTGTTGATGTGAATGTAAGCACTCCCAAAAAAGTGAACAAAACCTAAGTGTTTGCCACATAAACTGCAAAAAATGAACACAGCAGTTTCACATTCACACAGTTTCACAGTCAAAACTCTAACGTTTTCGAAGTTTTCCATGCGTAAACCGTCAAATCTTCCATATGCCCAAGCAATTCTGAATATGTCATTCAATTTCGGAAAGCGAATGTGATTATGAATGAGTGCTTGGACTCTGATAATAGACACACGATCACGTAAGTAATACTGTTCTGTGTATATGCGTTTCTTTGCAAAATCATAAAGTATTTTCACAAACTTTCACTTGCCGGAAACCAAACACATGTCACGGTTGCACAAGATGTGTACAACCTAGAGGAATCGTAACCCGTCCACTCCCACACTAAAATTGTACAATGCCTGATCCTTCTCTGCTGTGTGGCTGTTAAGCAGTAATGAAAAATCTATATGGGCGTTCATTAAATTCATTTGTCTTTTCTCCATTTTGCCTCCCGCATTGCAATTCACAGTGACATTCAGGGTTTGCGCAAGTACTCTATTCACCTGTTTGCTGAACTTTTCCCGCTACCAAACGGAAAGTGTTGGTAAAAGAAATCCTGCTTTGATTAGAGCATACGGAATGGTATGCTATGGTATAACTGTGTGAAGTGGCATCCAGCTGGTCTACGGTACATTTAGTGCCGTCTTCCCCAAAATTATAACTTGCGGGTAGATTCCATTTCATAGTTAACACCGGACCGATATGTGTTGATGACATATGCGTCTCCACACTGTTGAAATTTGACGTTACTTTCTGTAACAAACTTCTTGGAACAGTCTGCAAATCCTTCCAGTTAATTTGCGTAGTTCTTGCTTACATATTTGGTAATCTTTCTACTCTTAATTTTGTATATGCTTTCGCCCGTGAATTGCCAATGAGAGAAGTCCAGACCGATTCGTTTAACATAATGCAATTCCAAAATCTATAATTCTGTATCATGCACTGCACTTAATTCATTTCTGACTTTAATAAACTGTTGGTATACATGGTTTTCTAATTCACTGAACTTCTCTCTTGGGGTTCTACCTCGTTCCGTAACTTCTTTACAATATTTAACTGTGCTTTTCTCGACCATACCTTCCAGTTTCTTACGTGTATGTGTAACTTCACTCCATAATCTATGTTTGAGTCTTTTAATTGGTTTGGACAGTACTCTGTATTGGATGGAGCATTTCCTTCGTGTAACCAAACGCAATGACATCAGATTAACGTCACAGTATCTCTTCTTGTTTTACGTACGGATCGTCAACCTCATCGACTGGTACATACAGACCCGCAGTGATGACCAAGATATCTTAATCACCGCTGCGGTGGAGTGGCCGAGCGTTCCAAGGCGCCTTGCAGCGAAGAGCACGGTTTCTCGCCGTCGGGCCGGCAGCGGTGGCCGAGGAGACTGAGGCACTTCAGTCACGGTCTGCACGGCCACTACGGTCGGGGGTTCGAATCCCCCCTCGGGCATGGATATTTGTGCCGTCTTTAGTATAAGGTAGTTCATAAGTAGTTTGTAAGTTTAGGGACTGATGACCCCGTAGTTAAGTCCCATAAGCTTAACAAACATTTGCACATTTTTCTCGCCGTCGGAAGTTCTAGTACTCCCTAGGGCATGGATGTGTGTGGGTTGTCCTTAGATTAGTATAAGTCAGTAAGTAGTCTGTTAGCCTAGGAACTGACGACCAAAGAAGTTAAGTCTCATACATTTACAAAGATCTGAACATTTTCTTAATCATCACACTTACTTTCTATCAACAAATGTAGGAATTAAAGATGTTGGACAATCATTCGATCCCGTAAGAAACTAGTAGATTTCTTAACGTGCGGGAAATGTTCACAATTTTGAAGCAAGACGCGAACTATACAGCATACACTAGGAGTGTTCACCTTTTATTATGCTTCTTTTTTCCTAGTTCCGTATACTGTCTTCCTGTTTTCGTGCTTGATCTGAATCCAGTTCTTAACTAGCTACCCATTGCGCCAGATATTCATTAAATCTGAGGGGGCTGCGATAGGGAGATTCCCTTGTAAGTAGATGAATTTTTAATACAAATTATAAATTGTACAAAAAAGTAAATAAAAATTAAAGAATGCATATCTTCAAGTATTATGTAATTATACCTTTTATTAAACAAACACGTTCCGCAACATTACGAAATGTTGTATTCACTATCTATGGAACAACTGATGGAATCTAATCTAATCTACCCAAACAGACACACCAACGATTAACAGCAGCCCCATGACGAAGGCACTTGCCTTCTGTTTTCTGTACTGCCACTTCCCTTTTATTTATCAGAATATTAAGGCCAATTTTTGCGAAGAAACAACCTCTATATTCAACTCACAACCGTACAGTACAGCTACAATATTGTTCATTACACAGTTTGATGTGATATTTTTCGAACAATTTAAAAAATAGTGTTAAATTGTGTTGAGAAAATACAGAGATGTTTTTTTATGAATTAATAGTCTAAATTTTGTAATAAACGCTTACTCTGTGATATCTAAGTAGGTCTTTACTGCATAGAATGTTTTGTTTTGCAGGTCCTTCTTAACAGCCTTACATGTTACTGGAATAATTTCCTCTGCTGTCCATTTTTTCTTAAACTAAATTGCTGGTCAATGTGCCACATACTTATAATCAGATAGACAGTAGAGTGGAGTGCCCCTTTCGCGAAGCATGAAGGCAAGAGTCTACAATACTCAGAAAGTCTCTTCGAGCTATCTCGATTCGTGGGAGCACAAACACTAGCCACAGCCAGAGAGACTAGCTGGAAATATACACAGAGACACTCATATGACGTAGTAGTGATCATTATGACTGAGGTCATTTAATACGATGATGAAGATTTCGTTAACTATAGTGTGTTTCTCCTGCAATTAAAATAGGAATTCGAAGTGTTAGAATGTTTGTAAAGTTTATGGGACTTAACTACGGAGTCATCAATTCCTAAACTTACAAACTACTTACGAACTAAATTATACTAAATACATCACAAACATCCATGGCCGAGGCGGGATTCGAACCCCCGACGGGGAAGGACCTCGCGCATCGTAGCATAGCGCCTCAATGCGCTCGGCTGCTCCGCCGCGGCATACGCAGTGTATTGGGCCAATAAACAGGTGAAAATGCTCACATAGTGGGATTTACATTCTTTACAAATCAGAAACACCACAAATAAATCAGAAGCCTCAGTTCGTACCACATAACGAATTCTTCACATAAGGGGCTACAAAAGTTTTATGCACAGCCACGAAACTGTCTATCCTTTCCGTATGTAAGGCAATTTGATGGTATCAGAGAAGTGTTTCTCAATCCGTTTCGTTTCCATTCACGTATGACAAAGCTTTGAGTTCTTATTGAAAGTAAAGTGCGGTTACAGAGCATAGTGGGTCAACCAACAGATCACACGTCTTGCAATAGATTTATGTTCTTTTCACCTGTCAGAGCCAACACAAGACGTATCAAGAGACCCTTTTAAACAGTTCCTCAGATGAGAAAGCGAGTATCACCTTCTAGAAAATGATTATCCGTATTATCGTAAGTACAGCTGCCAAACTAGGGCTTCAACGGGCCACAAGGCGGTACGGCATAAAGCGATCACAAGGCCAAAGTTCTATCGTGCAGTCTATTTTTGTAAAAAATTAATGTTATACGTGAAATTACGTCTTCCTCTACCTCTTCTGCTCTCAGAGAAAACTTAGTGTGACCTGACACATAATTCTTTAAATGAAGGTAAATGCACTAGGTTGACTATAACGAGGGAACTTAAAATCACCGTGTGTCTAATGTGATGAATCTCAGCGACACTGTAGACTAACTCACTCTCCGTAATTAACATGTGAAAGACGGCATCAATTTAAGAAGTGTTGTTTCTAAGGAATAAGATAAGTTTCACCGCTTGGTATAACTATCTAGACAGGATGCGACTTTCCAGAACAGCAGCACATTTCATAAATCGATGGTTGATTCTTTTTCTGGAAGTGCTTGTGTGTTGCGAAACACGTATTATTCTCAAAAGTTTCAACCAGGGCGAGGAGATTGCCATTCTTCGTAAGTCCATTCCAGTCCCGTTCTATTTGTGTTCAATGCATATCATAATTTACACACAGTTGGTCACGGTTAAAGACGATTTTCCACGTGGATACGAAAAATCGCCGCCATAGCTGGGTCTACGTAAGTGAGCGTAACCAAAATTATCTAACAAACACAAGGAGTAGTTCCGTACATTTAATATTTGAGAGTACTCATCCAGGGCGATTGCAAATGAAACAACCATATACAAATAATCATAGGAGAGGCAGATACCATACTGAAATTCATTAGAAGAATCATGACTAAGTGTAGTCGACCGATGAATGAGGTACCTGACAACACACTCGTTTGATGGATACTTGGGTGTTTCTCTTGGATATAGTAACGCTTCACATAGGGTTGATGTGGGAAAACGCAAAGTGTATTTACTTTACATCATATGAGATGCCGCGGTGGAGTGGCCGAGCGTTCTAAGGCGTCTAGCTGCGGAGAGCGCCGCTACTCGCGGTCAGAGGTTCGAGTACTCCCTCGGGTATGGATGTATTTGTTGTCCCTCGCATAAGTTGGTTTAAGTAGTCAGTAAGCCTATGGACTGATAACCAGAGTAGATTAACAAACATTTGAACATTTCATACGAGATGGTGAAGCGGTTTAATGGCTATAATGAAAATCTGCGTAAGAAGTTTAAATGAAACTTTTTTTATTAATCTTTATTCAAGATTGATTTCGGCAAGTCTTTGTTGCCAACTTCGGATCTTTGATTACTTCAGTATTAAATTTTAAATGGGACTTTTGAGTCTCACCTGGTCGTTGTGGCTATACTCATTCAACATGGGCTTACGAAAATTTGTGCAGTGGCCAAGATTCAAATCGAGGATCTGCTTCGTACTAGGCTTTTGCGCGAAGCCTGTACGCCATCCCAGTCACACGGGCTTAACACGCCTGAAAGGACTACCAGGAACGTACGAGCCAAACTGCTGCTTGAATCATTGTACTCCATGAAACGCAGCAGGCCCTGCATTGCCGCCAAGAGTCCAGTCCTCGTGTGCAAGGTGGATTACAATTAAGTATTGTGGAGTCTCTTCTTAGAACATGTCCGAGACAACAGACACCACAATTCGTAACCTCACTATTACATAGTAGTACACTGCTCAAAACCATTAGGGGATCGGGTCAGATATCGTACACAGTATACATATGGTGAAGTATTTCATTCAGGTATTTGTTACAATTGTAATTTGCGTGTGATACACTACGATATTCTGTGTGGTGCACGGGAGTATCCGAGCGGTCTGGAGCGCCACGTTACGGATCGAGCGGGGGGTTCGAATCCTCCTAGGGCATTGATGTGTGTGTTTCCTTAGGTTACTTTAACTTAGTTTAAGTCCCATAGAATTACAAACTTTTGAACATTTTGACCGATATTTTGCTGTCGTAACTTTTATTTGAGGTTTACATGGCATTTTCTTAGAGCGAGGCACTATGGAGATACCATAATGTTGAAGACGTCATTCTAGTTGCCGGCTAATATGGTGTGTGATCACCTCAGACGGCCAGTAGTTGAACACCTGCGTGGCAATGACAGTATGAGGTTATCAATCAGCTCTTGAGGGATATTTGGCCATTTTTCCATGAGTGCAATATCCAGCTCTGCAACCGTTATGGGAGGTGCTGATCTCACTGAAATGCGTCTGCCAAGTGCGTAACAGACGTGCTCAGTCGGGTTTATGTCCGGTGAACAGGCTGAACACTCCATTCGTTTAAGTCCCTCATCTTCAACCATGTTGTCCACCAGTGCAGCTCTGTGGGGACGAGCGTTATCGTTCACTAGAAGGAACCCGTCTCCTATGGCACCAGCGTAGGGCACAACAACAGGTCGAAGGATCTCGTCTCTATACCTCTGAGCAGTGAAAGTACCATTCACGCCGACATAGAGGTCCGTACGTCCGCCAATACTGAATCCTGCCCACACCGTTCGTCCACCACCATGATATAGTGATGTTTCCTGCACATTAGCAGGATTGTTCCGAGTTCCACGTTCTCTCCAGATGAGAGGATGACGATTGTCTGGCTAAACACAAAATCTTGAGTCATCTGTGAACAGAACTCGGCGCCATCAGCTACCACTTCAACGCTTATGTTTCGCCGCCCAGTTTCTGCAGGCTAAACGGTGTCGTGGTTTTAATGGGTCACACACCATAGGCATCCGTGGAAACATGCCACTTTCCGGAAAGCGATTTTCGACTTTTTGTGTTTATATTGCGCGTCCTGTTGCCTATAGCGTGCGTTGCAGCTGAGTTGCATTCAGCCTCCTGTCTCCACGGGTTGGTAACTGGAGATAACAGTCAAATTCGAATGTTTATAAATCTATCGGACCAAACTTCGTGGTCATCAGTCCGTAGCTTACATACTACTTAAACCTAGGTAAACTAAGCTAAGGACAACACACACACCCATGCCCCAGGGAGGACTCGAACCTCCACGGCGAGCAACCGCGCGCTCCGCAGCGAGACGCTTTAGACCGCTCGGCTACTCCACCGCGGCAGGTAACAGTCATCTCTTGCAGATGTTACCCGTGGACGACCTTGGCCTTGCCCTCCTTTAATGGTTACTGTTGCCTGAAATAGCGTCTAGGTCATGAAAGTTACACTTTAGGACACTCCAATAGCTACAGTCACTTCCCTCTGAGTCTGTCCCTCTTCCAACCTTCCCATGGCTCTCCATACCATAGCTTCGGGTACGTTACGTTGTTGTTGCATTGCGCTAACTGCTCACTACACTATTTGAACCCCGCTGCTTGTGTAATTCGTTTAGTAGAATAAAGAGGAGTCAACACCAATAGCCTCTGCAAACAACTTTCTGGTAATACCACTACCTCTCGCCACTCCACAGAACCGGCGGAGAGGCGTAAAAATATTTTAGTTCATTCTGACGATGACAGTACTTCAGAACCTAGATATCTCAAATGAATTCCTGCGAGGTGGCGCAGTGGTAACACAATGGACTCGCATTCGGAAGGATGGTGGTTCAAATCCACCTCCAGCCATCCTGATTTAGGTTTTCCGTGATTTCCCTCAATCACTCCAGGCAAATGCCAGGATGGTTCCTTTCAAAGAGTACGGCCGATTTCCCCGATTTCCTTCAATATCCTTACCCAAACATTCCGAGCGTAAGCTCCGTCTCTAATGACCACATTGTCAACAGGACGTTAAAATCCAAGCATCCTTCTTCTTCCTTCAAATGATCCGCTAATTGTTTTGACCAATGTATTTCGTCACTGCACAACTGCAGTCTAGACTTTTATGTAAGTCAGACAATAGTAAAACTCAATGCACTAATGTCGCAAGCTCGTTACTCGTATGATGGTCTTACGACGTTAGGATGGCATGTTTTACTTTAAACGTAAGTGTTGTTTGCAGACCTAGAAGCAGTTTCCATGAAGAATGCAACACTTGTGAGTCGCTGGAAACGTTGATTGCTCAGGCTAATCCTGCCACTCATGAGTATTTTAGAAAATGAGACGATATAAAAGGCCCAGCTTAACAGTTCTCTCCATTAACACTCAAGGCATGTAATATACCAAAGAAGGACTGTGCATATTATGTGCAAATGTAAGAAAAACAACATACTGTGTATCCAGGAAACACATAGAGGCGATTACCTAAATCGACCAGAAGCTCCTGGCATGAAGGTAGTTGCCGAAAGACTACACTCTGGCTACGGAAATGCCGCCTTTGTGAGACCTTTATGTGAGCAGCGCCAACATCGAGATCATCTCCATAGAACACAGCAACGTCATAATCATCTTGACACGAGACGCCACGGCGGAGCGGCATTGAGGCGCTATGCTAAGATGCACGAGGCCATTCCCAGTCGGGGGTTCGAATCCCCCCCCTCGGGCATGGATGTTTGTGCTGTCTTTATTATAAGGTAGTTCATAAGTAGTTTGTAAGTTGTGGGACTGATGACCCCGCAGAAAAGTCCCATAAGCTTAACAAACATTTGAACACTTTAGACACTAGATTTTAATAGCCATTAGCATGCAAGACGACAAAAATGCCTGTGCGGTGTAGAACCTGGGCATAAGCTAACAGTGTTTTGCAAACAGTATGCAGGTGTGAGCTGAACAGATTACAGACCACCAGCTACAATGTAGTCTGTGTTCAGCTACTTGCAGTGTTCAAGCTTTAGCCACCCGCTCTCTGCAACCCGTACATCACATGTACTTCTACGTACGTATTTCGTAAGCCAATGTAAATTGAATGGGGTAGGTCAATGCTACCAAAATTGACTATTTCCTGTCGGTTTCAAAAACGTTCAAATGTTTGTAAAGTTATGGGACCAAATGCTCAAATGTTTGTTAAGCTTAAGGGATGTAACTGCGGGGTCATCAGTCTCTAAACTTACAAACTACTTACGAACTACCTTATACTAAAGACGACACAAACACCCTTGCCCAAGGGAGGATTCGAGCCCCCAACGGGGAACGGCCCTAGGCTCACAAATTACTTAATCCCGTCAAGTGGGACTGAAGGACGATTTGGAGAAAGTTCAGAGAAGTGTAGCTCGTTTTGTATTATCGCAATTAGGGGAGAGAGTGTCACGGAAATGATGCATGATTTCGGGTGGAAATAATTAAAAGTAAGGCTATATTAGTTGCGGCAAGATCTATTAGCGAAATTTCTTTCATTAACTCTTTTTCCGAATGTGAACATATTTTGTTAGCACGCATCTACATAGAGAGACATGATCATCATAATAAAATAACAGAAATCAGAACGAAAACTGAAAAAGTTAGGTGTTCCTTTTTCCCGTGACCTATTAGAGAATGGAACGATAGAGAAATATCATAAAAGCGGTTCGACAGACACTCTCCATGTACTTCAGCGTGAGCTTCAGAGTACTTATGTAGATGGTAGAAACTATCTGATTCTAAGAAAAAGACATACAACCATGCCCGAGGGAGGACACTAACCTCCGACGGGGAGCAGCAAGGCGCCTTAGAACGCACGGTCGTTCCCGTGAAGCTGTCTTTTTCCTTTCGCGAATTGAGCAAGATAAAATTGGCTGTCCATATGCATCTGTACGTTTCCTAACCTCTCTTACATAACTCGCACGATCCCTCTGCAAGTTATACACGATTGGCTGCAAAATATTCGCACAGTATTCTTCGAACGCAGGTTCCCTTAATTTAGCGAAGAAGGTTCTGTGAGAACTAAGTTATCTTACGGTTAAGTATTTTTCAGTTACATTCGCCGGACATTCGTGTTACATTTTCGTACGGACTATCCTGACATATTTCGACACTGGTAACATAGCTCGTTTCCGAATTAGTTCGTCTTTCTTTGTGCCGTCTACTTGACAGTTGCTCATGACGGCACCCTTCAGAACCCGTGCCCGCCTACACTGGGACAGTTCTCTAGAATCGACCTCACTACGAACTTCCTTCACTGATGCACTGCGATGTCTTAGAGAGTTTCCAAAAAATCTAAGTCTTCCGACACCTTCCAAAGTACTGTATGATGAATAAATTCCAGAGCCACCCAATGGGAAGCACCATTTAGATATGAATGACTACACTAAAATTCGCTGTTCAGTGCCTCGTAACGGTTTCACTGAACCTCCAGGTGATTACCGTTCCACTCTTTAGTAGCACGCAGGGCAAACTAAGACTTAAATCTTTCATTGGGAGCTCGATTTTCTCTTACTTCATCTGAACAGTATTTCGCTATTCGTAGGTGGACATCAACAAAATATTTTCTCATTCAGAAGAGATAGTGACTAATTCGAGGAAACATTTCGTCACAACGAAAGACACGTTTGAATGATTTCCACTTCAACTCGCACATATGTTACGGTCGCAGCAGCAACAACTGGTAGTAGCGCACTTAGTGACGGACCTGAATGAGAGGTGCATTGTTTGTCGCTGAAATAGCCGTGGACACCAGTGTCCGGATCAACATACCTCTCTAAAATCAGATGGCGATCATAGTTCCACCTGTAAAAGTGGATCGGATCAAATCACGAGTCTTTTATAGCCTACCGATCGTCTGCACAAACCGAAGTCTTTTATCGATTCCAGACGATAAAATAAGAAAGAACTTCGTAATACGGTTTCTTCTTTCACACAAACGGCCAGATATTGAGATAACTGATTGCGAAACAAAAATCGAATAAAGTTACTCAATACTGTAAATGCATCTGGAGTTGAGGAGATACCAGCACTCTATGATTAATTTGTCCAACTTGTACCAGTATTTTACTCTAGTCAGCTGGAAAAAATGTATGACATCAACAGATTGTAAAACGTGCTCATTTCCGTACGCAAGACTGGTCGTCCTGAGAAGCATATAAATTAAATATGTAAGGCTTGGGTCAACCAGATTGTGTTAAACGTTTCATGCCCATGTATTTTGGTGTTTCTGCAACAATGTATCAATATGGATTCCATGCCGTCCGCGGTGGCCGAGGGGACTGCGGTGCGTCAGTCACGGTCTGCACGGCCACTACGGTCGGAATATTTGTGCCGTCCTTAGTGTTAGCTAGTTCATAAGTAGTTTGTAAGTTTAGGGACTGATGACACCGTAGTTAAGTCCCATAAGCTATACAAACATTTGAACATGGATTCCATAAACAGATATCTTGTGAAACACATCTACCTGAATCCACAGCGCTGTAGACAAAGGAGCCCAGATTGATGCCGTTAGCTCTGACTGATGAATCTCTTTCGATAACGCTCCGCACTGTAGTTTAGTAAACAAAACAAGAGCTTAGAACATATTTCTGGCTGCGGCTGAGTGGCCGAGCACATTCAGGCTCTATGCTCCGATGCGCGAGGCCGTTCTACGTCGGGGGTTCGAATCCTTCATCGGGCATGGATGTTTATGCTGTCTTTAGTATAAGCCAGGTCATAAGTTTAGTTTAAATGTTCAACTGTTTGTTAAGCTTATGGGACTTAACTACGGGGTTATCAGTACCTAAACTTACAAACTACTTATCAATTACCTTATACTAAAGACGGCACAAATATCCATGCCCGAGGGGGGATTCGAACCCCCGACGGTAGTGGCCGTGCAGTCCCCTCGGCCACCGCGGCCGGCAGGTCATAAGTAGTTTGTAAGTTTAGGGACTGATGACCCCGCAGTTAAGACCCATAAGCTTAACAAACATATGAACATTTTGAGCATATTTCTGATACAATGCAGGAAGTTTTAGCAGATGGAACCCAGCACTATATTTCTAAGGTGATGAAATCAGCATATATGAAACGATAGTACCCCGACGGAGTGATATGAGGCCGTTTGTGTTTCCTCTACATTTACTGATCTAGTTGAGAAAGTAGGAAGGTACAAGAAGTATTCCACATACGATGATATTGTCTATTAGGAAGTGTGTAACAGCGGGCTGTGGGAATATGCAGGAGGACCTGTCAAGAATCCATATTGGGTGTACGGACTGGAGCTGACGTTGGGAGCGCATAAACAGGCGAAAAGATCCGTAACTGCCCATCAGGATGTTCACAAAAGCTCACTGGAAGTAGTAACTAACGTGAACCACAGAGAAATAAGCATCAAAAAGGCGTGAAATGACCACAAGAAACAAAACACATGAATACTGATTCTTGAGTATTTCTTATTATACTATAATATTTACCATTTTGGATTCGTAGGAGAGTTTGAGTAGATCCACGAACAGTGGTACGTTTCGTGGCGAAATCGATTAATATGCACAATAGCATTACGAAGGTGCTTAACAAATGCCAGTGGCAGACAATACAAGAGAGGCTCTGTGTGGCACGGCCGGCTTACTTTCGAGTGCGTAGGTTCGGAGAAGAGTCTGTAAATGTGTTATATTCTTCCATATATGTCTGACGAAGTTGCCAAGACGAAAAAATCAAAAGAATTAGTGCTCATATCGACAGTAATTCTTCTCACGCAAAATTCGCGCATGGCGCAACGAAAGGGCCATGTAATAGTGATACCAGAAGTTCTCCCCCCTCCCCCCACCACCAACAGCACAGTTGCTCTCATAGTGTACATACGTGTGTACAAGAAGACTCCATATTCAGAACTAACCATGAAGAGAATGGTCAGTTTGTAGGCACAGGTGTCATAGTTGGTTTTGCCGCTAAGAAGCTATTTCTGAACAGTAAATTGCGGCTGGTTGCATAATAAAGGAGATGTGTAAACTTCGGATGTGAAACTTTAATATAGAAAGCGAAGATGTTGACTGAACTCTAGTTGTAGATGCTACAAACGAGGTTCGGCTTATTGGGAGCACCACTGTTAAATTTCAGGGAGTGTGATTTTTACAAATGGAGCTCCTATGAAAGTGGCTGGCAGGATTAGTGCCGGCATTTTTAGGAAGGAACACGCGTCGTCTGTCACCTACTCATCATAGCGCCTGTCTGACGATACCCATACTGTTCTTCAAACACAAGCCGGCCGCGGTGGCCGAGGTGACTGAGGCGCTCCAGTCGCGGTCAGCACGGCCACTACGGTCGGGGGTTCGAATCCCCCCTCGGGCATGGATATTTGTACCGTCCTAGTTTGTAAGTAGTTCATAAGTAGTTTGTAAGTTTAGGGACTGATGACCCCGTAGTTAAGTCCCATAAGCTTAACAAACATTTCAACATTTTTTCAAAAACAAAACATATTGGTTAAGTTCAAAATGTTCGTAGAACTTATGGGACTTAACTACGGGGTCATCAGTCCCTAAGCTTACAAACTACTTATGAACTAGCTAAGACTAAAGACAGCACAAATATCCATGCCCGAGGGTGGATTCGAACCCCCGACCGTAGTGGCCGTGCAGACCGTGACTGGAGCGCCTCAGTCCTCTCGGCCACCGCGGCCGGCTATTGGTTAAGTCTTCGTGTCTCTTCGCATGTTATTTCGTCCTGGTAAACAAGGCCATATCCGGTTGAATGAGAGAAATGGTTGAAGCAAGTAATCCTTACATCCCTTCGTCATGATTTCCTCTTTATGTGCAGTAGCTTTGAGGATTATGCGCACTGCAGTAAAATGATGTGGAATTATCTATCGTAGGGGAAAAGAAAAGGTCGAAAGGAGGTGAAGAATTTTTACCAGGAAAAAAGCAGAAAGACAAAGTCCTAAATCGGTGGTAATTTCTTCAAAGGAACCTTCATAGCGTTCTCCTCGAATGAATAGAGACTGACATATGTCAGAGACCGATTTGAACCCCGATCCACACAGTGGAGATGCTACTGCGCTCTTTCAGTCAGGAGGAGTTATCTACTTAATGGTGTACGGAGATGACTTTCCCTAACTGATAATCCACTTTATACTTCGAAAAACATCTTACGATGTGTGATGAAAGACGCATGTGAAACAATGTCTCTGAAGAACAAGTGTCTGTATATCTCCGTATTGGATCTAATGTCGCGGATTTTCTCGTCGAACCCCCGACCGTAGTGGCCGTGCAGACCGTGACTGGAGCGCCTCAGTCCCCTCGGCCACCGCGGCCGGCAAAGTGATAGCAGTGCTATTGAAAGGGGACAGACGATTTCCTTCTCATCCTTCGGAAATCAGAGTTGATGCTCCGTCTCTATCGTTGTTGATAAGACAATACACACTTGTCTTATTTCCATTCAAAATACCTCACGTGGTCTTTTTTTACAATGCTGACGCAAAATTAAAACACGAAATAAACCAGTTTGGGATGAAGGAATAAAAACCGAACGTTTAGTGTGTCGAAGTATGTGTAAGTTCTGCAGATCCTTCATTTAGAATCGATGTTAAAAATGTATTTCAGTATAAATAACAAATTATTAGTTAATCATAGACAGGTTATTCCACGGTTCTCAATAAAATGACGGCTTAAATATATTTTAAGTGTAAGGGGCTTGCTATAAAATTGCATATGACAAACTGTTAGCCATTTTGAGAAATAAACCAAGCCGCGGTGGAGTAGCCAAGCTGTCTAACGTGCCTCACGGCGGAGCGCGCGGTTGCCTAGCGTCGGAGGTTCGAGTCCTCCCTGGGGCATGGGTGTGTGTGTGTGTGTGTGTGTGTGTGTCCTTAGGTTAGTTTACCTAGTTTGTAAGTTACGGCCTGATGACCACGCAGTTTGGTCCGATAGATTTACAAACATTACATAAATCAAGAAATATATTGAATTGAAGTACTGCCCTGAAACAAGTTCATAAACAAATAACCATTTCAGTAAATCCTCTTTTCACTTTAACTTTTCGGAAGTAGAGTAACGAATATTGAAGGCAACAGACGGACCATGCAGTAGATAGATTATGGTAATATGACTATACTGAAGAACATAAATCTTGGAACTTCATTCTCAGTTAATGTATTACACTGCTAGGGACACGAAGGTTAATAATGAATTTTTAAGTATTATTTCGAAATATTCCAGCTGCGACAATCAAGCTTGGTGGTAACGTTAAAACTTCTCTACAAATTCACCCTAAAAAGACACATTTCTCTTAACAATGCATGATGTCCCAATTCGAAAATTATCTCGTAATCGCTCTGGATATACGCGTCACAATATCGTTTCATTATTCAAAGGAAGATGAAGAAATCACTGAGTCTCATACCAGAGGAACACAAGGGTTAATGCAAACTTGACAGCCCCAAGGAACAGCATGTGTGAATATTTCCTGTACGGAATGCGCAAGGTCGTTGTCTTTGAGCAGAAGTGGTAATTTGGAAAGGTTGTAGCGACGCTTCGTCTCGAGATCCTCCCGAAACACCATCAAAAGATTTCGGTCGTGTGCTCCTGTCCTAGGTTTGCCATATCTGACACGTCGTCACGACACTCTGAGGCGGTGGAGTAGATATTACGTAAAAAAATAATTTATGTAATTAGCTTTTATTTAGAACGCAATTACATGGAACTTGTTGCGGCAGAAGTAGTTAGAAAATCAGCCACATTCATCTGAAGATTTCACTTTTCTCAGCAAGTCTTTTTTCCCTTCTACGCCCTATACACCCGCTGTAAACACTTCATACGTTACTAATCTTAATCTTTAATCGTTCTTCGTGTTACATTTTGAAAGAATCGTCTTGTGAGTCATATGACAACTGCCCGATTCTTCACTGTGGCGCTTCTTACATATTTCCAGTCCCGAATAGTCTGATATATTTTCAAATGATGGCGTTAAATCTTGAATGTGCTTGCATCGTCGATACGGAATACGCAACATGAAACGCCATGTTTGAGATGATCCTGTCAGCATACAGTTTATAACATAAGTAAAATGGAGGCTACATTTACATGTCAGCTTAACTGAGGGCGTTACTAAAGTACTTGAGATAAGCTCGTAACAGTATTCTGGGAAATCTGGACAACACTGGGTCGGGAGTAGTAGGTTCCCATGTATCACTTCCCTACCTGTGACAGTTGTCCCCTTACGACTACAGTTCATTAGCAACATGCAATGGCGGTTTAAAAACACTTCTAGCACCTTCTTACCAGATCATGGTTGGGTCTTCGCCAATTTAGCCGGTGCCGAATTTATACAACTTTGGCTTTGCTTCGTTGTCCACACTGGTTGAAGACGTAGTCTGGATCGGTCTGGCATAGCTGCAAGATTAGTACAAGGAGTGGAGACATATCATGTTAGAAATATCATCCAATCTTTAGAAACCTGAACCATGACTAATATCTACTTTTTTACAAGACCGCCTCGATCGTGAAAAGTCGACCGTCAAGTGCAAGGACCGCCACTAGTCTTGCTATTCGTGGCTTTCCAGGAAAGATTCTCTCACACTTGAGTCTTCGTCTTTCAGACATGTTTTCCTACAACTGAAGCATCTGCTGCACGTAAATAATCTTGTACTTCAGGCGTTCAAAAACCCCACCTCAGTGTGGATTGATACAACTGTTTAGTCCGTTAAATACAGAAACCAAGTTCCCTCTGATTTTCTGCGTTAACTATGGGTTGCTCGTCTAGTTGTCTACTATGGTACTGTGGCGCTGGGATTTCGATCTGCCGCGGTGGAGTAGCCGAGCGGTCTAAGGCGCCTCGCTGCGGAGCGCGCGGTTGTTCGCCGTCGGAGGTTTGAGTGCTCCCTCTGGCATGAGGGTGTGTGTTGCCCTTAGGATAGTTTACCTTAGTTTAAGTAGTCTGTAAGGTACGGAGTGATGACCACGCAGTTTTGTCTGATAGATTTACAAACATTTGAACATCTTTTGGATTACTATCTGCATTACAACGGTAGACATGTTCCAGTAAACTTCTCGACCCCTTTGATACAGAAATGTTCAAATGTTTGTAACTCTATCGGACCAAACTGCGTGGTCATCAGTCCGTAGCTTACAAACTACTTAAACCTTGGTAAACTAACCTAAGGACAAACACGCACACCCATGCCCCAGGGTGGAATCGAACCTCCACGGCGAGCAACCGCGCGCTCCGCAGCGAGACGCTTTAGACCGCTCGGCTACTCCACCGCGGCTGTGACACATAAAGTAGGGGTATCGTTGAGCTTACTTTTAAATGTTGTAACACATATATTGCTGAAATATGTAAATGTGGTTAGTAGATTTTTCCTCTGAAACACGACCTAGGGCTCGGAAGAGAAAAGTGGTGCAAAATGAGGCACGTAAGTGGTCAGAGTGAGCAGGCGTGTGTTTTCTTGCGGCTGCCTTCCGCAGAGAGAAGGCGGAGGAGGCGGCGTGGGCGGAGGCGCGTGGTAATGGAGCCGTGGGCCGGGCGGGCGTTTTCCTACTTTGTTGCACTTGATTATACTCTGCGCAGGGGGCGGGCTGCCGCAACAATGGATAGCCGCCGACAATGGGTGCGTGTTATACACGCGCATCTTCCGCAGCCATTGTTGCGCAGTGATTAAGATTTGCTGGCAAGAAAAAGACGGCGGCACCGGCGAGATGTAGGGGCGGCGGCGGCGGCAGCGGCAGGCTGCAGCGGGGAATTTATCGCTGCCGCACGCCCAGCTCCGCCCACGCCTCCTGTTTTCTGCACATTACCCCACACTTTTTACGCCAACATGGGTAGCTACAAAATTTCATTTAGCACACACGTCATTCTGCGCTTCGACCGATATTCACGGCTTTTGCCGACATGTCCTGAAATCGTCATCATCACTTTCAATGATCTAATATCTTCTAAAAAAGTCACTCTTTAGTTTATTCTGTGTCCTATTACACAATTTCCATCTCGTACAACGTCATGTACCTAAAGTACTTAGCTTTCTCGTCGATAACCTGTGCTTGTAAAATTTTCAGTAATATGTTCAAATGTTTGTAAATCTAAGGGGCTTAACTACGTTGGTCATCAGTTCCTAGTCTTACAAACTACTTACACTAACTTAAAGTAGCTTATGCTAAGGACAACACACCCATACCCGAGGGAGAACTCGAACTCCCCACGGTCAGTACAATGCTCTTGTGGGGTAAAGATAAGGCAGTCATCGCCGGCCGCAGTGGCCGAGGGGACTGAGGCACTCCAGTCACGGTCTGCACGGCCACTACGGTCGGGGATTCGAATCCCCCCTCGAGCATGGATATTTGTGCCGTCCTTAGTCTTAGCTAGTTCATAAGTGGTTTGTAAGCTTAGGAACTGATGACCCCGTAGTTAAGTCCCATAAGTTCTACAAACATTTGAACAATAAGGCAGTCATCAATTCGAAGATTGCTCTGTTCATCGCAGTGCTTTACTAGGTATGGTCCTGCTGGAGGTGGTATGCCGTTGCCATCCTTCGACATTTGAACTGCTTACTCAGTCAGTTACGCCCTACAGTTTGGCGTGGATTCCGAACCGCGATGCAGCTCAGCGTTTATAGCATCAATAACACTATCAGAGGTGAAAGAAGTGATACGTGACAGATAAAAGTCCTAGGACTGATGGAAGATCGAACCAGCGACCTTTGGATTGGTGACACTTTACCAACTTCTCCGGGTAGATCGGTTCTTTTAGGACGTGGGATATAGTGTTTGCTGTATGTTCATCGATCAGTTTTTGGTCCTCTTTTAATATTTATTTTTTGGTTACAAAGAGCTGCCAGCCTTCCGACAACGCGCTGAGCTAAGGTACCTGCCGCGCGCGATTGGCAGTGCTCTCTAGGGCGCCTTTCTGCGGAGTGCACGGCGCCTCCACGTCGGAGGTTCGAGTCCTCCCTCGGGCATGAGTGACTGTATGTGTGTGTTTTGTCATTACAGTAAGTTGGTTTAAGTGGTGTTTTAGTCTAGAAAATGATGACCACTGCAGTTTGGTCCCCCAGCTTTACAAATGTTTGAACAATATATATATATATATATATATATATATATATATATATATATATATATATATATATATATATATATATATATATTGTTCAAACATTTGTAAAGCTGGGGGACCAAACTGCAGTGGTCATCATTTTCAGCAGTTTATATATATATATATATATATATATATATATATATATATATATAAACTGCTGAATTGCTGAGATATCACTCCGACAAACACTCAGGCATCAGGTCGTTCAGGTTGTTCGCCACGCGACGCACGCTCTGACATCAGCAGGTCACAGTGCAAATGTCATATGTAAATTAAAACTGTAAAATTACCATGATTAATACGGTAACGTGGCATGACAGTGTGTTTGACGAAGTTTTATCCTAGTTCACGAGAATATATACTGAACAGAAATGAGGTCGTCAAAGAGTGCAAAATAAGTGATCAGGAACAGCTAGAGGACAAATTACTATCAGGCTGCAGTAACATGCATAACTACAAGAAAAATAGATTAAGCCTATAGAAAAATTAAAGAGATATTTTTAGAAAATAAAAGAACCTCTATGTATATTAACAGCTCATATTTCAGTCCAAGATTAAGCAAAAGAAGTGAAACCTGAAAGGAGGAAGGAATGTATACGCAGACTTGCGGAATGGTCGTGGCGTTATGCTACGGACTGGGCGGCCATTCCCGTCGGAGGTTCGAGTCTTCCCACGTATGCGCGCGCGCGCGCGCGCGTGAGCGCGCGTATGTGTGTGTGTGTGTGTGTTTTCCTTCGATTATTTTAATTTAGTTTAAGTAGTTTGTAAGTGTAGGAACTGATGACCATAGCAGTTTGTCCAACAGGTTTACAAAATTTTGAGCATTTTTGAATATATAGAGGATCTATAATTTTGCAACAATAACTCAAGAACAATATTGTACCGAAAGAATAGAAACGAGGTAAAGATGAGATGGATTCGCTGAAACTTAATGAGACTTTCGAGTTCTCGCCATGACTACATTATTTTCACATGGTGTGCAAGATATGTGAGAGAGGCTTTACGAATAACATAGTAGTACCAAAACCGTTACTACTGGCACAAATTATTTACCGGTGAATGGACAAACAGGCAGAAGCCGATCATGGGGGCGTTCAGTTCGAGTTCAGCAGAAAGTTGGAAAACGTTAAGCGATACTGACCATACGACATAATCCGAAGAAAATGGTAACTGACAAGGTCACAATTTTTTTTTATTTTCAAATAACCAATCGATTTAACGTGGTTAGCATTTCACATACATGCACATATAACTTTAAGGTTCTATTTAGGGAAAGTGTTTTAATGTACATACCTTTCACAAATGTTCAATGTGAACTCAGCACAAGAAACTTCCAGGTGAAAGTCGAAGTCGGCGTTCACTTGTGCGATCATATCTGGAGTTACCTGCATTCATTACTGTTGCTATCTGAAATAAATCAATAAACTTTAAAAATAGATATAGCTAGTTCGCTTCACTTGTTTCAAAACTATTCAATTCATGTAACAAATATAATTATAACAACGTATTTTTATGGAAATATTATTGTTGTTATGGTCTTCAGTCCGGAGACTGGTTTGATGCAGCTCTCCACCCTACTCTATCCTGAGCAAGCCTTTTCATCTCCTCATAAGAACGGCAACCCACATCCACTGGAATCTGCTTACTATACGCGTCTCTTGGCCTCCCTCTGCGATTTTTACCCCACACGCTTCCCTCCAATGCTAAATTTACGATTCCCCGATGTCTAAGAATGTGTCCTACCAAGCGATCCCTTCTTTTAGTTAGGGTATGCCAAAAATTCCTTTTCTCGCCAATTCTGTTCAGTACCTCTTCATTAGTTATGTGATCTACCCACCTAATCTTCAGCATTCTTCTGTAGCACCACATTTCAAAAGCCTCTATTCTCTTCCTGTCCGCACTGCTTATCGTCCATGTTTCACTCCCATACAAGGCAACACTCCACACAAATGCCTTCAGAAAAGACTTCCTTACACTTAAATTAATATTCGATGTTAGCAAATTTCTCTTTTTCAAAAATGCTTTTCTTCCCATTGCCATTCTGCATTTTATATCCTCTGTACTGCGACCATCGCATGTTATTTTACTACCTAAGTAACAAAACTCATCTACCACCTTCATTGTTTCGTTACCTAATCTAATTCCTTCAGCATCGCCTGATTTTCTAAGACCGCATTCCATTATTTTTGTTTTGCTCTTGTTAATGTTCATTTTGTACGCTCTCTTCAACACACTGTCCATTCCATTCAACTGCTCTTCCAGGTCGTTCGCTGTCTCTGCCAGAATTACAATGTCATCAGCAAAACGCAATGTTTTTATTTCTTCCCCCTGAACTTTAATCCCTATTCCAAAATTTTCCTTGCTTTCCTTCATCGCCTGCTCAATGTACAAATTGAATAACATAGGAGAAAGGCTACAACCCTGTCTTACTCCCTTCCCAACTGATGCTTCCCTTTCATGCCCTTCGAGTCTAATAACTGCGGTCTGGCTTTTGTACAAGTTGTAGATAACTCTCCTTTCCCTGTATTGTACCCCTGCTGACTTCAGAATTTGAAAGAGTGTAGTCCAGTCAACATTGTCAAACGCTTTCTCCAAATCTACAAAGGCTAAAAATGTAGATTTGCCTTTCCTTAATCTATCTTCTAAGATAAGACGTAAGGTAAGTATTGCCTCCCGGGTTCCTACGTTCATCCTGAAACCAAACTGATCTTCCCCTAGGCCAGCTTCTACCAGCTTTTCCATTCTCCTGTAGATAATTCGTGTTAATATTTTGCAACCATGACTTATCAAACTGATGGTTCTGTAATTTTCACACCTGTCTGCACCTGATTTCTTTGGAATGGGGATTATTACATTTTTCTTAAAGTCTGAGGGCATTTCGCCTGTCTCATATATCCTACACACCAGTTCAAATAGTCTTGTCATGGCTGGCTCTCCCAGAGACTTTAGTAGCTCTGAGGGTATATCATCTACTCCTGGGGCCTTGTTCCGGCCTAAGTCTTTCAAGGCTCTGTCAAATTCATCTCTGAGTATAGTATCTCCTATTTCATCTTGATCTACTTCCTCTTCCCTTCCTACAACATCGTCTCTAAGTTCATTTCCTTTGTAGAGCTGCTCTATGTACTCTTTCCACCTTTCAGCCTTTCCTTCTTTGCTGAGAACTGGTTTCCCATCTGAGTTCTTGATATTTGTAGAATTGCTTTTCTTGTCCCCAAATGTCTCTCTGATTTTCCTGTAGGCGGTATCTACTTTTCCCCTTATTATACATTCTTCTACAGATTTGCATTTGGCTTCTAGCCACTCCTGCTTAGCCATTCTGCACTTCCTATCAATCTCATTTCTTAGTCGTCTGTACTCCATTTTGCCTGTTTCATTTACTGCATTTTTATATTTTCTCCTTTCATCAATTAAATTTAGTATCTCCTGTGTTATCCAAGGATTTTTTGCAGGTCTTGCCTTTCTACCTATTTTGTCCTCTGCTGCCTTCACTATTTCATCTCTCAATGCTACCCATTCCTCTTCTACTGTTTTATTTCGCCCTGTTTCTGTCAATTGTTGCCTAAATCTCCCTCTGAAATTCACCAGAACTTCACGTTCCTTCAATTTATCTAGGTCCCATCTCCTTATTTTCCTACCTTTCTGCAGTTTTTTTAGTTTCAGCCTACAGTTCATGACTAACAAGTTATGGTCAGAGTCTATATCTGCCCCTGGGTATGTCTTGCAGTTTATAACCTGATTCCGGAATCTATATTTTACCATTATAAAATCTATCTGATACCTTCCAGTGTCTCCTGGTCTCTTCCAAGTATACAACCTTCTTTTGTGATTCTTAAACCACGTGTTTGTTATGATTAAATTATGTTCCGTGCAAAATTCTACCAGGCGACTTCCTCTTTCATTCCTTCTGCCCAGTCCATATTCACCTACTATTTTTCCTTCTCTTCCTTTTCCTACTACCGAATTCCAGTCTCCCATCACAATTAAGTTTTCCTCTCCCTTAACGGTCTGAATAATTTCCTTTAGCTCCTCATATATTTCTTCTATATCCTCATCATCGGCAGAGCTAGTTGGCATATAAACCTGTACTACTGTTGTCGGTGTTGGCTTCGTATCTATCTTGACAATGATAATGCGATCACTGTGCTGCTCGTAGTAGTTTACCCGCATTCCTATTTTCTTATTCATTATCAGTCCTACTCCTGTGATACCCCCAACTGATTTTGTATTTATAATCCTGTACTCACCTGACCAGAAATCCTGTTCATCCTGCCACCGAACTTCACTAATCCCCACTATATCCAACTTCAACCTATCCATTTCTCTTTTTAAATTTTCTAATTTTCCTACCCCATTAAGGGATCTAACATTCCACGCTCCGATCCGTAGAATGCCAGTGTTGTCTTTCCTGATGATAACATCCTCCTGAGTAGTCCCCGCCCGGAGATCCGAATGGGGGACTATTTTACCTCCGGAATATTTTACCCGAGAGGATGCCATCATCATATTTTCATACAGTAGAGCTGCATGTCCTCGGGAAAAGTAACGGCTGTAGTTTCCCCTTGCTTTCAGCCGTTCGCAGTAGCTGTGTGGCAAAGCCACATTGGCTGATGTTACAAGGCCAGCTCAGTCAATCATCCAGACTGTTGCCCCTGTAACTACTGAAAAGGCTGCTGCCCCTCTTCAGGAACCACACGTTTGTCTGGCCTCTCCACAGATACCCCTCCGTTGTGGTTGCACCTACGGTACGGCTATCTGCATCGTTGAGGCACGCAAGCCACCCCACCTCGGCAATGTCTGTGGTTCATGGGGGTGGGGAAATATTATTAAGAACATTTAATTCCATACCTAACACTCCATTAATTTCAAATTAATTTGCGGATTGGTTCGATTATTGTCACAACCACAAATTTAACTAAACCCTTAATGTTAATTATTGAACACTCTTTTCTACCGAGTGATCAAAAAGTCAGTATAAATTTGAAAACTTAATAAATCACGGGATAATGTAGATAGTGAGGTAAAAATTGACACACATGCTTGGAATGCTTGGAATGACATGTGGTTTTATTAGAACAAAAATAAAGTCTAAAAAATGTCCGACAGGTGGCGCTGGACAGCAAAACGTCAGTAACTGCGCATGAAAATCGTGTATAAAAGGAGATGTACTGAGAGAGAGAATCAGATGCACCAGCAGTCGCAGCATGTTGACTTTACCTGAAAAGGCGCTTTTAGTGTAGTTGTATTATCAGAATGGGGAATGTGCTAGTTCAGCGTTACGATCCTATCGCCATAGGAAGGGGATTCGAACGGGTGAAGGTCCGTTGACAAATGCAGCTGTGGCGAGAATGATTTCGAAGTTCGAAGCCACGGGTTGTTTAGACGATAGACCCCGTAGTGACCGAACGAGCACAAGGCTAATGCTGCTGAGGCAGTTCAGAAAGAAATGGGACTGTAGCGGGTTCGTCTATGCACGGGGAAGTCAGCGCCGGCCGGCCGCAGTGGCCGAGCGGTCTGCGGGGCACCAGTCACGGTCTGCACAGCCGCTGCGGTCGGGGGTTCGAATCCCTCTTCGGCCATGGATGTTTGTGCCGTCTTTAGTATAAGCCAGTTCATAAGTAGTTTGTAGCTTTAGGGACTGATGACCCGTAGTTAAGTTCCATAAGCTCTACAAACATTTGAAGTTTGAAGTCAGCGTTCGTACAGTCGTACCGGCTTTCCATACACTACTTTTTGGTTGGCACTTAGACGTACCCTCTGACGCTATTCTTACAAAATCCTTCGGCATCATGAACTTTTACGTGGCGATTTAGTAAAGCGGAGGGCATTTGCGGTGTGGGCGTTTCAAAGGATGGCAGATGATGACCATTCGTTGAGTAACGTGTTGTAGACCGACAAAGCTCATTTTGCGTTCGGAGTGTCTGTCAGCGCCACAACTGCAGAATTTGGGCTATCGAAAATTCTAGAACTGTCGTGGAAACTCCATTGCACGACGGAAAAGTCACGGTATGCGTTGGATTTACCACATCTACCGTTATCGGACCTTTTTTCTTAGAGGAACTGCGTGATTCTGGTTTTGTAACTGCTACCGTGACGGGTAAGAGGTACGCCGATATGTTACAGAATCGCATCACCCCAGCCTGGCTGATAAACACATGCTGGAACCTACGATATTTATGCAGGATGGCGCTCCACCCCATATTGCTAGACGCATGGAAGATCTCATGCGCGCGTCGTTTGGTGATGATCGTGTGCTCAGTCGCCACTTCCGTCATGCTTGGCCTCCCAGGTCCCCAGATCTCAGTCCATGAGATTGTTGGCTTTGGGGTTACCTGACGTCGCAAGTGTATCGTGATCGACCGACATGCTGAAAGAAAACATCCGACGCCAATGCCTCACCTTAACTCCGGACATGCTTTACAGTGCTGTTCACAACATTATTCCTCGACTACAGCTATTGTTGAGGGGTGGTGAACATACTGAGCATTTCTTGTCAGGAACATCATCATTGCTTTGTCTTAATTTGTTATGCTAATTGTTGCTTTCTGATCAGAGGAAGCGCCATCTGCCAGACATTTTTTGAACTTTTTTTTCCTTAATAAAACCCCACGTCATTCCAAGCATGTGTGTCAACTTTAACCTCTCTATCTACATTATTCCGTGATTTATTAAGTTTTCAAATTTATACTGACTTTTCGATCACCATGTACATAAGTTGACTCATAAAGCTAGCTCATTTTAATGCATTAGATACGAATAAGTTGTAATTGTTTCTATCGACAGAAGTATGGAAATTAAGCTGATTTGCTTTATTTAATTTCATATACGGGGTAATCATCAGTTTACTTGTCGATAAGATCAATCTTTGCCGTTTATGAAATATTCTTAGTAAAAATGGAAAGTTGGTTGCTAAATAAATTCAACGATACCTTTACTTGTGAAAGCTGCCTTGAAGGTTGATACCAAGTTAGCAACTTTTCATCGTACGTACTCCTAAAGCTAGTTTTTAACTTCACTCACACTCTCTTGTAATTACGGAAATGGAAGTAAAATTCGACCTTAGCATATTTCTGTTTCTCATGAAGACACAATTGTGTTAGTGGACGTGAATTTTTCCGAGCCATTAGTGCAATAAGTCGTGGTAACAAGAGACTGTCGGGCGGGAGTAGCCGCTGCAGAGTGCGCGGCCGTTCCCAAAATGTTCAAATGTTTGTAAAGCTTATGGCACTTAAATGTGGGGTCATCAGTCCCTGAACTTACAAACTACTTATGAGCTACCTTATACTAAAGACAGCATAAAAATCCATGCCCGAGGGAGGATTCGAACCTCCGACACGGGAGGCTGCACAATCCGCAACGTGGCGCTCCAGACCGGCCGTTCCCCATCGGAGCTTCGAGTCTTCCCCTGTGGCATGTGTGTGTTGTTCTTAGCATAATTTAGTTTAAGTAGTTCGTAAGTTTAGGGACCTATGACCATTGCAGTTAGGACCCATAACTTTACAAACATTTAAAACATTGTTTGACGAACAATTAATACATATTATTTACAGAAGCATGGTAACAGCGATCCATGGGGGAAGTCAGTTTCAGTTCCAAAGAAATGTAGGAATATAGATGGAATTACTGACACTACTACTCACATACCTGTATGAGATGTTATTGGTAATTTCAAGAGGGATTATGGAGGAGGGATGTTATTGCCTAACCACTACAGCATTCGCTATTGCCTGACAGTCACTTACTGGAGCTGCTTACCAGTAACCAACCACAACAGCATAGCCATTCTCCCTCTCAGCCTTTCTTGAATTCACCAGTGTCATTCCAGATGCATGACGTAGGTAGTAAACAGGCTACCGCAGCTGACAGTATATAGTTGCATACTTTTGGCAGGATCCACCAGTTACCCCGGCATGACGATGGCCTCTGCACAGTGGTCGAAACGTCGGCAGTCCCTTTTATAACCATGCGTCCCTAACATCCCAAATTATTTTATTCAAAGCCTCTCAGGATCTCTAACTATGGACAAACATGAGAAACATCAAATTTTTATTGGCCACGAACTTAAAACCTGAAAGATTCATTAGTAACTAAAACAGTCAGCTGCGGAAATGTTCATTGTTTGATAAAAACCAACGGTTTTCTAGAGTTTTGCAATCACTTTAAAACTCTTAACAACTTCAGACACTGGTTCAAAGAATGTAGTCATCATCAGACTTTTGACATTTACTGCTCCTGAAACGCTTAAAGAATTACTCTACAATGATTTACTTACTGCTAACTCCTGCTTACCAAGCAGTTGTTAGGTTCTCTTTTCTTATCGTTTGGAATTCAACACTCCAATTCCTTCCGTGAGCCATTTGCCAGTATCCAAAATTGTCTTAATAAATCCAATAATGAATATCTCTATTAGTGATTCGACTGATCACACTTTTACAAATACTTACACAGAGGATGCTCAAATATACGGAGTCAACACACCAATTATCATGCCTAAAACGATCCAGCAAGGGCAGTGGTGGACTAGGCTGTTGGAGACCGGGGGCGGCGGCATAACAAAATGAGACCCCCACTTGGAAATACATGTATTACCATAAAAAAGTTAATTTTGCCACTGAGCAAGGGTAAAATACAAGGAATGACAAGTTATATACAACTTGTACAAAAGCCAGAGATTATTGGAGTTTAAGAGCACGAAAGGGGCGCAGTGGTTGGGGAGGGAGTAAGATAGGGTTGTAACCTTATCCCCAATGTTATTCAGTATGTAGATTGAGCAAGCTGTGAAGGTAAGCTAGAAGAAATACGGAGACTAAATTAAAGTTCAGGTATAAGAATAGAAACGTATTCTGTTGGAGATAGTAAGCGACCTGGAAGAGTAATTGAACGGAATTGAGAGCTGTCTTGAAACGAGGGTATGAGATGAACATTAACAAGAACAAAACATGGGTAATGGAATGTTGTCTAAGAAAATGAGACGATGCTGAAGGAATTAGATAAGCTAATGAGACAATAAAAGTAGTAGATGAGTTTTGTTATGTGGCCAGTAGCCAGCCACATAAATAAACGAAATAACTTCTAATAGTCGAAATAAAGAAGATATGGAATGTAAATGCCTATGGGACGTAAATCATTTCCGAGGAAGAGAAATTTGTTGACATCCAATATTAATTTAAATGTTAGGAAGTCCTTTCTTAGAACATTTATCTGTGGTGTAGCATTGCACGGGATTGAAACGTGGTCAATGAGCAGTTCAGACAAAAAGATGATAGAAGCTTTTGACATGTAGTGCTACAGATGAATGCTGAAGATTAAGTGGGTATATCACGTAACTGACGAGGAAATAGTGAATGGAACGGAAATTTGTAGCCCAATTTGACTAAAGGAAGGGATCGACTCAATCTGAGACATCAGGTAATCGTCAGTTACACATTGGACGGAAATGTGTGGGGTAAAAATTGTAGAGGGAGACCGATAGATGAATACAGTAATCAAATTCAAAATGATGTAGGTTACCGTTCTTATTCAGAACCTGATACGGTATCGTGAAGAGCTCCATCAAACTTTTCTTTCGACTGAAGATCACAACAACACCACGAGCTATTTAAACTGATGGTATTCCAAATATTTCCATTCCACACGGAGTGGATAAATAGGTCCTGTATGGTTTATAAGGGAAGCTTACAGGAAGATCCCTGCAGAACAGTGGCAAGCTCACTTAGACGATGGAGATGGATAGGTATGATGCAGTATTCCCTCCGACGAAAGCCACATAAGCTGAATAGTTGCGGTGGAAACCATGGGGAATAAGGCAGTTCAACCTTCTGCTCCAAAACCTAGACCTGTGCGATGTGAGAGCAGGGACCCTGGTAGATGGCATCACCATAGTTGAACAAATGTGCCGTGCAAGGGGTCTCATCGGTCAAGATGCTCATATAATCCTTTGTAGCAAGACGACCAAACATGTTAAGCGTGAAGCTCATGGAATACAACGATGTGACTGCCGAAATCATAGAAGACCCCTGCAATTTTTCACAGCAAACAGCATGCTTCTTTGGCTTAGTACGGCATATTCCAGACGTAAACGAGACCAGACGTTGCAAGCAAATGACTTACTTCCAGTGCTCCGTTGTCTAGGATTTACCACTTCGGCATCACTGATGTGCGGCTACAAAATTAGTTGGTTCTGAATTTCCTTGTTTATGGAGCCACTTTCGTATTGTTTTTAGAATAATATATTGCCGCGGCGGAATAGCCGTGCGCACTGAGGCGCCGTGCTGCAGTGCGCGCGGCCGTTCGCCACCGGACGTTCGAGTGCTTCCTCGGGTATGGGTGTATGTGTTTTCCTTAGGTTAGGTTAACTTAGTTGAAGTAGTTTGTATGCTAGGGACTAATAACCAAGCAGTTAAGTCCCATAGATTTACAAACATTTGATTCTGAAAAGTATATTAGCGAATGCGACATTGACTTTTGTTGCTATTGTCTTCTTGTTAATGACCGTCCGTAGTAATTACTCAGGATAAATTTCTGTTGGCGTTGTGTGTTAAGGGATGCTTTCTCCACTTTCTCCACTTTCCCTGTAAGCGGTATATATCTTGGATACGGTGCCTCTGGGAACATCAAACACTTGGCTAGGGAAGCACCCGCCACATGAGCACCGACACTTTAGCCAGCTTGGAATTCACTTAGGTCAGAAATACCGCACCCACAACTACACACAACTCTGTTGTGGCACTTGCAACGTATTGAAGACATTACATAGGTGCGCCATCTGCATCCATGTAAATGTATATCTAAGCACGTATTTCTCGTTAATTTTCCATAATTCTGTATTGCTCCCTTTATTTGACCTGGTAACAGGTGCCGACAGTAAATATTACGTTAGTGACCTTGGAAGTTCAGTTTTTGGAACTCTATATGCCTAATCATCCAGTCTGTATCTTCAACTACCCTAAATGTAATTATTGGACAACCGCTCCTTTTTACTGCATTGTTAATTTGTAAACTTTCCTTTTCAATGCGAAAATGGTATATAATTTTCATTACTGCCATAATACACTTTGGAGCCCCTATTCAAGTTTCGCCTTTCCTCGTTATTCGCAGAATGAGTCCTGTGAAGTTGGCACCCCTTTTTTGGAAAATGTACATTTTTTTCAGAGTTCTAGAAAGATATACAATAGTTCTGGAGTTGTCTGTACAAAATTTAAATAGTTCTACAAAATTTCGCCGAAAAAATAGTAAAAATTACCACAAACTTAAGTTTTTTTAGTTTTTTTCAAAATAATTAGTTGCCTATTAGCACAAACATAGTTCTGATTACAGTTCTAAATAGTTCTCAAAGAGTTCTACAGGAAATCCTAATGCCATTTTTTCTGTGCAGATTATACTTTATGAGATAAATGCAGTAATGTGGAATTCATCTTCACGTTACTGTGAACTCCAAAACTATTGCATATCAGTCTAGAGCCCTGAAAAAATTTACATTTTTGAAAAAAAGGGACGCCAATTTCACAGCTCTCCCACTATTCAGATTTGCGATATTTCATCAAAATCTGCAGAACTATTTAAATTTAGTACAGAGAACTCTAGAACTATAGAAGAACTACCCAGAACTCTGAAAAAATGTATATTCCCCATAAAAGGGGTGCCAACTTCACACGACTCTGGTGCAATTTTGTGTAGTTTATGTCCCACATTTACGCAATTAGCTCATGAAATATTATCTGGGCGAAAAAATATCACTAGGATTTTCCGCAGAACTCTTTGAGAGTTGTTTAGAGCTGTGATCAGAACTATGTTTACGCTTATAGGCAAATAATTATTTGGAAAAAAACTAAAATTTGTTATAATTTTTTGCAATTTTTTCGCGAATTTGTGCAGAACTATTTAAACGTTGTACAGAGAACTCCAAAACTATTGCGTATCTGCCTAGAACACTGAAAAAATGCACATTTTTGAGAAAGGAGTGCCAATTCACAGTAGCGTGTAAATGTATTCCCAATTATTGCAATTATCTCATGAAGTATAATCTGCACAGAAAAATGTCATTAGGATTTCCTGTATAACTCTTTGAGAGCTATTTAGAACTGTGATCAGAACTATGTACTAATAGGCAAAAAAATTATTTTGAAAAAACTAAATTTTGTGGTAATTTTTCGTATTTTTTCTGCGAAATTTTGCAGAACTATTTAAATTTTGTACAGAGAACTCCAGAAGTATTGCACATCTGTCTAGAACTCTGAAAAAAATGTACATTTTCCAAAAAATGGTTGCCAACTTCACAGGACTGAAGAACTGTGGCGCTTCGGATATTTTCCACTTATGTTCTAAAAATTTCCTTTTGGACTACTGTTACATTTTTGGTGGAATGTAATCTGCTTGTCTGACTGCAGAACTATTTAAATTTTGTACAGAGAACTCCAGAACTATTGCACATCTGTCTAGAACTCTGAAAAAAATGTACATTTTCCAAAAAAGGGTTGCCAAATTCACAGGACTGCAGAACTGTGGTGCTTCGGATATTTTCCACTTATGTTCTAAAAATTTCCTTTTGGACTACTGTTACATTTTTGGTGGAATGTAATCTGCTTGTCTGACTGCTTTCCTGGTTCTTAACCTTCCACTACTCTGGCCATGTGTAATGGAAACGGTAACATGGACGTTCGAGCTCTCTCCTGGGCTATTAGTACAAATTCGTTGAAACCGGGTTAATAAACGGACCATAGTCTTTAAATCCCTAGTCCTGCAATACTCATTTTGGCGTTCTACGATTTCATTCACAACTTTCCTTCTATCATTTGTGCTACGTGGTTTTCTTAAGCAAGAATGTTCCTGCTATTGATGAAAATACATTTTAACTATGCAGTTTAATTAATTATTTAGCGTATGGCACGTCTACAGAAACAATTTTACAGATATGGTAAATACAGTTAGTTATAGATTTGTAAATTGTGTTGTTATACATTCCAGCTGGTTGTTTAATATTTGGAAAACATTAAATTGTTTCTGCAAATATAAAATGTAGATTAATTACAATGTAGTTACATTACACTACAAACATACATAATTATTAGATTACAGAGCAACGATAGGATAAAGCAGATTAAATATTTACATTAAGTGGTTTAAGCTTGTCATTACAGTCGGATGTCTAATGCCCTTAACCAGTTTATAAAATAAATAAATAAAAATAAATAAATAAATAATAACTATGCAGTTGGTGGTTACTTTAAAATCAACTTATATCAAAAGTGTAGCGATGAAATAAACAATAATCCACCATATTACCCACCTACTGAAAATGTGTACTTCTTCTGAGTCCAGTTGGCCCTCTAGCTATTCCCTGCTGTTGATGATGATTTTAGTGACTTCCTTGTATATTATGGACTCACAACTCGTGCATTTGTAGTTTAAATGTTCTGTTTGCTTGATTTTTTAGAATGATTACAGAGTCTTTCTACTGGTAGTGGGAAATTGCCTCCTCTTTTGACAACAAGAAATCTTTTTCCAAGTTTCATCCGCATATTATTCTTCCAGTCTTAGTAGCAGTAATGTTCTTAATTGACTGCAAATTATTCTATTACAGTTTTTAAATATTTGTCTATACTATTAGAAATTTTAATCCTTATTTTTACTTTATGCTTTAGAATAATCATATAAGTGAATAATCCCACATAAACAACAAAATTTCGCATCTCGGTTTCTGACTTACGTGTAGGGAAGTAACGAATTATTTCCACCTAGTACTATAAAAAAATCATTATGCTGAGCTACTACTAAACGTTGTGAACTTCGTGCCAGATTCCAGTAACTGCTTCGCTGTCAACAGCCTCAAACCAGGAAGCTACATTTGAATCTACTGTGTCTACTATCACACCGTACAAACTATCAGATCAAACACAGCAGTGGAAGAAAAATAAAACTTGTACAATAATGGAGAGGAACGGCTGAAGAGGGACTCTTATATGGATTTCCAATCAGATGTCGCTGCATAATATTCGAGATATTTACTAAAATGATCACAAACTGGTCAAGGAATGTCATAAATTCCTAGAGAACACAGTGTGGAGAAAAATATTGCGATTACAGGGACTAAAGTGAAAATCTGCTTTGGTAAAACTCAGGTAAACATGGTGAATGCAGAGAAAGGGTCTCGTGAGTACAAAACATTGTAACTTGCGATCAGTGTGATCTGCTGTGTGCCGTATAGAGGCTATCTTTACCTCTTTACTTTTGAGAACACGAGGCAAACTGGATAGACGATTTTCATACAAATATGCAGCACAGGAAGGGAGAAACTGTTGCCATCTGAGAGCTTATATCGTGTTTTAGAGTGTCATTCAAAATCAAAAAAGATGATTTAGATAGCTACGTAAATTCAGTGTTTTAGGCATTTTTCTCAGAACGCGCAAATCTTAACTCACGCGTCTGGTACGTGATGAGTCAAGTCTAAAACGCTACATTCCTGTCCTTCACCAGTTCAGAATCTGAATATTAGCGAGTATCTGTGATTTGTACCGGAACTACAATAAGGACCAGTAAACCTCTTGCAGCTGCTTGCTAGAATTTGGATGAGGTAACAATACATAGTATTTGGCTAGTCCATTTATGGAATGTGTTTATGATGTTAATACGACTGGAAAGTCAGGTTATGATCACTGAATAACAGTACGACAGTTTACCAAAAATTGGGACATACAGTACAACCATGCCAATTGAACTGATATAATCCAATTAAGATGATGGGTAATTCTCCAAAACGCATATTCTAAATTATAATAAATTACACTGATTAGAGCAGTTTGTCATTTCGGTTAAACTGGAAGGATGGCATTACGAGGAAGGGTCTGCAAAAAATTGTATAGTCACATTATTTTGTTCAAGCCCTGTGCGAGTGAACAAATAAAACTGTGTGCCAGACCGTGTTTCGAAACGGGGACCTTAGCCGTTCGGGGACAAGCGTCCTACCGTCAGAGATACCTGTGGACGCCTCATGTTCCGTCCTCTCACTGAAGTTTCTTCCTGGACTGATAGTCCTGCAAGGTTGGTAGGAGAGGTTCAGTGACTCGCGCAGGAATGGCCGTCAGGTTGCGGATCGCGAGACCGCTCGCGTCTGAGGTTCGAGTCCTCCCTCGAGCATGAGTGTGTGTGTTGTCGTTAGCGTAAGTTGGTTTAAGTAATTTGTAAGTCTAGGGACTATGCCCAGCAGTGTGATGCTGCGGAATTCCAAACATTTGATTTTTTAAGAACTTCTGTGAAGTTTGCAAGGTAGAACAGGAGGTATGTACTGGCAAAAGTAACGGGCTGTGAAGCGCGCACAGGCGGCTCAGTGAGTCAGCGCAGTAGCTCACACGCCTGCCCCTCCCCCTCTGTAATATAAGATTACATACATCAACTACCAACAACAACTAGGAACCAGAGAAAACGTCGGTGGACCGCATGCCGTGAAAGGAAAAGTTTCAAATGAAGTTTGTAAGCCTAAGCAAGCAAACAGGTAAGTTCATCGGTTCCCTAACTTAAACCTACTTTAAGGACGACACACACACACACACACACACACACACACACACACACACACACACACACACACTCGAGGGAGGACTCTAACCTCCGGCGGGAGCGGCACCGCAGTCCCTGACATGTCGCCTAGAACCGCACAGCCATTTCCTCGCCGCGCGGCCCATTAATAATGATAAGTGCGGAACCAGACACATCATGCGAGAGTATATAAGGAGATTTCTTACATTCACCATTTGAGAATGAGAGAACTGAGCGACTTGCAAGGAATTTTACACATTATTTGAAACACCAACAATATAATGGAAAGAAATTATTCTATCGCTTACCACATTTCCCCTGCTCACGGAGTGCAGCAACGACTTTGGCATGACGTTTCCAGCGATTACTAACTGCATTCGCGGGTCAATTTGCAGACACTATCAAATATGCAACTGAATGTATCTGCACAATTTATCATACTTCGACAGACAGTTCAGAACATAAGTTATAAATAATGTTTATGAAAAACTACCACAACACTGATCATTTATTACATCTTGACAATTAACTCTATTCACGGCATATTTTGCAGATAGTAATGTACATTCATAGTACGACACATTGTTCAGAAGATATGACGACATGAGTATAGAACTAGGTGAAAACGAAACTACAGAGCGATATTAACGACATAAAAAAAGGTAAAGCAATAAGCAATCCGAATATTGGTTTGAACACTACAGCGCTTTACTAGGCATGGTCCTGTTTGGAGGTGGTATGCCGTTGCCCTCCTCCGAACTTCTTAGTGACTTACCCAGCCAGTTGTAGGGAGGCCTACAGTTTAACGTGGGTTCCGGACCGGGTTACCAATTTTTTTCTCGTGAACAACCCTGTCAGAGGTGAAAGAAGTGGAAAGTGGGAGATAAAAATACTAGGACCTGAGGAGGATCGAACCCGCGTCTTACGAATTTGTAGTCTGGCACTCTAACACTATGCTCCCGAGACGCACATTTACACGCGTGAATTGGACCGAGAGCGTGGCAGAAGGCGATGGACAGCGAGAAGAAGCCGATGCAGTAACCGAAGAGTGGTATCAATACATACCCAGATTCTGCGGCTAGTTGTGTATAATAATACCGTTAAGTGCTGCGCAGAATGACCGCGTAGTGTAAAGCATCATGCTAAGGAGTTGGGGGGGGGCGTTCCCGCAGGAGGTTCGAGTCCTCCCTCAGACATTGGTATGTGTGTTGTCCTTGTCCTTAGTGTAAGTTAGTTTCAGTAGTTTATAGGTCTGACAACTGATGACCGCAGCAGTTTTGTCCGACAGGTTTACAAACATTTGAACATTTATCCTTAACTGACGTCCTTTTTTATGTCTGAAAGTTAAGAAGACATTAGATTCAAAATGCAAGGTACAATACTGTAGCTAACTCAAAGTTACTCGATCATTTCCTTGTTTATTACTTCTGCCCCAAAATGCGTTGAACTGCAAAATAATTCACAGGGAGTGTTGGAGTGCTACAATGCATTAAGTAGTTGTTAACACCCAAGATATCCATTTCAAGGAATTTTATGAACACATTTACTTTTTTAAACTCCACTTTATACATTTGGCGATGATGCACATCAAGATTCTCACATGCTAGTGAAATTTCTTCTATATTAACGGTCAACTTTTCGGAAAACTTTAAACGAAGATGGAATCTATTCCATGAATGTGTCAATGTATTGAGTACATTGATCCTCAGCCAAACATAGATCGACCTAAAATGTTAAATCCGATATTCGGTAAAACTTTTGTACGTCGTAATTAGAGTTGTATCCCATATTTCAGAAGATAAACGAAAAGTTACAAAACTGCTGAAACACTTCTGAGTGGAAAATTGCAAACAAGGAAAACCCGTTCTTGATTACATATAACTTACTGCGGCGCCTGTTTATTCGATCTATACTGAAAATTCCGTCTGGTGTGGGTCCCGCAAGCTGCAGGCAGAACATCCAAGAGTTGTAGCCTTCCTAGCATTCCCTAAACTTTCAAATTACTTATAAACTAACTTATACTAAAGACAACACAAAAATCCATGCCCGAGGGAGGGTTCGAATCCCCGACGGGGAACGGCCTCGCGAATCGGAGTATAGCGCCTCAATGCACTCGACCACTCCACCGCGGCCAGAGCTAACAACGTACAGATAAACATGTCACATACGAGTTCGATGAGTGAAGTATTAGGCGAATTTGCAGGTCAATATAGCTTTCTCTCCTCAGCGAAACCTTACTCTTTGCTCACTACAAGGTCTGTCAATTCTGTTCTAGGTAAATTAGGAATTTTTAACGTATCAGAGTTACCCTAAATGAAAATTTCGACAGTTTTTGCGTATCTGAGCTTTGTAAACAAAGGCAGAACCGCGCAGGAATGGCCGTGTGCTCTGTAGCGTCATGTTGAAGGTCGAGAGGCTTGAGTCATGTCTCGGGCACAGGTTTGTGTCTTATCCTTAGTGTAAGTTAGCTTAAAAATGTTCAAATGTTTTTTAAGCTTTTGGGACTTAACTACGGGGTCATCAGTCCCTAAACTTACAAACTATTTATCTACTACCTTATACTAAGGACGGCACAAATATCCATGCCCGAGGGGGGATTCAAACCCCCGACCGTAGTGGCCGTGCATACCGTGACAGGAGCGCCTCAGTCCCCTCAGCCACCGCGGCCGGCAAGTTAGCTTAAGTAGTTTGTCAGTCTAGGTACCGATGACCAGAGTAGTTTAATTCCTTAAGATTACAAATATTTGAACACTTGATTTGAACCAAATGAAGTGTGCAGCAAATGAAGTGGTCAAAAGGTAGTACAAACAGTTAAAAATGATGTTCACATGAATTACAAATTGGCTAAGCAGGAATCGATAGAGGTCAAATGTAATTCCATAGAAGAAAGTATAACGAGAGGAAAGATGGATACTACCTCCAGGAAAATAAAACAGACGTTTCCAGACAAGCTGTTGTGTAAATATCAATAGCTAAGATGGAAAACCAGTAGTAAGTAAAGAAGGGAAATGTAGAGGACTTATACAAGGGAAAAGAACTTGAAGACATTATTTTAAAATGAAAAGAGAAGTAGAAGAAGATGAGATAGGAATCGCGATACCAAGAGAAGAATTTGACGGAGCACTGCTGATTTTCGATGTTCACTTACAGTGACAACAGTTGGAAAATTTAATGCATCATTGTAAAGGCAACACTACGGTTACAAAAGTAAAACATCTACTTTCTTGCACCGTTCTTAAGGGCTACGTACACAGATGCACATGTATGGCAAAGCACCTTTCGAATTGTATATGTTTCATTGCCATACTCGTAAAATTAATATTAAAAATCAGTACTTCAAGTTTCTAATTCATGTACTGCTGTACTGCTGTAGTACTGCTTTAGTGCTCTGTTTTGTGTAATGTAACTTTTTGTTTCCCGACAAAGCTTCAGATTCGATTTCTAGATCGACACAATACACTGTCTCAGAGAGCTGTCCGATTAGAGTGACGTCACACGGAGAAGGAAGCTATCTTGCAGGTGTGCGGCGTAGTTAACAGGGGCGCCTGCTGGGGTTTTAAATCGTGTGGTGAATCTTTTGCTCGTTAGTGTTTCTCAGAAGCCTCTTGGTCTTACACTGCCTTTAACAGCGGAGTGCTGATATTCAGAATGACGAAGAAGTGTGCAGTTCCTGTGTATCCTGGCAGTTACTACGAGAACAACGAAGTTAACATTTTCAAATATCTATCTGCTGGAAACAACGCGTACGTAGTGTATAGCCGTGGCGGAGAGAGATATTTTCATTCCGAGTTACCACTTTGTGGTAAGTAGAATCCGCTTAAATAGTTTATTGATGTCAATAGTTTTACGAAAAATGTTTACATCACAGTAAAATAGTATTAGCGGCTTTTTCGGAATATATTTTAGTCATTGGATAGGGGAAACGCATTCATCATCTTGGAATAATGCGGCTAAATAATTGCGAGATAAGCAAGTTACAACTTGGAAGAACTGCTGTATCCTGTTTGCAATTCCATGTGTTCCTCCAAAGTAACACCCACTATTAGATGCTGAGCCGCAATTAAATTAATTATTGATTATTACATTTTGGGCAGTAATGAAATTAATTATTGATTTAATTTGGGCTAATGATTAGTTTTCGACGTAATGGTTTGGCAGTCACTAGTGTATTCTCGAAAAATCATTGTGTAGATAAGGGAATATTTAAAACAGAAACTGTAACGAGTGGTGGAAAAAAATTGTTACCAATGGCTGAGTTTTGCTGCTTTTTACAAAACTTCGAAAGTTTTATTTGATCACATTCGTATATAATTGGAGTACAGTGAAGAGAGTATAATTTCAGACTGAGGGTGAGGGTGTTGGGTTTTATGCGAATACCTTGGTCTGAGATATAATTAGAATATTTGATAAAGTTCGGTTTTGTGATATTGATGTTTGTGTGTTGTGGTTTCGCAGAGGTGTGATGTGTGTTGAATTATCTTCTATGATTATTCCTAGAAATACTTCTTATTGGTAAATGATAAATGTACTTAACTTAAACGTTTCAGGCTAACAGACAGCGTTGTACTGCTATGTAGTGATGCGTTCTTTACGTACCGTACTGTGTCAAAATTTCTACAGGATATTTCTGACAGCTAAATAGGAAAATGTTGTTTCTAGCAATGATATCGAGATATCATACCTTTAGCATTAACATAAATAAATATTACTCATTTAATATTAAGTACATTTTGTGTAATCATCCAAGCTAAGCAAAAGCGTACAGCTTATAGGTACGTTGCCCAAGACACGGCATTTAAATGCCACTGAGACTCCAACCCCCCCCCCCCTCCCTTTCTCACGCTCCGGCACGCGGAGAACAGGTGGCAACACGACAGCAGTCGCTGTTATTTCCTGGCGCAGCTCTGGCCGATGGCTCATTACAACAGACAAGAAAAATAAGAGTTACTTTTTTCTTGCAGTGAAAAATTCTTTTTGTTAATAAAGCAAAGGTACACCAGGCTTCAGATTTCGATTTCAGGTACAGGTTGCCCTTTTTCTTTAATTTTTTCATGGAATTTTAGTTCTCCATCGATTTTGCGTCATATGACTTCGTCTAATTGCTACTTCATTTCTGAGCTTCCTTTTTAAATTAAATATGAGACAGTATGCACGTATTTTTTAACTTACAGAAAGTGACATACAGTCCAAAGAAAATGTTAATGTGGACTGTTTGTGAAATGCTGTCGCTATTTTCTTAAGACTGAGAGTGTGAGAGAGTCAAATATTGGAGGAAAAAAATTTACTTCAATTGTCAAACAAAATGATTACGACCCCGAAATCGTACTAAAGCTATAAAATAAGAAAATTAGGCCTGATCTACTAAAAACATCACAAAGAGAAACACCTGAAAGAAAAAAATAATATATATCAGTGAAACATACCTAAGGAAAATCACAAATAAAATGATTTTTTAAATACTAACAACACTTTTGCATACCAAAAGAGGCATACCATGCGAAGCAAAAGCGTCACATACACGACAAAACCTTCTAAACTTTTAAATGTTAAAATGTTTGTTAAGCTTATGGGACTTAACTACGGCGTCATCAGTCCCTAAAACTTTTAAATCCTAATATAAACAGCATCTGTTGTAATTCATGTAATGAATATTACATAGGCCAAACCGGACGTAATTTCACCATTCGTTATAAAGAACACACTAGAGAGAGTGAGAAAAACCCATCCACTTTATACCATCACAATCTGAAAACCACACATTAGGCACTGCACAAAATTCAGTCGAAATTTTACATTTAATACAGAAGTGATACGATATGATCATTCTATAAGAAACTAGTGACGCAAATAAGTTATTAAACGATCAAACTGGTTTTAAACAAAAAAATTATAGATAACTATTCAGACTTTAACGCTGGACAAAGGATAATTCAGCTTACCACTGATCAAAGATCATACTATAATGCTAAAGCCGAACAAAGACTAAGTAAGAAAAACACTGACAAACGTAAATTTATCGTTTATATAAAATTTCTAATATAAATCTTTAACACCTACTGCCTGCATAAGAGCATACACACAAATATGTATAATAAATAAAATTATGCCATCTCTATTAACTTTTATGCTTTTATATATTATCTTTGGGGAAAATTTTTGTGAACATATAGTATTCTGAGGCACTGGCAGGTAACTGACTAAACTGACTAATTCATGGCTGAAAGAATAGTATTAACAGAACACCACATAAAAATCGAATGTCACTTAAAGCAGGGTACAGCCTCTGAATACCTTATGTACTGCACTACATATAATATAAATTTTGTTTTTGTAATACCGTCCATTAATTTTAAGCACATAGGTATCCTACTTTAACTGACTTATTCGATTTTTATGTGGTCTTTTGTTAATCTTATTATTCCTGCTATGAATTAGGCAGTTACCTGCCAGTGCCTCAGAATACTATACGTTCACAAAATTTTTCCCCAAAGAGAATATATAAAAGTATAAAAGTTAATAGAGATGGCATAATTTTATTTATTATACGTATCTGTGTGTATGCTCTTATGCAGGTAGTTGGTGTTAAAGATTTATATTGGAAATTTTAGGAGCAGATATAAACGATAAATTTATGTTTTACAGGGTTTTTCTTACATAGTCTTTGTTCGACTTTTGCATTATACTATGATCTTTGATCAGTAGAAAACTGTATTATCCTTTGTCCAGCGTTAAAGTATGAGTAGTTATGTATTTTTTTTTTGTTGTTGTTTAAAATCAGTTTGATCGCTTAATAACTTATTTCTGTCGTTAGGTGCGTGGCTACATACTTTGATTTCTTATAGAATGTTCATTTCGTATCCCTTCTGTATTGTATGTAAAATTTCGACTGCATTTTGTGCAGTGCATACTGTGTGGTTTTTCGATTGTAAGTGATGGTAAAAAGTGGATGGGTTTTTCTCACTCTCTCTAGTGTGTTCTTTATAACGAATGGTGAAATTACGTCCGGTTTGGCCTATATAATATTCACACATGAATTACAACAGTTGCTGTTTATACTAGGATTTAGAAGTTTAGAAGGTTTTGTCGTGTATGTGACGATTTAGTTTCGCATGGTATGCCTATTTTGGTATGCAAAAGTGTTGTTAGTATTAAAAAAATTCATTTTATTTGTGTTTTTCTTTAGCTATGTTTTACTGATGTATATTAATTTTAATCCTTTGAGGTGTTTCTCTTTGTAATGTGATTCCTGCATATGTTGTTAGTGGATCAGAACACACTTCCTTATTTTACAGCTTTAGTACGATGTCGGGGTCGTATTCATTTTGTTGGGCAATGTATTGAATTACAATTTTTTCTCCGATATTTGACTCTCACACTTTCATTCTTAAGAAAATACCGACAACATTTTTCAAACAGTTGTCTTAAGTTCAGAGACAATACTGGGTGTTGTATCCCTATCACGTAATCTAAAAGAGTCCAAGATCAAAAGCTCTACATAAACATTTTTGCAAAAAAACGGACGGTATACATAAACGCGAAGTGATAATATAGAACCAAAGTGCTTGTTTTTTGCAGGCACATTTCGTCGTGTTCCAACCATTCACTCTCTTATATTTCTCAGATACGAGTTCCTAATGTTTCTCCATATGCTCCTGACAATTTCACTTAAAATGCATTGAAATATCAGATTCTTAAAAATAAAAACTGACCAGCTTCAATATATTTTCTTCTAGTTTTAAGTAACAAGAGAAACTTACTAATCTCTAATATTTTCCTTCTCAATTTATACATTAAAAGGGTACATCGATAGATTTGTGAAATAATTATTATTCGGATAAGTGTACAAATCTTGTGATTATTTGCTAGTGGGAGGCCCCTCCAACTCGAGCACTCAGTGCTTGCGAAACCCGGTGCCGCGCCGTGCGGCCTCGATGCTTTCCCCCACCACTCTTGCCTCACCGTGTAGCAGCGCGTGTGTGACAGGGAGAGCGCTCGCTCTCGCGTTTTCTTGGATGCGCTGAATATCCAGTTTGAACCTTATCAAATAGAACACTAGACAATAATTATAAATCTGAAGCATATAATTAAAATTTGTGATGCAGCCGGGAACACTATTGATCTTGCGGACGTTTATCATGACCACAAAAGGTTCGGATATGTGTGTGCCATTTTTATTGCTCAATGGGAAAATCCTTTAAGGCTGATGGAAAAGCACAATGCTTAATACACTACTCTACCGAAAATATCAAAGATCCGACGAGCCGGCCGCGGTGGCCGAGGGGACTGAGGCGCTCCAGTCACGGTCTGCACGGCCACTACGGTCGGGGGTTCAAATCCCCCCTCGGGCATGGATATTTGTGCCGTCCTTAGTCTTAGCTAGTAGTTAAGTCCCATAAGTTAAAAAAAAAAAAAAAAAACGATCCGACGAAACGCCGTTACTACGATAACAAACATTCCGTTACACACGAGAGGATTGTCGAACCAGACAGAAAGGAACTGATTACTACATTAAGAGGTGTTGTTTATTCTAAAAGAGAAACAATATAAATTTTTTTTACTTATTACGGATCGTGCGGCCAGTCGAGTCGAAGTACAGTTCTATTCAATTTTGACAGACCGCTACCACAATTACAATAGTGATGTCAATTCCTTTTTATAAAGGCGTTGATCAATAAGAAATCGCGAGGATTCATGCCCTTGTCCAAAAATGCGATGCAATGTTCTGAACAACATTAATTTGTGAGTAAATGTTTTCAGTTCCTAATATTAACAAAACAAAAACAAGATCAAGTTTAATGCATCGTTGCAAGCTGTATTTCGAATTGCAACTGCCAAAACGATTGTGCCTAATATGAGAAAATTAATGGATTCAAAGTGATACCAAATATCAACAGTGTTGAAAATTCGTGCAAAATAAGGAGCACTATAAAACTATTCTTTTTGTCCAGACAAAAAAATTGGCATTATTATTATTATTATTATTCGTTTCAATAGTTCATAAACAACCACATGACTCGGTTCGCTATGCGCTGCGACAACACATCCCCATGCTACCAGTGCCACGACAGCGCTATGCCTGTCTCTCTCACGTGCCCCATACCACCGGCGCTGCAGCAGAGCACAGGTGCTTTTGCCGGTGCCAGCCGGTGCTCGCGAAGCACCCGAGTTGGAGCGTGAGTAGTCTCTTCAGAGTAAGAACTTTCTCAGCAGGTAAAATGTCCTTGTACATATGATACTGTAAATCATACTGACAGTAGTTTTGAGGTTTTACTTCCTAAGAATATCACATATCCGGTTTTCGGTGTCTTGACTGGCTCGATATTTTCCTGACAAGAGTTGAGTATCTTTGAGCCACATGAGTTCTGTGGCAATACTGCTCACTGGTGCTGCTGCGTGACAGTTGCGTGTCGCATACCAGACTCAAACTGCGCATGAGTGAGCAGCAAGCATGTTACGTAACGGTGCGACTCGTCGCAAACATGGGAGTGTGTCGCGTCTTAGGACAACGTTCCGTAAGCCGTGTAGATTATTATTCTCTCTAAATGTTCAAATGTTTGTCAAGCTTATGGGACTTAACTACGGGGTCACCAGTCCCTAAACTTACAAACTACTTATGAACTACTTACGAACTAGGACGGCAAAAATATCCATCCCCGAGGGGGATTCGAACCCCCGACCGTAGTGGCCGTGCTGACCGTGACTGGAGCGCCTCAGTCACCTCGGCCACCGCGACCGGCTATTCTCTCTAAATACGGATAAAAAATTACGAGACTCTGGCAACGGCCAAGTCTGAGTGAAATAAACCCCTTCTGTCTATGATTTTGGGCCAATTCACCTCATGAAATTTACTTCTTTCTAGTGTCGGCAAAAGAATAATGCTAAAAAGAGTTCCTTTATCACAACCAATACGCTCATTGAAGATACATAATTACGTTTATGTATTGTTAGTTTTTCTCGTAGTTTCAACGACTTCTTTTTTTTTTTTGGCTTTTAGGAAGGGGTGGGGTTTAATGTTTTGAAGTAGGGAAGAGAGCTGCAACAAACCAGTCTATGAACTGAGACAATCGCAACAATAATATACTTGAAAAAATAACAGTTTGTACTTGTTCAACGGTAATTAATATAATTCTAGTTGATTTTTAGTATCATGTGGAACATAACAAAATTTAGCTTTAAATGTTTATCATGCACTAAAGACGTGCTAGTGTAACGTCTTCGTTGCAATCTTCATTACTGCTGGGAATATTTCGTGTTTCGAAAGTGACGTCATTTCCTAAATGTAAGATGTTCCCTCTAGGTAATATTCGTCAATCATACCTAAACAGGATAGCGTAGGAACTGTACCGACTTTATATGGAGGACGTGGTACGTGGAGCTGCCTGTAGGTGTGACAGGACCGACATATAACGCCACGGTTTACTTGCCGGCTAGCATTGCAGGCGACAGGATGAGTTCTGTTTCGCGAACGGTTCCAAATATCGAAATAATTGTTTCCAATAGCTTTTGGAAAGACAATTTATTATACTGGCAGAGTACATTTTAATTTTAACGACGCAACTATTCGCAAAAAATGAAAGATATGTACTACAGCGCCGGCCGCGGTGGCCGAGGGGACTGAGGCGCTCCAGTCACGGCCTGCACGGCCACTACAGTCGGGGGTTCGAATCCCCCCTCGGGCATGGATATTTGTGCCGTCCTAGTTCGTAAGTAGTTCATAAGTAGTTTGTAAGTTTCGGGACTGATGACCCCGTAGTTAAGTCCCTTAAGCTATACAAACATTTGAACATTTGAACATGTACTACACCTTAATGCAGTGTAGTAGGAGACGGCACACTGACGTATAAAACCCACCCCACCAGCCAGAGCTACATGACAGCAGGTAGTTTACTATTTAGAAGAATTGAGGCGTCACCTGACATAGATTGGTTAGGATTTTTTTCCAAGACTGAGAAAGTAAATACAGTAGTTCCTTTTAGTCTGTGAATGGGATCATTTACTGTTATGAAATATGAGTTATCGATGTCTCTGTTTCGGCTTTGACAAGTAAGCAACAACAGTGAAGGTTTAAATGGGATACTGCCTGGCGAAACTTACTTGTTTCCACAAAAGACTTGATACGTATACACATGTGGATAGTTTTCCTAATCTCAAATTTGAATCTTCAGATGCTAGCAAATGCCATAGCCAAATACGGAAAGGAAAAAGTTGTGTAGGAAATGACAAAACACGAAGGAGAAACAAAGCCATAAATTTTATCCGTGATTCTCTAATACTCCCAAAACGGCTAAGGAACTAACCAGTTCCTTCCTTTGAACGTGAACGATGTTACAACCAAAACAAGCACAAGTGAAATTAGGCATATATGATTATATGCATGTAATGCCATAAGCTGCCCACTGGAAGGTACTTTTTATTTTACTGCCGGACTAGTACCGCGAGCATGTCCACCATCATCGGTCTTTTATACTATTTTTAGCACATCTTGTATTAATATATATAGGTTGGGGGAAAATTGGGTCACTAAATTTTAACCTTGGATATCTAATGGCAGTAGGAACCAAAATTACTCATGCTGTATAGGTTGAAAACGTGCCATTTTGCGGCCGCGGTGGCCGAGGGGACTAAGGCGCTCCAGTCACGGTCTCCACGGCCACTACGGTCGGGGGTTCGAATCCCCCCTCGGGCATGGATATTTGTGCCGTCCTAGTTCGTACGTAGTTAATAAGTAGTTTGTAAGTTTAGGGACTGATGACCCCGTAGTTAAGTCCCATAGACTATACAAAAATTTTTTTCGTGCCATTTTGAACTACGGAGTCTTGGCGCCCCACGCTCCGATTGGCCTCGAGATATTCCAATTGGCGGATGCTATGGACAACGCACGATCGCGGCCAATCCGAGCGCATGGCGCCACGTTTCCGTAATTTAAGAACGGTGCGTTTTCGGCATATACAACATTAGTAATTTTGGTTCCTACTGGCATCAGCTATCCAGGGTTAATATTTCGTGACAATTTTTCTTCACCCTGTATAAAAATCCCGTTTCACAACGTTTGTCCGCGAAGAATTCCAAAACAACTGGAATGACCTTAATGAAATTTGATACAGTGTGTACTATTTGGTTCAACTTAGAAGATAGGGTGGATTTATCTCGATTAATAACCTCAACATTATTTTTATTGCAAATTAAAGGTTTTTTCCTCTAATCTCCCTCTTTACGATGTGAGGACACACCAGAAAAGACACGTGGTTGTGGTTCCGCGTTTAACTCTAGGCAACCTTCTCGCGATTGAATTACTGCATTAGGTTAGACTAGGCATGGGCTATGAGCGCGCTCGAGAAACTCGCAACGCTAAGGCAAATTCTCGATAAATTCTCGTATACTCTTGAGAAGTTGTCGACAATGCTGCTCTCTCTGGAGACTGGGCGAAACTACCCTACAAGGAAGCATTTAGCGAGAGTGGCCGTCATTGTCGTCTTCCGTATGGGTAAGGAAGAATTTGCACTTTAAGAAAATGTTGAAATGCTTGTGAAGCTTAAGGGACTTAACTGCGGGGTCATCAATCCCTGAACTAATACTTATGAACTACCTTATACTAAAGGCGACACAAACATCCATGCCCGAGGGGGCCTTCGAACCCCTGACGGGGAACGGCCTCGCGCCTCGGAACATAGCGCCTGAATGCGCTTGGCCACACCACCGCGGCTGTACTTTACCCATTGGCGTCAAATACACGACTTTCTTAATGTTCTGAATTACTACTACTACTACAACACTGTTAGTAGTAGTAGTAGAATGTTTCTCAGAACACAAAAACCATATACGGTCGGGGGTTCGAATCCCCCCTCGGGCATGGATATTTGTGCCGTCTTTAGTATAAGGTATTCATAAGTAGTTTGTAAGTTTAGGGACTGATGACCCCGTAGTTGAGTCCCATAAGCTTAACAAACATTTGAACATTTTTGAACAAAAACCATAGGATTATTATTACAGTAATTAGAACACGTTTCTGATACGAAACTAAAACTTCATATTGAACTATTAAAACATTTCGACCGTTTACGGGGGTTGAAATAAATTTAACGACAAATTTGAAAATTTGTTCTGGACTGGGATTCGAAGCCGGATTTCCCGCTTCGGGCCAGCGGTCATGCCCAAAAAGAACAGACTCTATATCAATAATTGTAAGCCGCAAGGGAGTAGCCGAGCGGTCTGGAGCGCCACGTAACGGATCGCGCGGCCTCCCGCGTCGGGCGTTCGAATGCTCCCTCGGGCATGGATGTTTGTGTTTTCTTTACTGTGAGTTAGTTTATAAGTAGTTTGTACGTTTTGGGACTGATGACCCCAGATTTAAGTTCCATAAGATTAACAAACATTTGAACATTTTGAGTAATTGTAAATATACCCACAATAGGCAATGGCAATTTCATAGCGGGTGCATTCAAACGCTCGATCCCTTGCTGCGAACAAGAGGAATCAGTGGGTGAGGGGGAAAGAAGTTGAGAATTTGGGTAGGAAGGGAAGCACGCCTGAAATGCTTTTGGTTGCCGGGCGTCGTGACTCAGAGCGCCCGGTCAGAGGGCTGAACGCCCTCTGTAATAGCTGAGCGAACCATTCAACGAACAACCATGAACAAACGACCGCGAAACATAGATCTTCCAGGAAAAAAAAGGTGGAAAATCAGGGTTCGAATCCCGGTTCACTACAAATTGTCACTTTGTCGTTTAATTTATTTCAACCCCTCGAAACGGCCGAAATGTTTCAATATTAGTAAATTTACGGCCGTTACTGTCAGCTAATAGTGTCTGTTCTTTCGGACATGGCCGAAAAGAACAGATACCATATCAATAATTGTAAAACTTCATTCTTACGTAAAACAAAGATACCTTTCTCCATGTATTCATAATTAAATAAGAGAGAAATGCTACAACAAATTACACCGAAAAAGTCCTTACATACATTTAAATGTTACAGAAAAACATTTTCGAAGTCTTAGAGTATTTGTCAAACTTAAGAAAAATGTAACTCTCTGCACTTGAAAGGTCAAGTCGCTAGCACATCAGTATTTACGACTGCTTGTACCATTTAAAGCTTTTTTGCATATTATGTTGAATTTCGGACATTCTCAGCCAAATGTTTTCATTTTGACACCAAATCCGCTTCGGCTGCAATTAACTTTTATTTAAAAAATTACTACCGGTTTCGCGTCGTGTAGACGCATTATCAGTTGCTTAAAATTCCCTAGAAAAACATGTCTGCCATTTAGCCTTCCCCAGCGTTCACGTAAAATTTAAAACAATTAAAAGCTTCTTAACTTTACGTCCTCACTAAAAAATATAAAACTTGAACGCTGTTGCGTTAGTCATCTTTTTTAAAATATTTTGGGGGTGGAGGGTAGGTGAAACCGTGTCATGTCGAAGCGGTGTTGTAGCTTTTAATTATTTTAAATTTTACGTGAACGCTGTGGAAGGCTAAATGGCAGACCTGTTTTTCTATGGAATTTTAAGCACCTGATGATGCGTCTACAGGACGCCAAACCGGTGGTGCTTTTATAAATAAAAGTTAATTGCAGCCGAAGCGGATTTGGTATCAACATTTTTTGCATATGCTCCTATCATCCCTTAACATGAATACCCCGTGTTTAATAAATTGATATACGCTGTATATTTACTTTTGCCAGTTTCATTTTTTGCCGCCTTAACTGTTTCATCGCTGGCGAATCTAAAAACGGAGACGAAATTCTGCCAGAAAAGTGCGATAATTTTGAGAAATGATTTTTTGTCGGGTTTAGGATGGTGACGCGTCGTGCGGTAAGGATTACATTTTGATGAAGTGTGGGCGGTGACGTGGGGGTGCGACCCGGTTGTAATTACAGGTGCGATTGAACAAACAGCCAGTGACAACATTCTTCGGGGCGGCGACAGCCACGTGAGGCATTCGCAGTAATTACGCGGCCCCGCTGCCGCCTTGGGGAAAAACCGCCGCCCGTGGCGCCCACGCCGTGCCTGTGGCCAATCACCACTCTGTATTTGGGGGTCCGGCTTCGATTTCCGACGCGGCCGCCTCCATACAGATTTTCCGCGGTTCCCAGCTGCCGGCACTGCGGCCGCAGCGTGGAATGCTGCAATCGCCCGACCAATAGCCCTAGGTGGTTCGCAAATGGAACTTCAATTACCATTATCATTATTTTGGCGTTATTCGGGGACAAAATTGGAACAGAATTACAGGAGAGATGATGGACGTGGTTATTTAAATTACACACTAGTACATGTTTGTCTTGCTTAGCATTGTGCCCTCTACATAGCAAGGTGCCTGCGTTTCATTTCTGACCGCCTCGACTATTCTTCTCTCTGGTTTGGAAAAAAAAAAAAGAAAAAAAAAGGGGGGGGGTTGTAAACCTATTGGGCCAAACTGCTATGGTCATCAGTCCCAAGACTTACGAGCTACTTAAACTAAGTTACACTACAGACAACAAACACACACAGACACTCATGTTCGAGGGAGATCTCGAATCTCCAGCGGGGAACGGACGCCCAGTCCGTAGCATGAGGCCTCAGATCACGCGGTCATTCCGCGCGTCTCTCTCCCAGGTCTTAATGTTTCTCATCTCGTCATCACTCGCCTCATATTCGTCTTCATAAGCGGCATCAAAAAGAAACTCGTGCATCAAACTTCTAAACACCCCCGGCCAAGAATAACATATGATAATTTTATTTACGATTTTTTTTGTCTCCGTATATTCTATGTAAAACACTGATGCATAAAAGTAGAAGATTCGATTAATATCTGTCTCGTTACTCATAAATATCTGAATTTCTCAGTAAGTTGCACAACACGAAATAGTGGATCTTCGAACAGAATAGCTCACTTACTAAGGGCTTACTGAATTTGCTACTCAGTACGGCACACATACAACATTTGATGATTTAAGACTGAATGGAAGAGCATGAAAGAGAAGAAAGATTTCGGCGCCCAATTTTCTTGTACAGATATTTTCTTTAACTTACGGAAGTTCGTAGCAAATCGAATGCAATAATAAATTGTCCATCTTTCACGAAATTAAGCAAAATATAAGATAATAAATATTCTGACAGTTTCACTGAAAGGCTAAATCACAGTAGTACTATAATCGTAAAAATTCTGAATCGGCAGTAATATCTTTTCTTTGTAAACATATCAGATTTTCCAAGATCAATTAATGATACATACACGAGTAAATAGTACACATATTCAATATCAACCTGCGGATACAATTAGCTGATTCTCAACTTCTTTTTTTGCGTAAGCACTGTCAGGAATTGGCTGTTTTGCTAATAGGTCCACCAAAACAACATTCAAGTCCTTCATTCTTCCATCTCTTTATAGATTTGGTACTCTTCCCAATTTCGCCTTCACAATTGCCCCCTGCGTGTCCTGTGTTGCCCTCGATGCCCTTCTGCCTGGATGTAATCCTACGTCCTTTGTGGAAGTATGGTATTATGCAGTAGTTACTTTTTCCACAATATCTTCATTTCGTATCTTGTCCACACTATCACATCCTCAACAGCACCATTTCTGTTGGTCGTACCAACACCACCTAGAAGACAAGGCCTTACTTACAACAGGCCTACAGCTCACTTAGAGGCCCCGGCCGCCATCTGACTGGCCGGCCGCTGCGCGGCGGTGGGCGTGCCCCAGCCAACAGCCAGTGAGGAGGCGGCCGGGGCCTCTAAGTGTGACGTAGGCACGGCCTGTTGTAAGGCCTTGTCTTCTAGGTGGTGTTGGTCGTACATTGCTTAGTTGTCTTGGAGCCGACATCCGGGCTTCGCTGTCAGAAAGCAATGTGGGTATTGATATGTCTACATAAAATTACGTTATAGTGTCTTTCCTAACATTTTTAAAAAGAACTTCTTTGAGCAGACACATGTGCAACTTAAAATATTGTTTTATAGCAAAATATTTGATCTCACTGAATTCATTCCTCTAAGAGCCGTAATTTTCGTTTTACTATTACTCGGCAATACTTAGACATCCTGCAGTCCATCTCCAAATCTCTGTGGCCACCACTTCCCCTATCCCAGTGTCTTTTTCCTACCTTCCTCGTTGTTCTCTTAGGCCTCTCTGTGCATCAGCTAGCTGAAAAACCGGCGTTACTCAGGCGTTTATTTATTTCAAAATCCTGTTAGTCAATTTTCGCCTCCCTCCGCTCTGTGAACCTCTGGCCGCTCCTCCCACTCATCCAACCTCCATCTCTGTCATTACCTATCTCTGTTCCCTGCAAATCTCCTCCTGCCCCTCTCTCTTCCTCCTCCCTCCCCTGTACATGGAAGATTCCGTGTTTTTCATGGCGACTGCTGGGTCGGCGTGGAAGTCAGGTTTAAGGTACCCTCCGCCTTGCACGATTAAAAAAATTACGTAGAGAGTGATATTTCTCTTGTTTTGAAGGTCAGATGAACGATATGGAAGCGCATAAAATACGAATTTAATTTGAAGTTATCAAATTTACCAGTCTGAATTATTTAGATTTTCAGCGCCAGCTCGATTTCCATTATGAATAAAAACCATCCGGGCCCGCACCCTTTCCACACACAAACACACGATTTAGAATGGGTCCAGCAGTTTAGAATAAGTTCAGTGGCATTACACACGGTTCTTTCAACATATTTGCGTCCTGCCTTTTTGCTACACGCATTGTTGAGGTAAGATTTTTCGGGACATTTTACTGAAAATAGTACACGTGTAGCGTGAAATACATAGTAACATCAAGGAAAAGTTTCTGACAAGGAAAGTACTTGGGCTCGAACAAAAACATATACACCAATATCGTATGAGAGATAATGTAAAGGTCCCTTATTACATTAGTGATACTCCCGCATCTGAAAACTCTCGTCCGTTAGAGGCCTCTCCATGTGCCATGCCACATTGCTCTTCGACCTGTCGGTTCGCCAGTAGGGACGGTGCAACGTGCCACCGAAGTTGCGTTTTGTGACGTTATTTGTGTGGTGAAGCGTGATGAGGTGACGATTAGCAATCAGTCCTGCTGATGTATTGCAAATGATTGAGATGAAGTTACGAAGAACCCTTCGTCGAGAAGATGGTATTAGTGTAGAAGATGAATCATTCGCATGCTTCCTCGTATCTGTTATGGTACAGAAATTTGAGCGAACGTTACACTGTTGTAACACCAACACATAATGATGATAATAGGGATGATAACAACGAACAAATCATTGCAAGCGGTAGTGCTACGGTAAGTGCGGGAAGAGGCGATGGAAGCAGTGGCAGTGAATACCAACAGTCTTCCGAGAAGAAGGTTAAAGTTGCAACTATCATCACGGCTTTTGATGACAATACGCTACAGGACATGTACGATGATTATTACATAAGTTATAGTTAAGATATCTGCATTACGTATGGCGTCTACAGTTACATCTACAGTGCTATCTGCAGCATGATTGCAGAGTTTTGCATAAAAACGACACCCATCAGCACATTGAGGTGTACGTAGGAATCCTGTAACCAAACGTTCATACCGATATGTTTGTTCCAGCCCATGTACTTTCCTTGTGAGCGTGACACGGGGCCACTCTTGGACGCTTACCCAACCTAGAAATGGAGAGCTTAAGTTCCGCCTTCTGAGCTTAGATTGGTCAATCGGGCTACGACAGGCTGCCACAACATTAAATTTGCAATGAAAAATGTTGAGGTCATTGTTGAAGATAAAAATTATCCTATTTTTCAAGTGGAACTTAATTGCACGCAGTGCGTAAAATATTAAGATCCGTTGAGTAGTTTCGGAGATCATTGCAGACAAAACTAGTGACACCGGATTTTTAGAAGTATATAAATGATACACTATCAGCGACACAGAAAGACTTTCAACATACTGGAAGAAATGGAGGTGGACAATAAGACCAGAACGTTAGCCATTACAAAATAGAAAGTGAAGTTCATTTGGAAGATGCCAGAACCATTCGAAATCCTGTTAGGAGTAAGACAGGGTGATGATCTGTCAAAATGTTCAAATGTTTGTAGAGTCTATGGGACTTAACTACGGGGTCATCAGTCCCTAAACTTACAAACTACTTATGAACTACTTACATCTAAGGACGGCACAAATTTCCATGCCCGAGGGGGGATTCGAACCCCCGACCGTAGTGGCCTTGCAGATCGTGACTGGAGCGCCTCAATCCCCTCGGCCACCGCGGCCGGCAATGATCTGTCATCCGTTCTATTTAACTCACTTTGTGACAATAATCAGAACTTGGGACAAAATAATCAATGGCGTAAATATGGGAGCCACAAGCATGGATCAATCAACATTAAATGTCTGGCCTCTGCCGACGATATAACCTCCATGACAAATACCAGAAAAAAAAAGCCAAAGAGGCTCAAGAGACAATACATGAAATCGTTGACAAAACAGAACTACAAAATTCACATTAGATTTTTGCGGTACTTGGACACAGCGTCGCGGGAAGGCCGAGCGGTCTAAGGCGCCTTGCTGCGGAGCGTGCGGTTGCTCGCAGTCGGAGGTTCGAGTCCTCCCTGGGGCATGTTTGTTTACGTGTTTGCGTGTGTGTGTGTGTGTGTGTGTGTGTGTGTGTGTCGAGTGTGTGTCGAGTGTGTTGGTCCTTAGGTTAGTTTAACCTAGTTTAAGTATTCTGTAAGGCTAGGGACTAATAACCAACGAAGTTAAGTCCCAAAGTTTTTACAAATATTTGAACATTTTGGAGGCGGTGCGGTGTAGTGCGACACGTTACGGATTGAAGAGAAGATTAAGCACAACCTAAAAACTGTCCTTGTTGGTCAACACTTCAACGATATTGACGAGCTGAAAGAACATGTTACCACATGGTTGAATACACAGGCGGCAACCTTCTATGAAGAAGGCATAGAGAGACATGTGCTACGCTCTGGCAAGTGCCTACAAAATTTCGGAAGATGTGTAGAAACTTAGTTTAACAGTTGTAGATATTTGTACAATAAATATTTTTCCTGTATCTATACAAATTTTTTTTAATAATACCAAACGGAAGACATAAGTTGTACAATAATCTTACCAGAGACCTTGAACGCACTGATTATCACAGATGATATGTGGCAACAATACAAGTAGCGGCAGATCATCAGTTTCGGCGGCATTTATTCCTTCATTTGTGATTTCCGCATGGCGGAAGCTGTTCTTGATGGTTTGATCTGTGAGCCGCTACAACCTATGTGATGGATCCGAATGCATCTATCAGTGTAATATAAAAATCCTGCTTCTTGTCAATGCATTGTATTGTTTTGAATATGAGTTCACAATAACGGCTTTTCAGACTGCTAATTACCTCTTGGTCCATGGGCAGTATTAAGCTTGTCGTATTTGCGGGTATAAAATCAAGCTTAATATTCTCAAGACCAGAGAATACAGAATGTGCTGGACGATTGTCTACAATAAGCAGTATCTTTTTATAACCAATGTAGATGACTGAGAGTTTTTTTACAGGCGTAAAACAGCTAAGATTTTTTGATTTACATATCAAAATCATTTTTTCTTCTCTGTTCCATCCGCGTTAGCACAAACCAACACAGTAATTTGATCTTTAGATTATTTTCGACCAACACATTTTAGTTTTGTCAGCTGTTAATTTAAAGAAAATTCTTGTCTCGCCTACATTAAAAAAGTCTTAAAGAAGTCATAGTCTGCATTACCTTCACAAATTCTAGGCCACACGGTAGTGAGTCACTGTTGGATTGTTTCAGTGTTCACACAGTTGACTTCACCGCTCAATTTGCCAAAACTAATGCTGTCAGGTTGTTTAAATCTGTCAACCAACCACTGCAAAGAAATTCGTCATCTTTTAATTTCCTGGTTAAATTCTTCTTCTTCTTCTTCTTTCACCGTAAGGAGAGATCTACTAATTGCTGCAATGATGCTTCTCTGTTGCTTAAACGACAAAGTAGTATTTCATCCACTTCACTCCGTTCAGCATTTCGTAACCGTTTACATTTAGATCCATTTTCTTCAAACGCAGTAAAAATTTTATCCTTGTTTGCCCAAATCGTTAGGTCTGTGGAATTTACGAGTCCAAATTGACGACACACGTCCATCTCTTCAGCACCATTATCGATTGCAAGAATCATTCACATTTTCTTCCAACGTTAAAACTTTTCGTTCAGTGCCCATGCTGTTGTGAAATGCGTGCACTTCCTAAAAAATTCTTATGGAAACACATCTCACATCTACTGTTGACGAGCTACGGTGGAGTAGCCGAGCGGTCTAAAGCGCTTCGCTGCGGAGCGCGCGGTTGCTCACCGTTGGAGGTTCTAGTCCTCCCTGGGGCATCGGTGTGTGTGTGTGTGTGTTGTCCTTAGGTTAGTTTACCTTAGTTTCAGTAGTTTGTAAGCTACGGACTGATGACCACGCAGTTTGGTCCGATAGATTTACAAACATTTATTTTACTGTTGACGAGATCAATGAATCTCATCACTACTGTAGTACGAATGCGCTGAGAAGTCTATATTACATCCATTGTTGACGGAAGGGAGGAAAGAGAAGACTATTCCACTTTGCCATTATACCACATCAGATACAGTACATTAATTCTTGGAAAATGTCATACCTGACTGAGGCTGAAAATGACGTTATATGTGAGGTACAAGAACATGCATTTTTGCAAAAGCGAGATTGAGAAGTATGTTCCTTACGAAGAATATGGACTTATCATAGAAAACATGACGGTATGCTGAGATGTCGTTGTAACCGATGTCGTAACAAGAGAGTTCAACTGTATTCTGGAAATATATCTTAGGCTATGGTTGAGCCATGTCTCCACTATATCCTTCCTTCCAGCGGTACGAGTCCTGCAAGGTTTGCAGGAGAACTACTGTTAAGTTTGGAATGTAGGAGAGGAGGTACTGGAGGAAATAAAGCTGTAGAACGCGCCGTGAAGCGTGCCGGGATAGCGCAGTCGGTTGAGCGCTTGCACGCCAAAGCCAGACTAGTCAGGTTCGAATCCCAGTTTGCCGGCCGCGGTGGCCGAGGGGACTGAGGCGCTACAGTCACGGTCTGCACGGCTACTACGGTCGGGGGTTCGAATCCCCCCTCGGGCATGGATATTTGTGCCGTCCTAGTTCGTAAGTAGTTCATAAGTAGTTTGTAAGTTTAGGGACTGATGACCCCGTAGTTAAGTCCCATAAGCTGTACAAACGAATCCCAGTTCGCTAAACAGTTTTAATATGCCAACAAGTTTTATAAAAACACTTTAGATTAAATGCCTTTTAGTATTTAGTAACAAAGTTAGTAGTACGGAACGTCATGAAGAAACTGTACCAAATTTCAAGAATATTACATCAATAGTAAAAGGCACAGGAATATCGTCAGGAACAGTTCAGTTCTCATAATATACTCGTTATTGCAGTTTAAAAAACTTTTCAATTCAAAATTCCCAAGACATTTATTTTAAATATTTATTTAACATTTGCTTTAATCCTTACTATAAGAAGAAAAAGTACCAACTCAGTAAATTATCAACTTCGTGCTAGAAAATAGGGTGCACCGAGCCTATATTAGCAAACGGTAGATGTAAACTGGGACTTCACCTCAAGCCAAGATAGTATACTTGTCCACGTCAGTCGAGAGAAACACAGAAATGTTGTGTTTCGAAAGTTATGTGATCGCGTGTAGCTTCGGATGGCCGTAAACTGGTGGAGTGAATTTTTACCGATAGGTTATGGAAACTGCTAAACTTATAAGAGTAAACGTCTGCCACAATTCCTTTTCGATATTCTGTTTCGCTTTCCCCCCCGCAGACATTTGAGTATCCGCGTGGCAAGTGGTGGGACGTTTTCTCCTTTTTTAAAGCGAGAACTATTGACTTTAGCTGATTAACATTCGGGACTAAAAAGTAATTGTTTGCAATTTCGCATGGAATACGGACCTGAACTGATCCAAATGCTATTAAAGTAGAAAAAAATACGGAAATATTTAATGTAATGTACTTATGAAAACAATATGCAGATTTATTAAGAACTAGATAAATTCATTTTGGCCATAATTTCAGAGATTTAATAGTTTTTAGGAAATTTTCAGTTTCGACTAGCTAAACATTAATTTTCAGTCTGTAGAAAAGGCAGAGGTTGATAAAAATCGCGCACAAAAACAACATATCAGCAATGATTGTGTTTCTGATTAAAGCGCTTGTGCCGAAAATAATGTCATTAGTAAGAAGAAATCTTAACGTTCGATGACAAGAGGTCGCTGAAAGCATTTCTGAGAGTTTATTGAAGGCTGAGATAGTATTGAGCAGTACGTGTGTAATGCATCGCTACGCAGCATAGAGAAGCTAGCCGCTCGGAGTGAAGGCTTTGTGGGACACACACTAGGGCCTTGTGGGCGAAGCTCAGGTGGGTGCTGATTGCAGCTAAGGTTATGGGTAGTGCCTTGCCCCGCGGATAACGGGGTTACGCCTAGGCGGACAGTGACGGCCTCAAAGCAAGCTGCCTCTCCTTGTGCTCTGCTGATTCCCTTACCGGAGGCCGCCTTAGGAACTCAGGCTAAACCAAGTTAATTGAGCGTCTTACGAACACATGCTTGATCGCAAACTTAAGTATCAGCGAACTTTAAAAGTCAGACGTAAAGAAATGAACCAACTTAAGTTTTGTAAATAATGTTTAACAAAGTTGCAGTATTGCAGGAAAAATTTCACTTCCGAAATTCATTACGGCTGCCGTCTCATACCGAAAAGAAAACTTTCCCTACGGTTACTTTACATTTTATCTGAGCTGTTCATTTTATACAGTTTCCAAAATCTCATATACCTTAACATTTTCTTTCTTCGCGGTTTCCCACTTCCCTCTCTGCTGATGAACTATTTTGATAATAATTATACTTTTTGCCGTGGAGGAATAGCCGACGCACCAAGGCGCTTTGCTGCAGTGCGCGCGGCCGTTCCCCGTCGGAGGTTCGAGTCCTCCCTCGGGCATGTTTAATTTAGTTTAAGTAGTTTGTAAGTCTAGGGACTGATAACCTAAATCATTGAATCCCATAGGATTACAATCATTTAAACATTTGAATTATACTTTTAGTAAGTTCGAAATTTCGTAAGTGATATTTTATCAAAATTCCACTTACAAGGAGACACAGAGTTACCGGGTTTTTGTAAATTTTTACATTTATAGTACGGGAGTACGGAACGTTCAAATATTCAAATTGTTGTAAATCTATGGGACTTAACTACTCTGGTCATCAGTTCCCACGATTACACACTACTTACACTAACTTAAAGTAACTTTAGCTAAGGACAAAACAAACACCCATGCTCGAGGAAGGACTCGACCCTTTGACGGCGAGCAGCGGCGCGCTCCGCAGCTAGGCGCCTTGGAAGGCTCGGCCACTCCACCGCGGCGTACGCGACGTCAGAGCATTCACACAAGGATAGCGGCGGTGGCGACACCTACAACGTCCTGACCTGAGGAAAGTTTCCAACCGATTTCTCATACACAAACAGCAGCTGACCAACGTTGCCTGGTGAAACGTTGTTGCATTACAAATGTTTGTAATTCTTATGGGACCAAACTACGTGCCGCCCGCGGTGGCCGAGGAGACTAAGGCGCTTCAGTCACGGTCTGCACGGCCACTACGGTCGGGGGTTCGAATCCCCCCTCGGGCATGGATATTTGTGCCGTCCTAGTTCGTAAGTAGTTCATAAGTAGTTTGTAAGTTTAGGGACTGATGACCCCGTAGTTAAGTCCCATAGACTATACAAACATTTGAACATTTTTGAACCAAACTACGTTGGCCATCAGTCCCTAGACTTACAAACTACTTAAACTAAGTTAAACTAACCTAAGGACAACACACACATATCCATGCCTGAGGGAGGATTCGAACCTCAGACGCGGGAGACCGCGCGATCCGTAACGTGGCGCTCCAGACCGCTCGGCTACTCCCGCGCGGCAAACATTGTTGTGATGCATCGTGTAAGGAAGAAAAATGCGTAACATCATGTTTCCGACTTTGATAAAGGTCGGTTTGTAGCCTATCGCGATTGCCGTTTACCTATCGCGACACTGCTGCTCGCGTTGGCCGCAATCCAATGACTGTTAGCAGAATATGGAACCGGTGGGTTCAGGAGGGCAATACGGAACGCCGTGCTGGATCCCAACGTCCTCGTATCACTAGAAGTCGAGATGACAGGCATCTCATCCGCATGGCTGTAACGGATCGTGCAGCCACTTCTCGATCGCTGGGTCAACAGATGGGAATGTTTACAAGGCTACAACCAACTGCACGAACAGTTCGACGACGTTTGCAGCAGCATTGACTATCAGCTCGGAGACCATGGCTGCGGTTACCCTTTACGCTGCAACACAGACAAGAGCGCCTGCGATGGTGTACGCAACGACGAACCTGGCTGCACGAATGGCAAAACGTCATTTTTTCGGATGAATCGAGGTTCTGTTTACAGCATCATGATGGTGGCATCCGTGTTTGGCGACATCACGGTGAACGCACATTGGAAGCGTGTATTCGTCATCTCCATACTGGCGTATCACCCGGCGTGATGGTATGAGATGCCATTGGTTACACGTCTCGGTCACCTCTTGTTTGCATCGACGGCACTTTGAACAGTGGTCGTTTCATTTCAGATGTGTTACGACTCGTGGCTCTACCCTTCAGTCGATCCCTGCGAAACCTCACATTTCAGCAGGATAATGCACGACCGCACGTTGCAGGTCGTGTACGGGCCTTTCTGGATACGGAAAATGTCCGACTGCTGCCCCGGCCAGCACATTCTCCAGTTCTCTCACCAACTGAAAACGTCTGGTCAATGGTGGCCGAGCAACTGGCTCGTCACAATATGCCAGTCACTACTCTTGATGAACTGTGGCATCTGTACCTGTACACGCCATCCAAGCTCTGTTTGACTCAATGCCCAGGCGTATTAAGGCTGTTATTACGGATAGAGGTGGTTGTTCTGGGTACTGATTTCTCGGGATCTATGCACCCAAATTGCGTGAAAATGTAATCACATGTCAGTTCTAGTATTAATATATTTGTCCAATGAATACCCGTTTATCATCTCCATTTCTTCTTGGTGTAGCAATTTTAATGGCCAGTAATGTAACTTGTCTTCCTGTGAGACTGACTGATAGAACAGCAGATAAAGTGCGCATTAGTTCATAGAAATAGAATTTTCAAATAGGTAATTATTTTAGATTACAGCTATTTTTATACCTCATAAGCTCATACGTAGATGATACCACTGTTATGTATACGGTTGTTACGTTATAGATATCAGTGTACATACGGTTGTTCATCCTGTGTGATGAAAAAACGAATATTTTGATCAATAGTGAGACCCACTGAACGTTCTAATCTTTTCAGTGCCATAAATATTTGGTTTTCTAATACCTGTCTCTTAACTTTCTAAATTCTGCAGAACCAGTACCGAATCCAGAATCTTGATTGGGAAAAATTCCTCACTCGTGTTGTCACCCATCCCTGGGTAGCGTGTACAGTGTCATAGTAAGTAATGTTGACTGATGAGCGTACCGTGTTCCAAAATCTGGATGACAGAACAAAGCCGCGGTGGAGTAGCCGAGCGGTCTAAAGCGTCTCGCTGCGGAGTGCGCGGTTGCTCGCCGTGGAGGTTCGAGTCCTCCCTGGGGCATGGGTGTGTGTGTTTGTCCTTAGGTTAGTTTAACTTAAGTAGTTTGTAAGCTACGGACTGATGACCACGTAGTTTGGTCCGATAGATTTACAAACATTTGAACATTTTGACAGTACAAACATGCATAATGATGCCTCCTCACACAGTTATACGCAGATCACAAAAACGATCATGTGCCTGTGTTCCCACCTCACGACACTTAAAGATACGTTCTCCAACCGTGAATATTGTCGAGCATGCTCGTTTTGATGTTCCAGATGTTGTGATGTTGGAAGGCATAAAGTTGAATGGGAGTGCTGACCTCCAGGTCTCTGATCACGGTACACTCAGGAGAAGGAGCTCTTGGTACGAGAGGATTGACCTGATCGTTCCCAATGATCATGTGTAGGATTCGTTAGAGAGACGTATTCCAACATGTCTACAGTCACTAACGACCGTCCAACATTTGTCGACCGCTCTTCTGGAGAGTTGCAAAGCCCTACCAAGCATAGGAGAATGTCGCAGATTTTGCACTGCCATCCGTAATGAACCTGCTAAAACAGGGTAACGCATTATGCAGTGACATTCTGTAGTATATTGTAGAAAGCTCTCCTGTGTATGCTCCAAATTTCATTGAGAAATTTTACTGGGTAGTGACACATCATTCCAAAGTTACACTCGTCCTTAAGTATTGCGAATCAGAGTATAATAACAAGTGGCCGTATTTTCATACTAAAACAACAGTCAGAATATACATGCAAATATGCAAAACAATTCGTAAAACACGCATAAACGATATACAGAATAAAATAATACGATTAACAGATAGTTTCGTCAGTTTATCAGATTTAATTATCTGTACTCAATTACTATAGAGGTTTTCACGATTATAACCTAGCCGCGGTGGAGTAGCCGAGCGGTCTAAAGCGTCTCGCTGCGGAGCGCGCGGTTGCTCGCCGTGGAGGTTAGACTCCTCCCTGGGGCATGGGTGTGTGTGTTGTTCTTAAGTTAGTTTACCTAGGTTTAAGTAGTTTGTAAGCTACGGACTGATGACCTCGCAGTTTGGTCCGATAGATTTACAAACATTTGAACATTTTATTATAATCTAAATCTTAAAGGGAATTGAAAAAAAGGGCGTTTATACTTGGAATTCACTCTGTTGTTCAATGCTGCTATTGAACTAGACGAGGAGTGGCATCCTTTAGGTTTTCTGCAGTGAAAATTCTTCCTTTACCACTAAATAAGACTTTGCAGAGTGAAAAAGACCTTTCTTCGTCGCAAGCTGTCGCCGCTAGATGAGATAATCTTCAAATTTCTTCTATTGTAAGTTGTTCTTACATTTCGCATATTTTGCCGGCTAGGTGTTTAGCATTTTCATAGATTATTGTACAGCATTTTTAATATCAAGAACTACATTGACTTATTAGAAGGAATTTTTGTAACTCCTAGTCTTTCGAAGGACGGTACATGCCAATACATGATTCACTGTGAACAATGAATTACTCCTAGCCCTCAATTTCGTTACGATTTCTGGAAGGATTTAAAAGCGACTACTTATGTACTGCAATTTCAATTTTCAACTATAATAGGGAAAACAAATCATGCAGTTCGCGCATTGCGAATGCTGAACTTCAGCTACCCAATGGTGACAACCGATTTTGAATCTTTAAAGTAGCTCTCTCATTTGTGGTGAAATATTCATCAATTTTGGTTCTATACAACTGCACGTCTATTGCGCATGTACTGTTTTCCATATCGTCCATCACTAGCTGTGGCTGTACTTGTCCAAAATATGTGTTCCTTAACAATTTTCAAGCTCTGTATTACTGTCGTGGATTGTAGGCGGGAGTGTTGGAGCTGGTACTATGATTCTTGATTCTCCTGAACTTGAGTTCTCGGAATTACGTTGGTGACGTTCTCCGCAGTGCAGATCGTGCTCTTCCCCCAATGCAACTTATGATGCTTCTCATGACCTCTATTATTCATATGGTTCTGTAGCCGATAAAATATCTACATTCCTATAGCAGTTCCACAGCTACAGTTCATTGCTGATATTTTGTTGATTTGTATTGCGTTCTTTGTCCAGAATTATAGCAACAAACCGCTATTTCGGCCTGTTGTGTCGAATTCACGCTATAACCTTACAAACTGAGAACATATGTCCCTAACATTATGTTCCACACGCAGGATGACGTTCAACGTAACCATTCCAAATATGGCAACAGGTCACCTATCAAAGGGGGTAGTGTTTATTGGTTAATCCCAATTGACAATCGCCGCGTACTCATGGAGTATGGCTGTGGAAGGCCGTAGGAAGAAAGGAAGCAGGATAGTCTCAAACCGATGTGACCCGATAGCTTAATGTGAATCGTCATTTAGTTTCTCAGATGTGGCGACAGATTAAGGTAAAGCAGTCAACAATATAAGATTGGTTTCAACACCACAGTGCTTTACTAGGCATGGTCCTGTTTGGATGTGGTATGCCGTTACCTTCCTCCGACCTTCGAAATGACTTAACCATCAGGTATAGGGGGACCTACAGTTTGACGTGGATTCCGAAACACGGTGCTACTCGATATTTTTCACGACAGCAACACTGCCAGAGATGAAAAAAGTGGGAAGTGACAGATGAAAATCCCAGGATCTCGCGGGGATCGAACCCGCGACCTACGGATTTATAGTTTGGCTTTCTACCACTGCAATACCTAGCAGTACGGCGACAGATTTTAAAGACTGATACTTTAACCAGATGACCACTGCAGGGTCGACTACATGTGATATCAGAAATAAAGAACCATATTTGTCTCGTCGGTAACGTCGTAGTACTGCACGGGAAGTAGCATCTGACCCGTAGAATCCATTGTGATAGTTGTATTGAGGCAACACGTGTGCAGATGGCTTCGGCACAGTGGCCTTTATTGTCGCAGACCTCCTGTATACGGTCCGTTGATGTGATTCCACAAAAGGGAACGTCTAGAATGAAGTCGTCAGCGTACCTCCTGGACGCTCGAACTGTGGGAGAATTTTTTTTTCCCCACACAGATGGGTTCTGATTTGGTATGGAGAGTGATTTTCAATTGAGTGGCATCTTAAGTTAAAATGAGGCACGAGTTGTGGAGCAAAACATTGTGGAAAAAACTGATATTAAGGAGGATCCTTAATGGTGTGGGCAATGATTATAGTGACCGCTTGAATACCTCTTCGTGATATTGAACGGATGAATCGATAAGGTTTAACGTCTGTCAGGTATCGTAATAACATCTTTGGCCCTCATGTGCTGTTTCTCCGAGGTGCTCCAGGTGAACCTTCAGCGGGAGCGGGCGTTCAGTCTGTGGCATGACGCCTTAGTACGTGCGGCTAACCCCGCGCGGCCAGACGATGATCATTCGATATAATCGCTGAACACAGTGCGACGCCATTCATCAGCATACCAGGCTTCCTGGTTGTGGAACCATTCAAAACTCAGACGTTTGGGTTTAGGTGTGGTCTTAATAGCATGGAATTGTAAATCGTTAGTCGGGCTCTTGCTTTTTTCCGAACAGTGATACAAAATCTTGCAGAAAGTCCATTTGTTGTACATGGGTACCAGATGCAGATGTGAAGGAGCTAATATATGCTTGGTGCACAATATGTCGATCCTCCTTATCAGTGCTCCGATGTGCTCACCCGAAATCGAGGCGAAAATCTGCCAGATGTGATAACGCTGTCTCACACGAACACGTGTCCAGCGATCACTCTTCACGTGGCAGTATATACCCCACAAGGCTCGGTAACAGCAGTAAACACGAACAATACTAATGAACTCTGCTGTCTCTGTCACACTAAATAAATGTTCCTAGAAAAATTTGTTGGCCATCTCTGACACTCTCGCTTGCTAAAACGACCCACACCGATACACGCAGCGCTTCTTTTAATCTCTTTGTCTTCATTTTTATTCACTTCTACTGATTTAGCGTCTAAGAGTGCCAAGCATAAATAAAGGACTGTTTAAGCCGTTTTCATACGTCAGTTACACTTCGTTAAGAGCCTTCCAGTAATTGTGGTCGAATCAGCCTGCTCCTCAGCATACATGATAGTTCATTCATTGTTAATATTCACTGTTCCGTTCAAACACCACAGTTCTGAAAATCAGCCTGTTACTGATTTCTTAGTTAAAAAATACTGGTACCCTTTGCTAAATTATATCTACAAATACATACATATACTCCGCAAGGTACCTTGTAGCTTGTGATGGAGGATACGTTGCCTGCTAGTGCATTTTATCCCCTTTCCTGTTATGTCACTAATTTCTTCAGAAATAACTATTACTGGAAAATATATTTGTGAGTTACAACCTCTTCGCATCTTTATTAATCACCTTTTCGTGAGATGCATACAGGAGGAAGCAACTATTATTTGCTTCTTCTACGATTTATGCCCTCTAAATTTTAAGTTTCAACCACACAGGTATGAACAACGCTTCTTTTCTAGATTTTGACGAGCATCTCCATGACGCTTTTGTGCTTAATAAACGAACTTATGACGAAAATCGCTGTTCCTAGAAGACTCAAATCTTCCTTCCTCATTTGCGTTTCCACTTCGCCGGCGATTCCAAGTCCTCCCTCGGGCATGAGTGTGTGTGTTGTCTTTATTGTAAGTTAAAGTAGTTTGTAAATCGAAGCACTGATAACCATAACAGTTTGGTCCAATAGGTTTACAATGTGAACATTAGTTTTTCTTTACACTGTCACTCGTAGCCCCTATTCTGTTAATACCTCGTTTATCTAATTTCCTTAATATCTGTTCTAAACTCGGTCATGATTACAGATGTTATCTCTTACTGTGATTTGAATAATCACAGTAAACAACATCGTTTCTCCCTGAGGAGGTTCGTGCCGCACTTGAACACTTCTGATAACTCAATGTTCTACGGATTATATGCTATCACGGGTAACACTCTCTTAGTTCTGTTATCTACCACTTCATTATATGCTGTGTTTAACAAAAAGATACAGCCAAGCTCTTAAGAGGAAAAGAGAAAAGTTATATGAATGTGGATCTAGGAACTATGTTAGAATGCATCAGCATACAAAAACTCTATATTGAGTAAAAGTTAAAAATGCGTTCCTGATTACGTTCGACTTTTCGACCTTTTTCAGTTTCAGCGCAAATGTTTTGAGTTCAGTTTCGCTGAGGCTAATTTTAGCATCCATGCAATTTCCTGGTATCTCACTTAACCAGAACTATATCCATTATTTTTTTTATAGGAACACTTTAAATCTCTTTTTTGTTGAGCCTCTTAAAAGATGCAGAGTTCTTTGTCCCTTCATTGTTGGTGGCTGCGAAAAGAAACCTACATCAGCGCATTCAGGAATACATGTGATGGCAAGTTGATGCTATCGCACAAAATTTTTAAAATTTCATGTATCAATAAGCTTCATTTGCTTCTTTGAGCTCTTTGGTCCTTTATCACGATTAATGTTCTGTAAAGAGTTTTAGAAAATCAGTTATAACATGGAAATAAAGCTTTGGAGGAACAGTGTCCCTATAACCCACTTTCTTCTGCTGTGTGTAAGTAACGTGTTCTGGAAGTTTCGGCATTGGGAACATCCTGCATATAATAAAGACCTAACAACATGGTAATGGTATCAACAGTAGTTCCGCAATATGTTGCCTTCCGTATGTAAAGAAAACAGTACATTTAGAATTTCGCGCTATTAATACTTTCAGTCTTCCTACACAGTTCTACCGAAAACGAATGTAAAACCAGCTCGCGTAGTTAAAAATGAATATTTGTATCCAGCGATAATTTTTGTGTATGCTCACAGTGGGTACAGGACAGTCACTTGTACATCTGTTCACCGTGCATTAAATTAAATTGCCTCTTTTTCTTGATCAAACGTCTTCTAAAGCTTTTAATGTCTTTCACAGCTTATCTGTCTTGATAATTTTCTTTGATCTGTCAATTGTAATGTTCTGAGTACATGACCATCCCGTTAACTTTGTCTTATAGTAGCAAATAAACTACTGTCTGCTAGGTCATTTTATACGTTATATGTATTTTAAATTTGTGCCTCGGTATACGTTATGTAGCAACGAAAAAAAAGGAAGTCCACAATATTGACAACTGCAAACGAATCTGTTATAGACTATTTATGAAGAAAGAAGACGCCACAGAAAAGAGGTAGCTTTAATACCCAGAACCATACGGAACAGTATTCGGCAGCTACTGCTTCATAGGTTGTTGCATCTAGCGGATGGCATCAGCGAACGCAACTAATAACACCAGCAGGTTGAATTCACCGTGATGAACCAATTACTGGCATTACAGAGTTGCACTGCAGCTTTGGACGCACAGTGAGCGTCAATTATCAAACGCACTGCCTTCGTTTCATAGAAGCGATTGAGCTACAGCATTATGTTTGGACGTAGTCGAGTCGCGGTTATTTCTCGCGAGATAGAACTGCAACTATTGCTAAATTGAAGCTATTACTTGAAAGGGATTCCTCACGCCGGCCGCGGTGGCCGAGGGGACTGAGGCGTTCCAGTCACGGTCTGCACGGCCACTACGGTCGGGGGTTCGAATCCCCCCTCGGGCATGGATATTTGTGCCGTTCTTAGGATTAGCTAATTCATAAGTAGTTTGCAAGTTTAGTGACTGATGACCCCGTAGTTAAGTCCCATAAGCTGTACAAAGATTTGAACACTTTTTGATGCCTCACAAAATAATTCGGCAGTACTCGAAACTCTATACTTACTGCCGACACGGAAGAGAACGGAGATAAGAAAACTGGCGGACTTAACGTTGCCGTCTTTATTTAATCGATTTTGCTTTCCTCAAATCTGTTATTGCTGAGTAGTAGATTAGAAGACGCGTCATTACAGTATCGCTTCGTTCACTGTTCATCGAAAGAGGAATGACGAACGGACAGATTTCCCTGAAGTTAAAGGAGCAAGCAGTTAATGTTATCGCCATAAGCATGATAGATTGATCATAATCTTCCGTTTACGTGCCTTTAGATATCAATAAATGGGTTGCACACAGAATACGTTTGTAATAATTATACTGTTGTTTTACGTTTTCTCCTTGTATAGGTGATTTCACGAGTCATTGTTTCTCTTTCCTAGATGAAATACCATATTTAATTTACGTGATAACCACATACGAGCTTGTCTCGTTGTTCGGCACTTCCAGGACTTTTCTCTATATTCTCTGCTTTCGAGAGAATTATATTTCGGCAGTAAATATAGACGCAGCGCTTTAATTTTTGACTCGTCTTTATTGTTACAATTAACATTCTTCAGTATAATTCAGGTAATTTTAAGTTGAATGAAACCTTAAAATAAGGGAAAAACCTTAATTGGGCTTTTTACAGAAAATTCTTCAGTAAAGGAAGGAAATAGACAGGGATGAAATATTACAAAAAATATTATGTCTTCATGTCTGAATCGAAATGATTATTGACAGCGCAGCGGAGCTTTCACAGGTGTAATTACAAACTGCAGCTAACTTATCTGATTATTTCTATGCTTAGAGATAGAGGAGGATATTTTCTCCAAAATTTTGTCTGCCATAAATCTACTCTCTTGATTTAGCCTGAGGGTTCGTAAATTACTTAAATATGTGGAGATACTAAAACAACAATTTTTTTCTATTGCGAAAGTATGTACTTCCAACGTTCAAATTCTCAAATATTTGTAAACCTAAACGATCAAATTGCGGACTTCATCGGCCCCTACACTTATATACTACGTAAACTAACTTACAATAAGGACAAAACACACACACACACACATACACACAAAGGCGCGCCCGCGCTCAAGGGTGGACTCGAAACTCCGACATGAGCGGCCGTGCGATCCGTAACATTTCGCCACACATCGCACTCCAATTTTCGCGCGGCTGTGTAAATAAGAGAAATATGAGTTGTGTGAAGAAGCCAGTTAAATTCGACAGTAAAATATTTCTCTAAATATCTCGAAAATGTTATGGTATGTGAATTGGACAATGCTGGCAGCCATGCCTTCACATTAAGTACATGCAGGAAGTATGCAGGTGTTATTAAAATCCTGCATCTGCACTTGTTCACGAAACGCTTAGATATAGTGACTCTGTTATTCAGTAGAGGATTCATCCCGTTAGCTTAGGCATTGTTTGTAAATTATGCTTTCATTGGCTCTTGAATTAAAATAAAGTGGCCCCAAAACGGATCTCTTATACCAAAAATGCGCAGGAAATATCCGTGAACAAACTCAGAAAATTCTCCCTAGTGTTCCACTCTTCCATTACTTTATATTTTAATTTTATCGGTGGAATATATGCTGTAACACTCCCATCCCACATTATTCTTTGACAGAAGGACGAACAAAAATTTTTTTTATTTATTACCATTTTTTTACATTATGCTCCGTCCGAGACGTTATTCGTTATAGTGCTGTGTGGAAACTGCCAAATGTATATTAATAGCCGAATTGCTGTTCTTGTAAGTGGATTTCACTTCTCAGCGTGTCTGAAAAATTATAAATACATAGGTAATGTCAGGAATTGATTTTTGTGTTTAAATATCGAATGTAATACTTAGACGACGTCCACACAGAGTCAAAAATGTAAGTAGAACTAACATATTTAAGTGCCATGCCAGTCACAACTCACACAAAATACGTAATAAAAAACACCTTTCATACCATCACCGACCTATAAAAACATGTTCACCAATTCTTTTAATGCAAAATGTTTAAATGTTTGTAAAGCTAAGGGACCAAACTGCTGAGTTATCGGTCCATAAGACTTACAAACTACTTAAACTGATTTATGCTAAGGACAACACACACACACACACACACACACACACACACACACACACACACACACACACAAACAGACACACACACACGCACACGCACTGAGGGAGGACTCGAGGCTCCGGCAGCTGTGTGTGTTGTCCTCAACATAAGCTTAACTAGGGACTGATGGAGACTGCAGTTTAGTCCCATAGCTTACAAATATTTGAACAGTTTTTCATTTGGGGAAAACTCTCAGGTGGAGTGCGACTATGGAAGGGAGGAAAAGATGTGAAAACGTCGGAGGGTTCAAGACAGTTAAATCGTACCTCTCAAAGAACATACTGCACGACAAAGAATTATGTACTTAATACTAAGTGTGAATTAGTAACAAAGTAAAATAAAATAGAATGTCTCTTCCTCTCTTCGGTATATTTGCACAGAATTATTCATATTCTCCGCTTTTTTAATTTTTTTTAAATTTATTTATTTATTTTTTGCAAGGCACCCTCTGACATGTGCCATGCGAACAGGTATGTATCCTGTGACCTTCAAGATCGGAGCAAACCTAAGCATTCTGACAAAGTTCGTACGTTAAGTACCCTCCACCGTGCACCAAACGAAATTTTATACAGACAGTAACATTCCTCTTGTTTCTATGGTCCAGTGTGCAAAATTTCATAAATATCGGAACAAAACCATAGATTTGTATGCAATAGAAACACAGGGTCACACTGAAAAACGCACTTTGTTGTTCTCAATTTTTAAGTTTTATTTCGTACAACCCGTGTTTTGAGAATAACGAAAAAAAATGATGTGACGCGACCAACGTACTTAGGGATCCGTTTTTATGTTGCCCCATGCACCGTATGAAAATTTAGGTAGACGGTGACCTTCCTTTTGAAGGTCAAGAATGCAAAGTTTCGTGAAGATCGGAATGAAACTATAGATTTCGTCAGTCTGTAGGAAAAGTATCCTCCACCATGCACCTTCATTCCGTCCTATCGCCAAATACTTTCTTGGCTAACATCTTCTACCTTTAAACTACATACCGGCAAAATTTCAGCTTCATAGTTGCAATCGTTTTAGAGATTTCGTGTTTAGTCATTTAGTGAGTGAATGACGAATTATGGGTCCTACAATGCCATTGTTTACCAGGTTCGTAGAGTGGAATATTAGGAAACTGTCTGCGAAATGTGTTGTAAATTGATTTGATAGTAAAGACGTAGTAAATTACAACGTCATTCTTATTAGGGCAAAGTTTCTTGTATCCCAATGTCTCTGAGGTGATAGCACCTGAACTATATGTCGTAATACGATATGATTTCGAAGGTACATCCAGTGGAGTATATGTAAAAAGTTTGCAAAATACGTCGCGAATAGAGTTAGTAGGAACGACGTAATAAATCAAAACGTCATTTTTGATGAGGCGGTGTTTCACTAACGTAATTGTTTATAACTCCATATCTCATAAACTGTGAGTCGTACGTGAGACGTATGTTCAGTGGTATGTGTGTATACTGTTTGTAACATTTCTCGCGAATACAATTAACTGTTTACGAGTAATAAATTGTAATGTCATGCCAAATGCCGTAATTTTGCTGCATGAACGCCGAAAAAGTAGTAAGCGACAACCTTTTTCCATTCATCATTTTTCTGGGGTTGTCAGCGAGAAAAAGTTTCCTAAAGGTTTGAAATTATGTTTGAAGTTTGTTGCAAGTCGCTAAGTGCTGTCCTTCTCAAATAGTGCACTGATAAAGTCACACTATCATGTGCCGCAATACGGGGAAGTTTTCATTGTTTATGACGTCACATTTCCTGAACTATCGGCTCTATCGCAAAATCCTTTCTTAACTGACGTCTTCTATCGATGAACTACATTTCTCCTGAGTCTCAGCTTCGTAGGTGAAGTAGTTTTCGAGATTTCGTATTTAGTCAGTGAGTGCGTGAGTGAGTGTGTGAATGAGTGTTCTTTCGCTTTTATATAGATGGAGATTATGGAGAAATTTTAATACATATTTCAAGATATACGTGTGGATAAGTATGCAAAGAAGGTGTAGGGTTATTACATGGTTGTGATGACAGCTAAATAGTAGTTTATATATACATAATCAGTTACCTGTTCTGTTACGGTATGTATGTAAGGGAAGTTAACATTCAACGAATAAATCTGTGTGAAAATTAATCTTTTAGTAACTGTAACGCTGCATTAGTGCAAGCCGTCAAACTTTGTGTGTATTGAGTTGTTATGATGAACTGTTTATCATTCTCAAATGACCCGTGGGTATATGAACAACTAACAAACAAGCAAACTGCTGCTTTAAGATGTACCGGTACTGCCGTCATATATAATGCTGTATGAAAATAACACCTTGCTTTCTATGCCACCACTTCCTGTCATCTTGTTTGGAAAGCATGGACGGCCCGTTTCAAAGTCCCCGGTCAGCCAGTATATGAACAGAACAACATGCGATCCAGAGGATAGCAACGTTAGCTGGCAATGTCAATTTAACGTGAGATCATTCTGACGCGTTTCTCTCCAGGGACACGGAGCACGGATAGACTTATGGAGAAAACGGATACTGCATTAGCGAATCGGAGAGCAGTTGAGGGACTGGGCACCTGTGACGGGGCAGAAATGCTAACGCAAGGAATTCATCGCAGCGCATTAGCCATCGCATTACAGAGTCACAGAATGGGTAAAGTGTTATACAAAGTTCCGTGCTTGTTGATTGAAGCGTCCAACAGTATACAGGGTGAGGCGCTTAAATCTGTTTTTCAGAATGTTTGGAAAAATACAAATCGAATTAAAGAAAAGTTGCAATTCAGTTTGTTTCCATTAACGGAAAGCTCGAACTCCTGCACCATTCCCAGTGGCGGGCGGGAGAGGGGGTGACTCTGAAATCTTAAAAAGGAACCCCAGTTTTTTATTGCCGATATGGATTCTCCGTGAAAAAATACGTAGCCTTTGTGTCAAATGTTTTTTCCGTTCATGATAAGTGGCACTATAATCGGCAAAACTAAAAATAAGTTGAAAATGTTTGAAAAAGGTAATAACAGAAACAAATACTCATCACTTGAAATAAACTTAAGAGACTTTAGAGAGAGTGAGCGAGCGGATGCGAGTGAGAGAGAGAAGTAGAATGACAACATCGCCATCTAGCGGATTCTCCACTTAATAACTGACCACTTTGCTGACCTTAGTATGCACTTGAACATCCCACAGGAATGTTCTAGGCGGAATTTTAAATTTCTTTTATGTTTGACGTATGTCTTTGACAGTGATTATTTTAAAAGGAATCTTTTAGTTTTACATTTTAATACTTTTTAAAAGATATGCTGAGTGTGAAGATAGTGTTCTCATTTATGTATTATCAAAATGTTTGATGAATATTAATTCCATTGTATTGCTATAGCCTTCGATAATGACGAAACGTCGAAACTCGTAAGGCCTCCATAATTTGAAATATGTGGTGAAAACTCTAAAGTTCATTTCAAATGCATCAAAATAGCCATGTCTCACAAATGTCTAATGGCGACAGCCAGAAATGCACATCAGATTAAGAATGTCAAAGTACAGTCTTACGGTAGTAACACTGAAAGTGGGCCTTTGCGATCGTCTTTTGACAGCTCGAAATTTAAATGAAAATAACGGCTTAACCATGCATCTGACACGAAATATGTTCAAATGTTTGTATAGCTTATGGGACTTAACTACGGAGTCATCAGTCCCTAAACTTACAAACTACTTATGAACTAACAAATAATAAGGACGGCACAAATATCCATGCCCGAGCGGGGATTCGAACCCCCGACAGCAATGGCCGTGCAAAACGTGACTGGAGCGCCTCAGTCCCCTCGGCCACCGCGGCCGGCACGAAAATCGAATGACCGAATTTGTAGAGGAGAAAATTCTCTACAACTCTGCTCTCTTATGTTTTTTTTTTTTCATATCTCGTGTCGTTTCAGAGATATTTGCAAAAATAACGGCGATTTTGGGATGTCTGCCTGTCCGTAATGTGTTCCCTGTTTTTAAGACGAACCGTTCAACTTATCAGCACCAAATTTTGCACACATAATTGTAGACCGCCAGAGACCAAAACCTCCCTTTTTCAAATTTTTCGGACAAAAATACGGTAGTAATACCAAAAAAAGCCGTTTGTAATATAATTGTAATTGCAAACGAACCGTTCATCTGACCCGAAAATTGAATAAGCTAATTGGTAGAGAACCCAATTGGTAGAGGGGAAAAGTCTCTACAACTTCACTCTATTATGTTTTTTTTTTCATATCTTGCATCGTTGCAGAGATATTTGCAAAAATAACAGCTATTTAACGATGTCTGTCTGGCTGTAATGTGTTCCCACTTTTTAGGTCGAACCGTTCAACCGATCGGCACCAAATTTTACAGACATAATTGTTGGCTACCAGAGTCCAGAACCTGAAATATTTCGAATAAGAAATACGTTAGTAATACCACAAAAAGCCGGAGATATTTGCAAAAATAACGGAGTTTTGACACCCTCCATTAAAGTAAGGAAAACCAGCCGTTCGCAGATGTCACGTGACATTCTTCGCCCAGAACTGCTCTGGCATACGCCATCTTGCGTTGCGTACTTTATGATTTTCTTATTGTAACTTAAACGTTGTTGTCATTTCAAAGCAATGGCGCACTGAAGAATTAACAAAAAAACGTCGTTCTTCGTACGATAAGTGATAATCTAGTGTCTTCAAATGGCATATTAGCATCAGTTAACAACGGCTGTCAATAGTATAAGATTAAAAAGCCCAATTCATAGCTGTTAGCTGTAGCGTAGTGGGCAATGTTTTGGACTGTGACGCTGAAGGTCAGCGGTTCGGAATCGGTCAGTACCTAATTTTTTTCCTACAAGCGTTTCAGACACTCTTATTAATTAATTTCTTATTATTTAGATTATTATTTTGTTCGAAATGTTTGTAGAAACTTATAAAACTACAAATCTAAAGTGGGCCGTAAAACACGTCAGTGCGATTATTTTTTTATTTTTTTGATAATGCTACCATGTGACACCTTCCACAATCGAATGAAGCACAGACTGTGATAATGCTCTGTCAGTGGTCAGACGTAATTGTACTTCAGTGATTCGGACTGTACACATCTCTACGCAACTATTACACGACTTTAACACTTGCAGAGAGAGATGAAATGATTTCCTCGTGCTTTGAGGCTCATGGAAATGCTGAAGAAGCTCCTTAGATGTATGGTAATCTTTTCCCTGACACGAATATTCCTTCTGCAACGACTTTTCGCAGTATTGGCCAAATGTTAAACCTAGGGAAACAGTCAGAGGTCTGTTCGAGATATTACCGTTTTAAAACGATTTTCAACTTATATTTATTTTTGGAAATTACAGTGTCATGAAACGAAAAAAATATTTCATACAAAAGTTACATACTTTTTCACATGTAATCCAAATCTGCAATAAAAAGTAGGGGTTCCTATTTAAGATTTCCAAGCCACCTCTCCATCCCGCCCGCGGGGCTGGTGCAAAAGGGTCGAGCTTCATGTTAATCCATGTCTCTCTTGAAAGTGAACAACTTTTATTGCAGCTTTGCTTTAATCTGATTTGTAATTTTCAAACTCTTCCGAAAAACAGTATTAAATGCCTCACCATGGTAAATATTGAAAGGAAGATATTGTGACGTGAGGTCTGCTTGTGCATTGACGGAGTGTCTAGTAACAGCGGACGATTGTTCGGTGTTTAAGGTGCACCCAGGCCGTCGACTCACTAAATCAGAAACTAATACTTTTATAAATAGCGTATCACCAGCAGGAATGGATTTATTCAATGCCGACATAATATCGGAATGGAGAAGTCCGTGAGTGACATAACCTTCGTGGCACCATTTTTTCCGCCTTCGGTCACTCAGTAGTTATATTAAAAGCTAATGAAAAGAAAGATCCTGACATGAGGGAGTCATGTCTTTTTGCTAATACACAACATAGTAGTGCGATTAACGTTGATACAACATAGTACGCGAAGTAGATGGCTAAAATGTATTGTGCGTTCAAAAGAGAAATATTTTCACTGCATTCAGTGGTAGTCTATTAATATTAGCGTACTGTGTAACATCTCCTAGAAACTTGAGTTGATGACAGTACTAACCTCGTGATATATTTTGGAAGTTAAGTAACAGTAGACGTAAAATGTCAGCTATAAGCCAAAGGTCGAGCCTTCCTAATGGAAAATACATGAACACTAGTGTAATATCACATTTTGTTGCTACCACGTTATCTTGTATTTGCAGCGTTTAGTATGTAACCGCCCGACAGAATACAGGTTCCATAGGCCCAAGAACCGCTTTAACACATTTTGAATTCAGGAACTTCCAATAGGAAAACGATTGCTAGGTCGCTTTAAATCAGACCACTTGTGAAACTCAAAGTGAGTATTCTTCACTTATATTATGATAATGTTTCATCAAATTCAAATAGTTAAGCGAATCACACTCGGCATAATGATATTACTGTGACTCGACAAGCTCTGTGTCTCATTAAACAATGAATCCAAAGCTTTCGTGAAGGTACAGTATCTTATCAAGTGTCCAGGCAGGATGATTCAAAGGAGTGAAGGAATGTTGTAGGTCAGAAGTTTGGGATGTCCTTAACAGTTTCTTACAATGTCTCTCATTTAAATAGGTCTACTGCTTACGTATGTGAAATCGAAGTTCATGGAGGCAAAACGCAGGTCATAAGTTTGGTGTGCATAAAAAGTCAGTGATACAGGCGGATATCCTATCTCAAAGACTTTTTGCATGGCTCATCCATCAATCATCCTTTTCAGCTGCTACAAATGCTGTTGCGGTTGATGTAGGATCGATGTGTGTAGGGGGCACAGCCTGTTGTTTCGACTACATATAAGTCACCAATTTCGCGAAGACAATGGAACACTGCTTACAGCATTTCATAGGTCGCCGTCATTGCTTTGTGGAGCATCAGGAAAAAGTTATATGTATGGAGAGAAATCAGCGTCATCTGACGAACAGTATGTCGACTCACGGCAGTTGGTATACTGAGTTCGTTGGTGTGACTATGAGGTTAGGTGTATCAGAACAAAATTACATACAGTATCATTCTTATCTCACGGCCAACAACTTTTCACTTTGTTTAAGAAAACTAAAACAAATCTTATCAAATTTGATTCCATATTGGATCACTGTGCTCAACGTCTGTTTTAATTAGCGGCAATCAGTCGCAAATATTTATTTATTTATTATTTGGAAATCTAGATTTCAGTCACTGTGTGACCATATCAATGGTTAAAAAACGTGGTGTAAAACATATAAAATTTTCATTCTGAACGTAATCCCCAACGAGAAGACAACATTTTGTTTGTTGTAATCTCCTATTTAAAGCATCAACAATGGCCACACAATGAATGAAATTTATATCTTTAATAATAAATAAATATTTTCGAATTGTTGCTGCTCATCTTACACAAAAGCAAATCTGTCCTCGTCGAATTACACTTTTCAAGTAACCCTTCAGCGAGGATTCTACGCTGTGATAAGTACAAGATATTGTTAATTACCTAATGGGCATTTTTGAAAGTTAATAAATGGGTTTGGAAAAGGTTATTCGACTCCTAATATTTCGGGACAGTTTATATACAGGCTGATTTAGAATTCCTATAATAGGCTTCAGGCCGTTGTAGAGGAGATTTGTTAGATAAGATTTTGATTAGGAATGAATGTCATGAAATGTACCGTTTGTATAAACAGTAAGTTTGAAGAACACGCTACGTACGCAACTAAGAGGAGGACATCCTCGTCATTCCCCGCTATAAATACTAGTATATCACAGGTCAACTTCGTCAGATTACAACAACGGATGAGAGGACCTGGTAAATTCATAACTAGGAGAGTTTACTGTGGTATTCACAGACGGGCTGCAGTCTCGATTTTGAGGAGGATGTTCTCCGTCATGCAGAAGAGAAACCGATGACGAAAACTCGAAACATTGTACACGCCATGGGGACTTCTAGAGCACTCAGGTTAAACCTCATTGTCGCCTTACTGTGCGTGCAGTGAAGCGGGAGATTGGAAACTGATCTGATCTTCAAAGTAATTTTGCAACCAAACGGTACGTTTCCGAACTTGGATTGCGTATCTACAATGGAGTGCGCATTCCGAAGACGTCAGTTCAAACCCACCTACGGCCATTTCCCGAATATATAATTTTCTTCACATTATAGAAACATTCTATATCATCCTCTCGGTATTCTAGCCTTTGTAAACTGTTTCGTATAAATTTTCAGTTCACTTTAGACGTGGTTATTATTGTTTTAGTTTGAAAAGGACGTAAAATGTAAAATAACGCCTAGCAGTTTCATGTCGTGGTTGTTGTTGTTATGGTCTTCAGTACGGAGAATGGTTTGATGCAGCTCTCCACCCTGAGCAAGCCTTTTCATCTCCTCATAAGACCGGCAACCGAGATCCATTTGAATCTGCTTACTATGCGCGTCTCTTGGTCTCCCTCTGCGATTTTTACCCCATACACTTCCCTCCAATGCTAAATTTACGATTCCTCGATATCTAAAAATGTACCTACCAAGCGATCCCTTCTTTTAGTCAAGGTATGCCAAAAATTTCTTTTCTCACCAATTCTGTTCAGTACCTCTTCATTAGTTACGCGATCCACCCACATAATCTTTAGCATTCTTCTGTAGCACCACATTTCAAAAGCCTCTATTCTCTTCCTGTCCGCACTGTTTATCGTCCATGTTTCACTTTCGTACAAGCCAACACTCCACACACATGCCTTCAGAAACGACTTCCTTACACTTAAATTACTATTCGATATTTCTCTTTTTATAAAATAAATGTTTGTATAGTCTATGGGACTTAACTGCAGGGTTATCAGTCCCTAAACTTACAAACTACTTATGAACTAACTACGACTAAGGACGGCACAAATATCCATGCCCGAGGGGGGGATTCGAACCCCCGACCGTAGTGGCCGTGCAGACCGTGACTGGAGCGCCTCAGTCCCCTCGGCCACCGCGGCCGGCTTTCTCTTTTTCAAAAACGCTTTTCTTCCCATTGCCATTCTGCAATTTATATCCTCCGTGCTGCGTCCATCATATTTTTTTTTTTTTTTTACTGCACAAGTAACAAAATTCATTTAAGTTACAACCTTTATTGAGTCGTTAACTAATTTAATTCCTTCAGCATCGCGTGATTTTTTAAGACTGCATTGCATTATCTTTGTTTTCCTCATGTTAATGTTCATTTTATACGCTCTCTTCAACACACTGTCCATTCCATTTAACTGCTCTTCCAGGTCGTTTGCTGTCTCTGACAAGATTACAATGTCATCAGCAAAACGCAATGTTTTTGTTTCTTCATCCTGAACTTTAATCCCTATTCCAAATTTTTCTTTGCTTTCCTTCACCACCGGCAGGATGTACAAATTGAATAACATCGGAGAAAGGCTACAACCCTGTCTTACTCCCTTCCCAACTAATGCTTCCCTTTCATGCCCTTCGAGTCTAATAACTGCGGTCTGGCCTTTGTACAAGTTGTAAATAACTCTCCTTTTCCTATATTTTACCTCTGCTGGCTTTAGAATTTGAAAGAGTGTATTCCAATCAACATTGTCAAAAACTTTCTCCAAATCTACAAAAGCTAAAAATGTAGGTTTGCCTCCTTAATCTATCTTCTAAGATAAGTCGTAAAGTGATTATTGCCTCCCGTGTTCCTACGTTCCTCCTGAATCCAAACTGATCTTCCCCTAGGTCAGCTTCTACCAACTTTTCCATTCTCCTATAGATAATTCGTGTTAAAATTTTGCAACTATGACTTACCAAACTGGTGGTTTGTATTATTTCATAGTAATTGTTAATACGGTCTAAATGTAGATCCTCTGACAACGCCAAAATAAGCCTGTTAGTATAAAACATGGACCCCAACTGAAAGAAGAAACTAATTTGAATATACGTGCAGCATTGTACGGAAGATAATCTTGGACTACGAGAACAGCGTAAAAGAAGAGACTCAAAGTATTTTAGATGTGATATTATAGAATGACGTTGAAGCATAAGTGTTCTGTAGAAAAAAAAATGAGGCTCTCCGCAGGATTGGAGAGTAAAGGGAACAGTTAAAAACGATTATTGAAACAAGTGATATGATGATGTGTCATGCGTTCTGTCATAAGGAATAACCTGCTTATTACTAGAGGGAGCCGGAGAACAAACATTGGAAGGCTGGTATGAGAACACACACAAATTATGGAATACGTTGGGGGCTAGTACAATCCGCAAATGATAGTCGCAAGGAAAGTATTCATGAAGGATCGTATCAAACATGCCTGTAGGCACATGGCACAAAAAGGGAAATGGCACATTGTGAATCCATTACCGTGATTGCGTAAATAAGATTCTTTAATTGTAATAGTTATTATATCTTGGTTTGCTTCTTGTATTTCAGGAAAGCATGTATTTCATAACACGATGTGGACTTCATGCAAAATCGGAAACTATGAGTCATAAAATTTCTGTTGGCTATTTACGCACGCGCATGAGAAACATACGATAAATGAGCAACATAATATGACTGATTATGACTGTACAATGAACGAACGTAACACATGCTTCGTCAAATGACTTAAAATTACGCCACGCGGAAGTAGCCGTGTGCTCTAAGGCGCCTTGCTGCGGAGTGCGTGTCTGCACCCCGTCGGAGGTTAGAGCCTTCATAATGCCAAAAGAGTGCTCATTCCTAGTGAATACTTTCCTTTGCTACCAATAGGAAAGCGGGAAATTTCTATGAAAGCACTTTTTCTTCTTACCTTTATAAAGCAGATTAAAAAGTACTGCCGTTGTTTCGTAAATACATTTTTATGACTTGTTTGTTGCGCATTACTTCTGTTTTCCACAAACAATCCATACTTGAGTGAACAATGAAGATTAAAAGACAATACAGCTCAGTAGATCTGTGCAAGAGAATATATATTTCAACGAACTTTCAAACAGTGCGACAAGTAATTTAAAAATTACAATAATTATTGAAAATTTAAACTGTGGGACAGATACCTTTTTTGGTCATTGCTCTTTATTTTTATCACAATCACAGGTTACAAAGTTAGGAACGGATTGCTGTTTTGTCCACTGCACTTTATTTCCATTACAAACTCACGTTACTGTGGGCCAGCCACTCTAGTGCTTCGGTTGGGAGATATCTCGTAACGTATTCCTGAAAGATGATTCGAGGCAAACCAGGAGCAGGCGAGTGACTGTGCTCTGCAGCATTTCTGAAGGTCGTCACTGAGTCCGGCTCTTCCTGCAGGTACCATTGCTTGTGGGAATAGTGTTGGTGTTGCACCACTCTTCTGAGAAGCAAAATCGTCATAGCTTCAAGGTTAGACACTTAGTTAGTTATATTCACAGAAGATTTATAAATAATTGGTACTTTTCCAAAACTTTCATTTAGTACAAATTAAACTTTCCTTTAGAGTGAATGTTATTATAATTTTTCTCGCTAATTCGTTTTGTTTGTTCAGAGTTCCTTAAATGGCATATGATCCATAAAGCAATTACCAACATTTGTTGGTTTACTTCAAATGCTTATGAATATTGTTTGCAATAGCTTTCACAATGTATGACAGTGAAAGTACGTTAATGGCAGGTTTAACTATTATAGACTTCGCGACCTGTCTGTTATCAGTTACTGTGCTAGACTTGAGTTTCCAAATCAGGTGGACTTTAAATTACCATTTTGAAAAATACAAATAATTTCAAATCACGGAAACTGATAAATACGTTCCTTGAGGGTTGTATCACACATTTATAAATTTTTCAGAACTTTGACGCATGTCATAACTACTGCTGTTCCTCGTCTTTTTCAAATCGTTTTCTGGAGGCTTCACATTTCGAATTCAAAGCAAAGAAGATACAATGGTTACTACAGACTGAGAGTTTTCTAGACGAACAAAGTTGTTGGGATAAGAGCTACATGTAGAACTCTATTGGCACGGATGTTCTCCCCTTAGGTTTCCTTCCTCATGTAGATCACTATAGGATGACGCAACAAAGAAAGGTGAAGAAGAAATGCTTGTTCTGAGAGTTGCTATTTCAAAATTACGACAACACTAGGAACCATAGTTCTATGAATGCAGCAGAAATAGAGAGAGTAAGAATCTACAAAGTCTAAAATCTTGTAAGGGATATTATGTTGCACACGCAATTTCAGAGAAAATTACAACACATTCAATACCTACGCCTACCTGATAAATGAAAGGACACTGTTAGTTCGATTTTGTTGTTTTGGATGAATTCTAGAGTTTGCAAAATATATTCTTTTTTTTCGTGAGAATAACTGAATTGCCAATGTCAGACTTTTGATTATGATATTTTTTAAATTAATTTATTTTGTAGTTTTCTCTAAGTCTTTTCTTCATATGTTACCGTTTTGTTTTATGGGGTTTTTGTTCCCTTTGAGTGTGAGTTTTATTTGTCCAGAAACTAGTTCCATTGTAAGTTTGAATTGAATTCAGGAGTATTCATTCTCCATGTTGTTTTATGATCTGTACAGATTCTGTTATCATGTTTCCTATTGCTCTTTGGGACACCATAGTGTGTTTCAGGCCCTTTTCTTGTTCAGTTAAATTGTCAGTTACGTTAATCACTCTTTCGTTAAATGTGTGTTTGTTGTATTGGTGTTGTGTCGGGTGGGGGTTAGGGTCATTTAGAATTTTGGTAAGTTTCTTTTTTCAGGTTAGATGTTTCCTTTTAATCTGGTGTCTTGGTATGTCCTGACTCTGCATAAACTCATCAAAAATGGTTCATAATTAATGTGATTTGCTAGTTGTATATGGGGTTTATATAATTTAAAATTCAATGCTCCTTTTTTTTTTTTTTTTTTTTTTTTTTTTTTTTTTTTTTTTTTTTTTTTTTTAATACAGAAAGCAGATTTCAGCTTTAAGTTTTGTATATTGTGTTGCAGGTGACATGTTGCTTACAGCTATGACTCCATAGTTTTGGATTGCTTTACTAGTCAAACATTTCGTTAAATTTTATGGTACGTACTGCATTTTCAAGATCTGTGTTTGTGTGCTGTAACTTCTTGAAGAGCTGCGAAGAAAATACCTGAATTAGCATTGAAATTGTCATCTAGTGGATGTTGCAGTTTTTATTTCAGTGCTTGCTACGATAAACTGGAGAGGGCTTCCGCCTTATGCATGACACCTTTTTATTTTTATCACCCAAATATGTCTTCCGCGGATATTTGCCTTTAATTACTGAAATTGTTATTACAATGTTATAGTTTTGTAGATTGTACAGACATTTCGTTGAATTGTTTACATTTTAAAAATAGGTTAAATATTTTTAGGCATGCTTTTATGTATATATCTACATGAAGTTATTGGCAGGGTAACATGTTGCTTTAACTGATCAATAACATCTATTACAGCTTGTCATCTGCAACAAGACGTTTTATATCCAAATAGGAATAAATTTATTGTTCTTTCCCCTGGATATTAGGATTGAGTATATGTGGCTGATTAGAGCCTTACTTTTGAACTGTGCAGCTGTTCGTTTTTGTTTGCCTTTTATTATCGTAGCAAGCACGGACATAAGAACTGCAACTTCCAGAATATTGTCATTTGAATGCCAAGTCAGATATTTCCTTCGCAGCTCTTCAAAAATTTCCAGAACACAAGCATTCAGTTTGAGAACACAGTACTCAACCTAAAAACAAAACAAAAATACATGTTTGGCCAGTAAAATAATGCCAAACTATATTTTCTCATCTGTAAACAACATGTCATCAAAAGCACAACAGACAAAACGTAAATCTGCACCACATTTTTAAAAGAAACAAGCATTGAACACTGAATTATAAAATTTCAACATCCACCTACCAAATCACATAAAGTATGCCACCTTTTTTTTATGAATTAATTCAAATAGTAAGGACATTCACAGACACCTTAATAGATAGGAAACAGGTAACTCAACAAAAGAGTCACAAAAATAGTAAAGCACACTAGATACACCACCACCATAACAAGCACATCTAACAAAATTAACAAGAAAAGAATATGATTAATTAACGGGCGTAAATTTGACTGAATAAGAAGTAATTTGAAAAGGTCTGGAAAATTACGTAAATACTACGGTATCCCACCGTGCAATTGGGAACAGAAGCTGAACACGTCATGAAATACATGAAAGACTAAATTCATCTGAATTCAAACCAAACGTAGGAAAGGAACTAGGTGCTGAAGAAGTAAAACTCATAATCAAAGAGAATAAAACCTCCATAAAAACAAAACACAAAAACAAATTAGGAAAAAAGCTACAAAAAAGCGATTCAAGGAAATCTCATCACAAAGTCTGACAGGGCAGTTCAATTAGTTTCATGAAATAAAAAAATATAGTGACAAAACATAACAATTAATTCACAACAAAACAACACAGAGCTAACAAGTTACCCAACAAACTGATATACACATGTAATGTTACAAACAATATACCAATACACCGAAAACAAAAGCCTAAAGAACTCAAGTGACCTAATAGAAAAAATAAGAACTGAAAACATACCAAATACAGCAACATTAATATAATTTGACATAATTTCCATGTCCACAATCAGCCCAACTCGGAAACCATTAATATAATAGAAATAAACTTACAACCACAAGGAGACACACCTGCAACAACCATACAAATAATATCGCCCATACTCAGACTCATCACTGAACAAAATTAAATCTCATAAAACAACAAATTTTACTCAGAACAATGAGGATTGCATATGGGATTTAAAATCAGTGGCCTCCTAGCTGACATAGTCGCGAATCACATAGAAACGAAATATTCGATAAATAGTCAAACCAAAACTGTACAGGATAAAATATTGACAAGATACGTAGATGATATATCAAGTAGATGAATCACGCTCTCACATAAAAAGTTATTAATAGTGACATGCACACCACACAGCCACAAATATAGTTCACTATGGAAACACAAACAGATAGGAAACTAAATTTCTTAGACCTCACCATATATAATATAAACAACAAACATGAATTCACAGCTTATAGGAAACCTACCATGACCAGCTCTGTGGTTCATAACCAATCCAAATATTCCACAACCCAGAAAGACGCAAATTTCGATCTCAAGGGCTATATTCTCATGTGTTTTGTTAATTTTGTGTAACTGCGCAGTGATAGGTAGACTCCGCCTGTTTTGTACGGATTCTGTCTATAAGCAGCTGGAAGCTGTGATGGCTACGGTCAAAAGTCTACAGGCTGCTATTTTGAGTCTTAGTGTCACCCGTGCACCTGAAGCGATTGCTGGTGTACCTTTGGTGGTTATTGTAACGCCTCCGACCCCTGATGCCAATGTGCGTACAGTATCCGACGTCCCTGCCAGTCGACAGTTGCCTGATGGTGATTGTCGAACTGTTCAGGGGTCAAAAAACTCTGCGCACAAAGCAAAACCGGGAACCGGCCGTAAGGCTGTCTTCTTTCTCCTCAGAAGTAGGTTCGAGATGTTGGGCGGGAAATAATGCCAGTGTACACTCGTTTTGCTTGCCATGGGTCTCATCCGAGATGTGAATAAGGTTCTTCTGGTGGCTACAGAGAGCACGCAGTGCATCCGGCTGCATATCGTTCCTCATATGGGCACAACAAATGACTTTTGCCGCCTGTGTTCAGAGGTCATTCTCGGCTCCTTCAGGCGGTTGGCACTTTTGTGAAGACAGCTAACCTGGTTCGCTAGGTAGGAGCGGAGCTATCGATTTGCAGCATCCTTCCCAGACCCGATCGCGGTCCTCTGGTTTGCAGCCGAGTAGAAGGCACAAACCAGAGGCTCAGACGATTCTGTGTTGATCTTGGGGCAAATTTATGTACCTCCGCTATCGAGTAGATAAATGTAGGATCCCCCGAATAGCTCAGGTACGCGCTACGCACAGAAACTGGATACTAGGGTAGAGGAGTAAGTGTGGAGTGCCCATGAGGGTTTTCTTGGTTAGAGAAATCGCACCACAGCCCCATTAAAATACTTACTGATTGCGGTAAAGGCATTACTCGGCACAAAAGAACAAATAAAGAAAAGATTAATATACTAATAGTTAAGTGCTGGAACGTGTATGGAAAGATCATAGAACTGCTCTCACTTTGATTGTCACAATGCCACACATAGTAGAAAGCTGGCTCAAGCTAGATGTCAGTAGTAATGAAATCCTGAACTCAGACCGGAACGCATACAGCAGAGATAGGTTTCAACACCGAAGCGTGGGGGGGGGGGGGGGGAGGGAGGCGTGTTTATAGCTATACAAAATACGATTGTATCTAGTGAAATTAGTACAAACTGGGAATGTGAAATAATTTGGGTGAAAGCGTGAAAAATGGCTCAAACATGGTCATTGGAATTTTTTATAGACCATCTGGCTCAGCATTAGTGGTGGCGGAACATCTGAGGGAAACATAGAAAACATTTCCCGTACATTTCCTAGTCATGGTATAGTTTTAGGTGGAGATTTCAAATTACCGGGTATAAACTGGGAGACAAACGTGTTTAAGACGGATGTCACGGACAGAGAATCGAACAATATTGTTCTAAGTGCTGTATCCGAAAATTACCTACAGCAGTTAAATATCTCTGTTAAACAAATGACAAATAGAACCGAACTTGTCGATTAAGTTGACGTAGATCATGGAAACAGCGATCATAAGGTCAGTACAGCATCAATGAATACAACTGTAAATAGAAATATCAAGAAAGGTAGGGACATCTTATTTAGCAAAAGCGAAAAGGGGCAGATTTCACAGTACTTGACTGTTGAACACATTAGTTTCGTCACTGACAATGACAGTCTTGCGCAACTATGGGCGAAGTTCAAGTGAACCGTACAATACGCTTTGGAAAGTATGTGCCAAGAAAATTATGAGTGTTGGGAAAGATACACTGTCGTTTAACAACCGAGTTAGGAACCTGTTACGAAATCAAAGAGAATTTCACTGCAAATATAAACGTAGACAAAGTCTGCAGACAAGCAAAAATGAAATGATGCCAAAATTAGCGTAAAGCGCTGCCATGCGAGACGCGTTCAACGACCTTGAGAGCAATGTTTCGTATACCGACTTGACAGAAAAACCGAAGAAATTTTTGATCCTACGTCAAATCGGTAAACCAGTCGAAAACAGATATCCAGACACTCTGAGACCATAATGGCGTTGAAACTGAGAGAGACGGAAAAGTCCGAAATATTAAATGTCTTTTTCCAAAGGTGTTTCACACAGGAAGATTGCACGGTAGTTCTTCCTCTCAGCCATCGCACGAACGACAAAATGGTAGATTATGAAATAAGGGTCAGAGGGATAGAAAATCAATTGAAATCACTCAACAAAGGAAAGGCCGCTGGACCTGACGGTATAAAAGTTCAGTTTTACAAGAAGTATGCGAAGGAACTGCACCCTTCCCCTTTCTAGCAGCAATGTATTGAAGGTCTCTAGAAGAGCGAAGCGTTCCTAAAAATTGTCAGTCCTGTTTACAAGAAGGGTCGTCGATCAAATGCAGAAAACTATTGGCCAATATCACTGAAAGTGGACACTTGCAGAATAGTAAAGCACATTCCATGTTCAAATATTATGTCATTTATGGAGACCAGAAACCTTCGTATGACTCAACATGGTTTCCGAAAGCAGCGATCATGTGAAACACAGAGACCCAGGGGGCTGTGAGTACAGGATCCAAAAATAGTTAGATGTTTGTAAATCTAAGGGACTTAACTACTTTGGTCATCAGTCCCTAGGCTTAGAAACTACTTAAACTACCTTAAAGTAACTTACGCTAAGGACAACACTTAGCCGGCCGGTCACGGTCTGCACGGCCACTACGGTCGGGGGTTCGAATCCCCCCTCGGATACGGATATTTGTGCCGTCTTTAGTGTTAGCTAGTTCATAAGTAGTTTGTGAGTTTAGGGACTGATGACCCCGTAGTTAAGTCCCATAAGCTATACAAACATTTGACAACACTTAACAAATATGCCCAAGGGAGGACTCGAACCTTCGACGGCAAGCCACCGCGCGCTCCGCAGCAAGGCGCCTTAGAACGCTCGGCCACTCTAAGGTGGCGATAGAGTATCACGGATGATGCCATTTTCTTGACTTTCGCAAGGCGTTCGATACCGTTCTGGACCGTCGCCTGGTGAGCGAACGCGGAATGTCATTCTCAACTGAGAGAAATCTTCATTCGCTAATATGTCAGGCGTGCCCCAGGGGAGTTACATAGGACCATTGCTTTCAACGATATGTATAAATGACCTCGTAGATAACATTGGAGGTTCAATGAGGTTTTTGCGGATGACGCAGTAATTTGTCGAGAAGTCGCTATACTGGGAAAGGGTAACGAAATGCAAGATTATCAACAGTATATCGACGCAAGGTGCATGGAATGGCAATTGAGCGTCAACGTAAACAAGTTTAGTGCTGCGTTTACATAGAACGAAAGATCCTTTATTATATAACTACGCAATGGCAGTACAAACACTGGAATTAGTTACATTCATAAAATATCTGAGAGCATAACAAAGAGGGGATTTGAAATGAATCGACCATATAAAACCAGGCGTGGGTGAGGCAGATGCCAGACTGAGATTCATTGGAAGAATCCTCAGGAACTGAAGTCGGTCAACAAAGGAAGTAAGTCACAGAACGTTCGTTCGGTCAGCGCTGGAGTATTACTCATCAGTGTGGAATCCGTATTAGGTATGGTTAATGGAAGACATAAAGAAGATCCAACGGGACACAGCTCGCTTCGTTTCGGACTTATTTAGTAAGCGTCAAAACGTCACGGAGAGGACTAGGAAACTCCAGTGGCAGATGCGAAAGGGAGACGTTCTGCACCGCGTTCCCAGAGCGACCGTTTCATGAATAGTCAACCAATATATTGCTTACTCCTACGAATATCTCGCGAAGCGACCACAAGGTTTAAAGAGATTAGGACCCACACGGAGGCAAACACGTAATTATTTTTCCCGCGAATCATACACAATTGGGATAGAATGAAGTGACAGTGGCACGTAAAGTACCTTCCGACATACCCGTGAGGTGGCTTCGGAGTATTGATGTAGATGTGGACAATAACAAAATAACACACAGGGTGAGCAACAAGGACTGAATATCGCATACAGAACCAACAAGACTATACGGATAGACATGGGAAACATTATAAAAACACTGACAGATACAGCTAATCAGGAATATATGAATAAACTTGCAACGGCTGCCAATCTGTATATGGCGGTCAAACGTGTAGAAACTTTAAAACCAGATGTACGGAACATCTCAGATCACTGAAAAGTAGTAGCTCTCGTACAACATTTGCTTAACATGCATGTACATATATTTATTAGAAACACACACACACACACACACACACACACACACACACACACACACACAAAACACCACAAGAGTCAAAACGTTCAAATTCGCGCACCATACTCCACACTTTAGAAATAAAAATATTGAATACCATTCAGCCACCACAACATGATAAATTGCGACACAAACCGTGCTACATTATAACAAACATGGCAAAACTAAAAATATGACAATATCATTGAAAAACGCAATAACACACGCCAAACGAAAGAAAACAACACCGAAGCACAAAAGTAAAGTGCCAAAGAGCAACATGTACTTCATCCTAATATCCAGGTGAAAGAATAATATATTTATTAGTATTTGGAAATAAAACGTATTCTTGTTGCAGATGACAATCTGTAATAGATTTTATTGCTCAGTTAAAGCAGTATGTCAACCATGCCATTGACTTCATGTAGGTGTGTAAATAAAAGCAGGAATAAGAATAATTAATCTAATTTTCAAATGTAAACAATTCAACGAAATGTTTGTACAATCGAAAAAACCATAACATATAATAACAATTTCAGTAATTAAAGGCAAAAACCAGCGGAACATGACACAGTAAGTGCCGAAATATAGATAAAAAAGGTGTCATGCATAAGGCGAAATTTCTCTCCAGTTAATTGTGAAAAGTGTTCGAAACAGCACCGAAAAACGTAGTATCGGATGAAGTAATGTGAGGGAGGTTAATTATCAGATGAAGATAAATTAAAAATTACGTAAAGGAAACAAATAAAGTAGGAGCTGAATTGACTAAATGAATGATGGAATGAAACTTAAGATTTCATAGTACAATCAGGTCTCTATATACATGAAGTATTGATTGGTAGTTTAGTTACAGTGATTCTATTGAGAAGTTCGTAAACTACTAACAGATGGCACAGGAAGATATGAAATAAAATGATTGCGGAAAGTCGGTAACCTTGCACACGTTGTTACATAAAGCTCCCCACATCTGAAGCGAGCGGTGGAGAACTGTGTCGTCCCCTCCCACCCCCCTCCCCGGTAAATGAGTTGTGTGTAGCTTGGAGAGACAAGCGCCGTTCAGATTGCTGTCACAAAGTGAAGCCGAAACGGACGCACGTCTACCTATGACATGTCAGTTGTGTATAGCAGTCATTCTAATCGTCGACTTGCGTATGGCGCAGAGCAGGTACCGCAGTGTTGCGATGAGTACCTAGTGGAAGTGCGCTTTCAAATCTGTATCAAAATCATCAATGGAGGGAAAACAGCTAGTAGTTTTTACGGATAAGACTTTTTGACTAGCTTCACGTGACTTGCATTCTTTTCTTTCCCCTTAGAAACGTATTTTTTTTCGAACATTATGAAGTACCGCGAAGAAAACGACCAATTGACCCATAGTCAACACGGATTCAGAAACAATCGTTCTTCTAAAACACAAATTTCTCTTCACTCAGATGAAGTGATGCGTGCTATCGACAAGGAACGTCAAATTGATACCATATTTCTAGATTTTCGGAACTCTTTTGACGCTGAACCTTAAGAGCAGCTTCTAAAGATTATGTGCTTGTAGAATATGGTCTCACTTGGGCGAATGGATTGCTGATTTACTGTCAGGAAGGACACAGTACGTACTAAGTGAAAGAAAATCATCGAGAAAAATAGAAGTGATATCTGGTGTTCCCGAAGGAAGTGTCAAAGATCCTTTACTGTTTCCTTGTCTTTATAAGATTTAGGGGAGTATCTGAGACGTTCTCTTAGACTTTTCGCAGATGATGCTGTGGTTCATAGGTTAGTAAAGTCACCAAAAGATCAAAATCCACTGTCAAACGGTTTAGGTATCTGCAAGGCGAAAATTGGCAACTGACCATAAATAATTAAACGTGTGAAGTCATCCGTATGAGGTCTAAAAGAAATCAATTTAACTTCATTTACGCGATAAATCAGTTAAAACCAAAGGCAGTAAATTCAATTAAATACCTAGGAATTACGATTACGAACAACCATAACTGTAAAGAACGCATAGAAAAAATGATAGGGAAGTTGAATAAATGGCTACGATTCATTGTCAGAACACTTATAATGTGCAACACTTTTACTAAACAAACTTCCTGCACTACTCTTGTGCGTCCTATTTTGATGTATTGTTCCGCATTGCGGGATCCCCACCAAGTGGGACTGACGGAGGAAATAGAGAATGTTCAGAGAAGGGCAGCTCGTATTGCACAATCACTATACAAGGGAAAGAGTGTCATGGAAATGATGCAGGAGTTGGGGTGGAAATAATTAAAGGAAGGCGTTATTGGTTGTGGTAGATCTTTTTACTAAATTTCTTTCACCAACCTCATCCTCTTAACGAGATTGTATTCGGTCAGCACGAACTTACACTGAGAGAAGTGTATAAAGAAATAGAAGAATATACAGTCATAAATGCTGACACGAGAAAACGAATACATAAATTATATGCGCACATTAAAAGAATGGCTCCCAGTAGGATGGCAAAACAAAAAGTGGAATTCTACAATAACAGAGGTGAGGTCAAAACTGAAGCAAATAAATGGATCGTTGTGATTAAGGAGGTTCTTAATGTTGCCGGCATAACTCTGGCCGAGTTAACAGAAAACATATATACAAAAAAATTTTGATTCATTATGTTGGACAGAGGGAAATAGAAACAGAACGGAACACCGTTGTATGATGAAAGTGACTGCATTCTGAAAGGATGAAACAAATATGGACACAAAGGAATGGTAACCACGAAAAGCCACGTTGATTGATTGTAGCTCGCGTGCTCCTATTGGTCACATATGTGAATAAAATTGATCCAGACTATCAGGTATCTCAGCTAGTAATCATCTTCACACCACCTGTTCATGATGAGTACTTCCTCTCGTGTTTCAGGTAGCAGATGATTTTTCACAGATAACGAAGAATTTCCAATTTATTAATGGCCCAGATTGGCTTTGGAGGACTGATTACTCACATTGGAGAAGGACAATGGAAAATCTGTTCTGAGTTTTCTGAAGGACTACGATGAACAAAATATAATTTAAAAACTTATATCGTTAGAGAAATATCTGAACGGCATTCCTTGTCACAGAAGTAAAGTTGCGTAGCGGTTAAAACAAAGGAGTCCCATTCGGAAGACGAGGGACAGTCGAGTGTTTGTAGTGAGATCTTGGCAAAGATTTGTTTTGATAGTTTTAATCATTTAAGCACTCCAGCATACATTTAAATCAGTGCTAAGTGTAAAGGCTCCTAAAATACTTTACTGCCAACTTTAGATTGGGAACTGGCAGGGATCGCTATGATTTCATTAGTTCCTCTGCTTACTTTTGTGTTTGTTTTTATTATGTAAAACAGCCAAGATGGCTTATAATTATTACTCAGACGACCTGTTTCGGCAGATTAAACTGCCAAATCGGATCTTTCATTTCATTTCCCACATCACAAAGAAAAACTTTAAAAACATACTTATATTATGACAGGAATGTCTTTGTTCGCGTATCTAAACGCCAGATCACGTATACTATTGTACCATAAATAGTCGGTTTTCCATAATTTCTCGCTGTATTTTTTAGATATTATGTGGAACTAATTCAATAATTCTAGCTAAGTGTGCAACGCTTTTCAATGTAATTTGTTACTGAAATGTTTCGATGTGTCTAGTCTATTTTAGTATGATGTTATAAATACGAAACCCTTGTCATTACTGCAAGTCATAGTAAATATTAACTGAGAACTTTATAATGAAAAACGTACATTTGCAAGAGAAGACGTGTTAGTAAACAGCAACAGAAAACAAACCGAGAAATATAAGATATGACAGCTGCATGGTAAAGCGCGGTGTTACGATGAGAATCCTAAAAATAATAATATCCGCAACTGAGTTTCTGGATATTCAACGAATTAGTAATATCTCCAAGATTACCACTCCTGGTATAACATGTGAGAAGTTTATGTTCGATGGCCCAGATGGTTCCCTTTCATCTTACTAGAAATCTGTAAACCATGTAGCATGACGCCACAGTAATAAGTGAGAGAACAGAGAGAAAAGTGCCGTACCATGAGACCTTCAGATCATTCCAAGTTAATTATTAAAAAAATAGCATTGTCATAATTTTACAATGATTCAATGACTCTTTGTTATTTCTACTAATCGGGAACATTTTGTAAGGGTTTTACATGAAATTTCTGATATGACATAGAAATTAATTGGAAATAGTTTCCGCCTCTGCCTGCCACTTGCAGTGCCCAGAAGGCACCTGTTGGCGATCACGCCTAGCGTTTTGGCAGTAGACAAGGATGCCAAATATGAGTTTTGCTAGGTTATCTTACAAAGGCGGAAGTGCATCCCGACAACAGCGAGGGTAAATCACGCGCTACGGGACAATCCCGGACGCATTAACCGCGCGGATTCCGCGATGGACGTCGCGGCGAGAGCGTAGGCTTGTGAACGCGAAGAGCGGTTTCGCCGGCGCCCTTTGTGCCGCTGTCTGGGCCAAGATAAACGATAACCGAGTTATTTTCTGCCAAGTGTCCTGCAGTAAATTCCAAAAGTTCTCAAAACATTCCCAAAGTGTACCCACATACGAGTTTCATATGCAAATGCGGCTATTCACCCGTTCCCCGCGTATCGCGCACACAAAACAGTGGTGAAGCATTGTGTTCTTGCTAGGGCGCGCTCAGCGACGCGGAAGCCGGAACACAATGTCGCCAAGAAAGTATCAGCCAGTGCTTCCACAAGACGTTACCGACACAATAGCACAAGACTCCCTCGAGAACGAAATTTTGCTTACCCAGTTTGGAAAATTAGTTGCAAACCTAAATTAACACATTAATATATTCATTAAAATGGCGGTCCAGGTCCATGGTCTGAATTAAATTATATAAAGAAATGCAGAAACCGGGGGTACTTTTAAGATAGAGGTTCATTTATTAGAAGACACGCTTGTTGTGTTCACCTGACATTAACTGACGTAATGCATTTATAATATATTTATCAGTACAGTGTTTCTGTCGACTTTATTTTGAATATTGAAGCTGCCTTTCATTTTTTAGTATCATACAAATTGTTCGTCATGCAGCTAGCGTCACCCATATGGTCAGATGTTGAATGCTGTGCTGCATCAGTTTACCATCCAAGAAAAAAGTGTGCTAGTTAAATACCGTCGCAACGTGTCTGCCGGTATTTCTTGAAGTTACATAAATATATCGCTAAAATCATTAACCCAATTAAGAGAAATTAGTAAATTACAAATCCAATAACAATATAATTTAGTGTGGCTTATAAGTTCACGTGGAAAACGTACAAGTAAAAACAATAACGAGAGAAACAAAATATAAACAAATGCAAATAGTTATTGAGCCTTTCGAGCCATAGGCTTCAGCAACTTTCTTCCTTGTGTGTAGACAGGTAATTTGAATAATAAAAATAGGAAATGCCTGAATAGCGGCGAACCTGCACAAATGGAAAAATAGCACAAGTTATATCAGATTCTTGAGAATATCTCAATGTCTTTCAGAAAGCATTGACTGAAATTTTGCAGATACAGTATTAGAATAAAGAGCTATTGTTACAAAAAATGAATTCTCAACTTTCATGTGAAAGTTAAGAAAAAAAAAAAGCTGCGTTGGAGTGGCCGAGGGCTCTAAGGCGCCTTGCTGCGGAGTGCGCGGTTGTTCGCCGTCGAAGCTTAGAGCACTCCGTCGAGAATAGGGATGTGTGTTGTCCTTAGCATTAGATTGTTTCAGTTAAAGTAGTTTGTAAGACAAGGGACTGATAACCACAGCATTTAAGTCCCTTAGATTTACAAACATTTAAACATTTCAGTTCATAAAAGCAATCCCTTGAAACTGAAAGAAATTTTCATGAACTGGATATCATACAGTAAACATCACTGTATAACAAAGTAATAAGTTCAAAAGTCTCATCCTCAGCCATCGATATACAGAGTACCTTAGTAGCAGATGCGAGAAACAACACACTAGGACACGAAAGAAAATTCGGAGACAAAATGAATATATCTTTCAAGGAAAAAAAAAATAGAATAGTGGTTATGCACAGATTTCGTTCACAAACGTTTATTGGCTAGCAGATTGTGTTAACTTTTAGCTAGTTCATATAGGTTATGGATTCCGAAGCGTAAAAGAAGACAACTGCATTTCACAATTGAGTTATTTAATTATTTTCAGAATAGCAGAAGAATGCTAACGAAACATATTCCTTTCTCTATATTGGTGACCTGAATTTCCGTCAGAAAATACCATTACAGTAATTATTGTTGTTGTTGTCTTGAGTCCTGAGACTGATTTGATGGCTGTCCCAGCTACCCTTCTGTACAAGTCTCTTCATCTCTGAATAAGAACGGAAAACTTCATCTCTTTAAACCTACTTACTCTTTTCGTCTCTCGGTCTCCCTCTGCGACTTTCCCTACACACTTCCCTCCAGTGCTATGTTGACGTTTCCTTAATGTCTCAGACTATCAGTTGTAATATCAGGCTTTTGCAAATTATCTAAATTCTTGTAAGGCGCTCCAGTCACGGTCTGCACGACCACTACGGTCGGGGGTTCGAATCCCCCCTCGGGCATGGATATTTGTGAAGTCCTAGTTCGTAAGTAGTTCATAAGTAGTTTGTAAGTTTAGGGACTGATGACCCCGTAGTTAAGTCCCATAGACTATACAAACATTTGAACATTTGAATTCTTGTAACACTTTTCCTGGGTTAGTTCTGAGATAAATCGTCACTTTTAACCATTAAGACAAAATAAATTACAGGCGCAATAGATAGTTACAACGTGTTGACTAAGACAAAAAGCTAAATTTGCCATAAGGTGTTGTCTGGCAATAAAAACTTGGCAAAAAAGCAAAAGTCAGTCATTTTCTTGGAATAATTTGGATAGACCTAAGTTAATCATAGTTCCAAAATTATCAGAATATTTTAGCTGTTTCAGCTTATGGTTGTGAGACATGACTATTGATACGAAAATTATTGTGAAACTGAAGTTTACTGTGCGAGAATTCTGGAAATTCATAATATAATATATATGTGTGACGAGAAAACAAGGAAAATCCGTTAGTGGGAATGTAATGTAAGTTTCGAATTTAATAGTGGTAGCTAAAACAGGGAATTTATCTGCTGGAGCCAGGGAAAAATAAAAGACCGAGGCTCCGACTTAGTGGAAGTTATATACCTGACATTAGAAAGCACCCAGGACCATTATTAGCGCGTGTGGTTGGAAATGGAAACCATGAACATTTTTTTATATCCTTTTGCATTAGTGGATGATACATTTTTGTTGGTAATAATGAGATGTTCGTATTAGTAATGAAATTATGCTGAAAATAATGTGATGATATTATTATATGTATTAGTTTAGTATGAAATACATTATGCTCAACGCATCGCAAAGGGACACTGATAGAGCAGTGAACCGCTTGTGTCATAAGTTTTGCACATTAATAAATTGTTCTTAAAGGCTAATATTAAGGCTGAAAGTAACTTTCTTATTATGTGTCACTGGCAAGTGAAATAGCTCGATGAAACTTGTACCATACGAAGAGGGACCTGCTAAATATAATGCAGAATATAATTTAAAAATTCGCAATGAGATAGAAAAGATACTTAAGGAAGATATAGTCAAGTCGCCACATTTATGAAAGTCCTGGTGGTAACAAGAATATTTGATGGTTTCATCGGACTACCTTCAGTCCAGTTTTGCAGGTAAAGAATGCAATAAATAATTATTAATAATTTCATTTTTGTTTTGTTATGTTATAACAAACATTGTCTACTTAATGTACTGTTAGGTTTATTTGTTTCATGATACATAAAAAGTGCATTGGCGTTACGATGCCAGCTGCTTCGCCACCGCCTCCGAGTTATAATTTTTTTAACATTAAAAGTACGAGGTTTTAGATAATATAGTGTGTGATGAAAGATTGCCTTTGAATATTTATGATTTATGTGATTGAAGAATTTTCTAACGGATTTTTTACCTTTATGACGGATCTATGAATATTTTATTTTGAAAGAATTTATTAGGAAGACTGATTCTAGCTGCCATCAAAATATTTTACAGGGTATTATAAACGTTTATTGTAGGACGTCACTGAGTTTACATAGAAGTGTCAATTTTTACAGCTAATTTTATTCAGATAATTTGAGAAAAGATAGGAAGAGATTTTTGACTAAAAGTGACTCCGTCAAGAACGTGCGAAATTTTGTTTGATGTGTAAACTAAATTACAAGAATTTTCTCTCTGATGAAATATTTTATGCAGTACATCCCTCCCCCGGGTGGGGGTGGGGGGAGAAGCCGGATCGGTCAAAAAGTGAATTACCCTTTGAAGAGCATCTTATTGAAATCAGAGAGTTTCAGTAAATGAAAATTTGTTCAAATAATAGTTAGAAAGTGAATTATAAATGAAAGTTGACCATGCTATTTCATGAGACTTATTTGAGACAAATATTGGTTAAACGTAAGAAAGTAGTGATTATATGCGACAGCATTAGTATAAAAGCAAGCACCATTACACATTACAGCCACATTTTATTAACAAGATGTGTGGTCAGCAACGCAGCTCGGCAACGTGCTCCGACGCTAGCAAAAAGACTGACGAGGAGTTCCTGTGGCAGGGCGTTTCTTTCCTCAGAACTGCTGGATGATCACTAGCGCGAGTGGACGTGCTGCAATACATTCCCGTAGAGCAGTCTAATAGTTGTTCTACCGGAAGGATTTGGGGTTTCCTCATTGTGACAGAGGAAGTTTCCACATTTATATGCAACTGTTGAATTTGTTGCGTTATAGCAAAGGAGCATTTTAGTTTCCAGGTTTTTCTGTTTTGTTCTTTTTGATATGGTGTGTGATCGGACGGGTTGAAGGGGTGGCAGGAGACCCATTAAAAACAAAAATAAAGCTGTGGTTTCCAGACGGTGGCCCGCGGACCACAAATGCCCGTAAGAGCTAAAAATAGTCCGCGGAAACTATAAAATATAAGAATTTTATACATTTAAAATTATCAGTTCCTTGATATATAGTCAGTCAGTCGTAGTATGTGTCCACAATAGCTTGACTATTTCACTGGTGATGACAGAAATGGATAACATTGGTTTTATGTGAAATACATTCATTCGTTTCGCAGTATTGTGAAGCGTACTGAACTCAACGATTATAGAAACTGTAAGAACGCATTTGTATCCCCTCCCCCTCTTGGCGGTTTAACTTTAAAAAAAGCAAACTCATTTAATAGCAACCCAGAACTAACCTTCCGCCATCTTACGATTTTATCCATGCTTTATTTAGGTGAACGAGAGATTCGTGCTTAACAACAAATCCAGGAATCGATTGAAAGTAAGTGATGAAATGCGTCTAGTCTTATCAACAGTATTAGGATTACCGAAATAAAATAAAAAAATAAAAAATGATGAAAGCTCTAAAATCAGATTGCTGCAAACCGAATTAAATTTTCTATTAGAATTTACTATAATATTAGTGCTTTTAAATCGTGATACTCTTGAGTATAACGAATATATTAAGCCTTCATTAATAGTTTATTTTTAGATTGACACAGTTTGTTTTTCTTAAGCCTCGTAATCCCAGCTCACAATAAAGAAATCAAACTGGTCCCCGGTCTAAGAAAGGTTGGGAGCCACTGCACTAAAGTGTCCATTACATGCTCGATGGGACTTAGTCGGGGGAAGGAACAGGCCAATTCAATCGCCGAGTATCCCTAACCTGCGCTGTTCTTTGCCATCGTGCACTGTGATACTAAATGCGCCCTTTGAAAAATGCAAAGGATGAAAGGGGTACAGTGCCACAATAAGGCTGACAAGTGAATGTACCGTTTTCAAAGATTTGGCGTGAGTGCACTGATTCAACATGATGCCTTCCGACAGCACAGCACTTGGAGACAAAAACCGATCATGTTCGACGTTGCTCTTTGATGCAGTACGTGTTCCACTTCTTGCCATTTTAGGGTCCGTAATGAACCCAAGAACATTGTCGAACACAATCGTTTCGGTTTAGGAGTTTTGATGTGTGGAGGCATAACCTTGCATGAACGTACTACTTATCAAATCTATGAACACAACACACTCACCGGTCAAAGTTATTGTAAAACCACACCGTCACTCACGTGCCTCTTTCCATGGTGCAGCTCCATCTGAGTTAATTATTATGTCTCGGAATGAATGACCGAATCTGATTGCGCAGCTGGAGAAGCTTTTCAGAACGAGAGGGTTTCCCGTGGGTGGACTGGTCTTTCCGTTCCTTTGACTTGAAATCCTGTTGACAACGTTTGGGATGGTTTATAGAGACGTACTGAAGAACGTCCACATGCACTAACTACCGTCCAGCAGTTGTCAACAACACTGGGTAGAATGTAGGGGGAGGGTAGAGTATTGTGTGTGTACCTTCTGCTTTCATTCTATTGCTAATGTATGGCACACATGGTTACCGCGTTTTAAGATCAGATGATGTCATGTGTTTTCAGAATAAAGCCACAGTTTGTCAAAGATATTTTGGAATTGATAGGGGGAATAGAAGATGGCCAGAAGTATAAAGTTCCGAAAAAAGCAATAAATGCGATTGTAACAGCCATTAGAAAAATGTAAATAATCGGGACTATCAGTTTAATCGAGACCAATAACACACAAGTCGGAAAAACTAGTAGCTCCCCATCCGCGCGGGAATGGCCGCACTCTCGGACGCCACGCTGCAAATTGCGTGGTCGCTCCCACCAGAGCTACGAGTCCTACTTCTGTCATGGGTATGTGTTTTGTTTATAGCATAATTAGTTTATGTAAGTCTAAGTACCGATAACCTTACCAATTCGGTCCCTTAGGATTACAAACATTAGAATATTTGAAATGGAGTTGCTCTACGGACTGAGGATCGCGAAGGGAGAGGAACGCAATTTAATCATAGGTGTAGGACCGAAGACGGTAACGTAAATCGTGATTCAAGAGTCAATGATATGAGAGAAGCATATGTCGTCAGTGCGTGTTTCTGTTTTAAGGAATATTTAGCTTACCCCTATAAGAACGAAGAGGCAGGGAGTATAAAAATTTATGGGTGCGATGTTCTCTGCAGATCGAAATACAAAAATTCATCGACTGATACTTTCAATTCATAATTACTTCGTACTCTATTCTTGTCATTGTGGTAATAATTATTTACATTAATGGAAGAGTAACTGATTTTCGACTTTTAAATTTGCTTTATTAATTTCACCCTTTTCTTGTTGAAGATTATCGTCGAAAGACACCAGAAGAGCAGAGAAGGCGGGGCAGATCTGTTCACTTATCTTTCAATCTTTTTTTTCAGTATCCAGGTACAGCGCCATCTGTCGGACATTTTTAACCTTTTTTGTTGTAATAAAACCCCATGTCCTTTCAAGCATGTGTGTCAATTTTTACCTCTATCTACACTATTCCGTGATTTATTAAGTTTTCAAATTTATACTGACTTTTTGATCACCTGGTACATGTTACAGCTAGTCACGCCAAACACTGATTATTGTAGTCCACTGATAGTATTCCTTGTTGCTCTTAGTTCCACGGTACTGCGCTTCACAAGGTTTGCTATCCTTGGTAGCCGTCAGTGAACTCTGAAAGACTACAACTGCTGACTGTCTCAAATTTATTAGATGACTTCCATCTATGGGAAAATGTCATCTACTAAATACTATCATTTGTCAGTTCTTGCCAAAATATTGAAGGTAAGCAAAATTTTCTACTAAATATAACCAGGGTCGTAGCGAAGAGGCGGATGAAGGGGATAAAGTCCACCCCCCCTCCCCAATTATATTGTAATGCTTTACAAGTTAGAATATGTGTCATAATTTACAGTTTCGTTTTATTGTCTGATCCCCACCCCAAAACAAAATTCTGACCACGGCCCTGAATATAACTAAAACAGCTATTGACTGCAAGATTAATAAGTTAGAAGTTGAATCAGTTACCTCATACAAATATACAAATACTTTTGATTAATATTACATGCAGATCTGAAGTGAAACACTATATGGGCTCCATAATCCAAAATAATATAACTGAAAGTGATATTTTGGTGATTAGTAGGTCTATCTGTGTGTGTGGTAGATACTGATAAGAAAAAATATAACAACACTCAGTGAAGATGTAGCACTTTACGCCTATTCGAGTGACACTTTCACCCTCTCGATCTGATGGAGAAAAATAACTCATCTTCTACGACGTCCGTGTGATTCATTTGCTTGCAGACGAATATTTGAATCAAACCACTCTAAAAATTGTCACATCTATCTCAGTAACAGACAATCATAACTCGTGATACTGTTGTACAATGAGAGGCGAAAAGATTGCCCGGCCCGAATAATTTAAGAGTCCAATAACAGAGCACTGCGCATGCCTAAGCTCAAAGTGCCAGTCTTGTCAACTCTAGGGGTCCGTGGCGCTTCAGCTTGGTGTTTACATCGTCAAATAGTACCGATACAATAATTTGGGGACAGTATGTTGCAGTTTAGCTCATCCTAACATTTATTTTCATAATGGTTATTCGAGCACGTAGGAACTAGTCATATTCAAATGTTTGTAAATCTATGGGACCAATCTACTACGATCATCAGTCTCTAGACGTTTAGGACTCGAACCGCCGGAGGAAACGGCCGCCCAATCCGTGGCATGACGCCTTAGACCACGCGGCCATTCCGCGCTGCCCACGAGTAAGGACTTCGAAAAATATGCCAGTCAGTTATACATACACTAGGTGGTGGCCGAAGTAAAGATGAAACAATACGTCCATTTTCAATATTTTTACTATGATCGTTTCTCTGTTTGTTTAAGGATTAGATTATTATTAGCCTTGAAGCTTTTGAAATGTGAAACGTAGAAAAGCCTACAACTGCATAATTTGTATCAAATTAAAGGGAACAATATTAACTGTACAGGTGTAGATATTTTAAAAATTTGACTCCAAAGAAACAGGCGTCCCTTTCGCTGGCAAACCGTCAGCCTGTCCACGCAGCTGTTGATGCATATGTGAAACGCTTCTCGTTGAAGGAACTTCAACGATCTGGAAATCTTATGTTTCAAACCGTTCCTGCATGCTCGAATAATGGATATCTAAATGAATAATACTATGAGTTAAACAGCAATGAATCTTGTATCCTAAGTATTAGACTGCTTCTGTTTGGTGATGGAAGTGGCACCGAGCTGAAGCTTCACAGTCCGCTACAGTTGGGTGGTAACATGTCACTTTCGAACTTTGGCATGCGCAGTGCTCTGTTCGTCGACTCTAAATTATTCGGGCAAGCCAATCTTTGTACGTTCTAAATTTCATTGTGCGTCTAAGGCAAGACGTTGCTCTTATTGTGGATTGGTCGCTCTTACTCAGCGTTTCGCTGTAAGTTCACGGAGAATTTCCTCAACGCTGTTGTTCTGAACGAACTGACCAGTAACACATCTTGCAGCTTGTCTCTGAATTCCATGGGTGTCTTCCTGCCGGCCGCGGTTGCCGAGCGGTCTGCGGCGCGCCAGTCACGTTCTGTACGGCCACTACGGTCGGGGATTCGAATCCCCTCTCGGGCAAGGAGATTTGTGCCGTCCTTAGTATTAGCTAGTTCATAAGTAGTTTGTAAGTTTAGAGACTGATGACCCCCTAGTTAAGTCCCATAAGCTCTACAAACATTTGAACATTTGGTATCTTCCTTCAATTCAAGCGGGCGGTATTGCAAAGATTTGAGCAATAGTAAAGATACAGTAACACAAGCGATCAGTGTGCTGTTTCTTCTATGCCTGCGCTATACTTCTCCTGAAATCTCAAAATAACTGACAGTTGGCCACTCGCTTAATAGTTAAGAATTTCTGTTTGTTGCCGACCTGCAAGAGAAAGTTTACGGATTCGAATTATGAGGTATCATCTCTTCCACAATATATTTCGAAATCGATATGATGTAGTTACTTTTCCTACATAGTTTGTTATTAAAATCCAGTTCGGCCTTAAACTTGGATCGATAAATCGGATAGGTACTGGATGAAACTATCACTTTGCAGTGGGGTGTGCGCTGATACGAAATTTCCTGGCAGATTAAAATTGTGTGCCGGAACTGTAACTTGAACCTGGTACTTTTGACTTTCGCGGACAAGCGCTCTACCACTGAACTACCCCGACACGACTCACGGTCCGTCCTCACCACTTCAGTTCTGCCAGTACCTCGCCTCGTACTTCCCAAAATTCACAGTAGTTGTCCTGCGTACCTTGCAAGACTAGCACTTTTGGAAGAAAGGATATGGTGGAGACATGACTTAGCCACAGCCTAAGGGATGTTTCCAGAATGAAGCTATATGTCTGCATCAGAGTGTGCGCTGATTGGAACTTACTGGCAGATTAAAATTGCAAAACTGCAAAACAATTGTAATCTGCCAGGGTGTTTCATATCAGCGCACACTCCGATGGAGGGTGATAGTTTCATTCCGTAAACATCCCTTAGGCTGTGGCTAAGTCATGTCTCCACCATATCCTTTCTTCGAGGAGTGATGGTCTTACAAGGTTCGCAGTAGAACTTCCATGAAGTTTGAAAGTCAGGAGGCGAGGTACTGGTAGAATTGAAGTGGTGAGGACGAACCGTGAGTCGTGACGGGATAGCTCAGTGGTAGAGCTCTTGCCCGTGAAAGGCAATGGTCCCAAGTTCGAGTCCCGGTTCCAGCACACAATTTTAATCTGCCAGGAAGTTTCGGAACGATTCTGTTGGCCAGCCCAAATTCAACACTAAGAAGGACAGGAGATATTACAGCCAAAATTAGGGAGGTGTGGTGCTGTATAAACATCATAGGTTTGAAAATACAGCCCCATCCGAAGTGAGGAAGATTATGACAGTAGTATTGAGAGTTGCCGTCATTGATGACTATAATCGCTACTACACGCCTCGGAATTGAATTAAAAAGGCATTGACTGTTGTTGGGATATAGCAGTCTGCACTGCTTCCATGCAATTCCAAAACTGATCTGGTGTAGCAGCGAATGGTGTGGCGCGTACCAGTCGTTCATCGACCAGGTGTTCTCGTTAGGCAAGAGATCAGGAAAATCGGGCCAAGGCAGAAGGTCAATCCCGTGGACGATAAAGATGTTTTGAACGTGCCAAGTGTGCATTACCCTATTACAATGTGGCGGTTGGTAAACTCCGAAAGTGTGGGAGGACAACAGGATGGAACGCTTGAAAGATGTAGCTCTGGCAATGTGTACCAGGGGGTGCGGACGTGTGATGCGTAAGAACAGCGTGTCGTTATAGTACCGATTCACCACACATAGCACGTAGTATTCAAGACTTGTTCATCGACTATCTAATTGCGATACTGCCTTGGTCTCCGCGTCCTCCCGATTTCTCGGCTATTGAAAACGTCTGTCTCATTGATGATTACGGAACGAATAGCCCCGGATACATCATTCGCTCTCAGTTTGGCAGTATATGGAAGCAGCATAGACTGTTGTACTACAGAAACACATCCAGGGCCTCTTTGATTCAATGTCGAGGCGTAGACCAGCTATTTCAGCCAGTAATAGTTGCAACATTCAATTGTGATTTCATTAGCTTCTTCACTTCACATGGGGTTGGATTTTGAGTCAAGTCATCTTTGCACAACGTGTTATCCTCTAAATAAATTTTGCTGCGATATGTCCGGCACTTCTTAATGTTGAATTTTTGATGGCACGCATTAAATGTGAGATGTCGTAGACAGCTTTCAACCCTCTATAGCATGCCCGTTTATTGCCTGCTGACGCTTTTAGTTCTCCGAAGCATTTTCTTTTTCGTTTAGCGGATCAGAATTTGGGGGGGGGGGGGGCTTTCACGTTAAAATTGTACGTTCCACTACTATGAAGTCGGTCATGTAACATTCGTTCTCTTTCAGGCAGTTCACTTAATATATTTCTGAATACAGTTTTAAATTTCAGGATTTTTCAAATGTTCAAATGTGTGTGAGGTCTTGTGCGACCGAACTGCGTGGTTATCAGTCGCTAGACTTATACACTAATTACTTGACTAACTTTAACTAACTTACGCTAAAGACAACACAAACACCCATGCCCGAGGGAGGATTCGAACCCCCGACCGTAGTGGCCGTGCAGATCGTGACTGGCGCGCCGCAGACCGCTCGGCCACTGCGGCCGGCTTTTCAAATTTTCAAATATGTACAATTCTAAGGAACCAAACTACTCTGGTCGTCTGTTCCTAGACTTACAAACTTCTTAAACTAACTTGTACTAATGACAACACACATACCCATGCCCGAGGGAGGATTCGAACCACCAACACGAGCGGCCGTGCGATCCGTAATGTGACATCCCAGACTACACGGCCATTCCCGCGCAGCTTTCAGGAATGACCTCAAACTAATTAAATTCATCATACCTAACTATATGTTGAATAAAATTGATGCTGCGTTCCTTTTGTGTTTCTTCTTTCGTGTAATGTACATATTTTGAATTTACGTGACATGACTTAATCCAATTTATGGATTTTTCATTTATTGGCCGGGGGACACTGCAGGAGCCTCCCCGAAGATTGCGTTCATCACTCGAACATCAAGCAATCGGGCGTCCCCAGGAAACGACGTAGTTGGCCAATCCTGCAACCACCGGTGCAGCAAAACCAAAGATGCAGAAACTGTCAGAAGAGCCCCAAGAAAGGCCTTTATCGAGACCATCCCTTGTGAAAACGTCCAGCAATATTGAAGGCTTATCTGTAATTAAAGAAATTTTATTATCTGAGATGTGAAAGCGCAACAACTGTGATGTTTTAGTGTTGCAAGAAACACATAGAGCACCAACTAGCCATAGACGAAAAATACAAAGCATGAAATTAGTTATTGAGAGACCACATGAAAATTACGGAAGTGCTATTTTTGTAAAACCTAATTTGGACGTACACTCCTGTGCACTGAGCTGTGAAGAAAATGTGGAAATAGTAACTATTCAGCTACAATCCTACACAAACATCTGGATGCAAACCACCCAGTGCGAGGTTCAAGTTTACGGAGCCTGAAAACTTCCACAAGGAGAACATTAATGTTGTACTGGGAGATTTTAACTGCCACAGTAGTGCTTGGGGCTATGATCAGATGAATGAGGATGGCGAAAAGCTGGAGATCTGGGCAGACCAGGCTAACCTGAAACTGATACACGATTCAAAGCTGCCGTCATCATTTAAGAGCGGAAGATGGAGGCGAGGATATAATCCAGAAAACATTTTTGCTTCTGAAATGGTTGCTCAACAAAGTGCAAAGCAAATCGAGAACCCGATTCCTAGATCGCAACACAGGCCAATAACTTGCAGCATCACGGCAGCGATAAAAGCATAAATAACGCCCTTAAAGAGACGTTTCAATTTCAAGAAAGTTCATTGGGAACACTTTACGTATGATCTTGACAAGGATATCCTGCAAATAAAACCTCAGGCACAAGCATACAAAAAATTTATAGATCTTGTCCAGAACATCTCACGACGATACATACCTAGAGGGTGCCGTACACAGTATATCGCCGGGCTCAATGATAATAGCAAGGAAGCTCTGAAAAAGTATGAGGAACTGTACAATAGGGATCCTTTCTCAGAATAAACAATCCAAGCAGGCGAGGTACTGATGTGTGGTATTTCTGAAGCAAGAAAATAAAAGTGGTGCGACCTCCTACAAGAGACTGACATGAAGTTCAGCAGCAGAAATGCATGGAAACTTATGAAACATCTAAGCAACGACCCAACGGAACCACCACCAAATTACAATAAAGTTACACCTGTTCAAATAGCCCACCAATTGCTTATGAATGGAAAAGCCAAAAATAAGATCAGGAATTGCAAAAATAAAGGAAATTTCAATGCAGAGAACTGTTTCCTTGCTCACCTATTCTTAATTAATGAGCTGCAAGACACCATTAATGAACTTAAAAACAATAAGATCGGAGCAAATTAAGCACTTCGGGCCAGGAGCACAGTCATGGAAAACTCCAGCTAATAAACAACTGCATTACAGTGATGCAGATTCCTAAACTGTGAAGGAAAGCTAGGGTTGTTGTGCTATTAAAAACCTGGAAAAGACCCCGGTGAAGCAAAAAATTTCCGTCCGGTCTCTCTGTTGTGCCACCTATTTAAAGTCCTGAAACGAATGATTCTCAAGCGCACATCACATTATGTGGGCAAATCCCTCATTAACGAACAAGCAGGATTTCGACCAGGGAAATCATGCTGTGGCCAGATACTTAATCTCACACAATATATAGAAGACGGCTGCCAGAGAGGAGAAGTAACTGCGGTTGCATTCCTGGATCTCAGCGCCGCATATGAAACAATCAACCATAAGCTGCTTACCTAGAAAGTATATAATGTCACAAAGGACTACACCCTATCTGTGTTCGTGCAATGCATGTTACAGAACAGACTTTTCTATGTAAGCTTGCAAACCAAAAACAGCCGATGGGAAAAAAAATGGACTTGCACAAGGCAGTGTTCTGGCTCCAATACTTTTTAACATCTATACAAACGATCTTCCTATTAACCAACAGAAAAGAATGTTCATCTATGCTGATGATGCAACTGTGGCCACACAGGGTAAGACCTTTGAACAAGTGGAGGAGAATCTTACCGGAGCCTTAACAGAATTAGCAATCTACTATGAAGATAACAACCTAAAACCAAACCACAGTAAGTCCCAAGTCTCCGTTTTCCATCTCAGGAACAAACAAACTGACCAGAAACTCCACGTCATATGGAAAGGGGAAGAGCTGGAGCACACAAATAGTCCGAAGTACCTGGGAGTGACATTGGGCAGAGCCCTTACTTTCAAGCAACACTGTCACAACACCAAGAAAAAGGTCTGTGCCAGGAACAACATACTGCGGAAACTGACAGGTTCGTCATGGGGAGCTCAGCCACATGTTCTGCGCACCACCGGACTAGCGCTCAGTATCTCAGCAGCGGAATATGCGGCGCCAGTTTGGAGGAACTCGGCGCACGCTAAACAAATTGACATTGCTGTGAATGAAGCAGTACGTATCGCCACAGGATGCCTCAAGCCAACTCCAACAGCCAAAATTTATCCTATCATAGACATAGCACCATCCGCTGTTCGATGAAGGTCTCCGCCGAGATAGAAATGTCAAAACTAAAGAACGACCCCCGACACCCGATGCATTTGCACCGCAAACAAGGGGTCCGGTTGAAGTCGTGCAAGAGTTTCATTCACATGACTGAAGAGCTCTTCCCCAAGCCCAGCATAAGGAGTATATCTTTGTGGAAAGAAACGGCGCCACACTCCGTGATGGACCTCCGTGAGGATGGATCTCCAGCGTTTGAACTTCCATTTCCCACTTGGAAGACATTAAAACGGCTGCGCACAGGAGAAACTAGAAGCAAATCAGACCTACTGAAATGGGGATATAGTGATGATAACAGTTGTGAATGCGGGACAGTACAGGATTTTAACCATCTACTGACTTGTCCAAACATATCAATAACATGTACTATGGACGATATTCTTAAAGTAAACGACAAAGCAATCTATGTTGCTGATTACTGGAAAGGGGGAATATAATTCTTGTAACCGGACATGGAAGAAGAAGAATTTATTGGTCATTGGGTCCAACCCATACAGCCACCCATGTAAATAAATCAGAAGTTCAAACAATTGATGTATAAATACTGAAAGCAAATAGGTAAAACAAACACTACTAATGACACAAAACAAAGGCAAAACAACTTGGAACGACATACGGCAAAATCTGTTATTGCTTACAATATAAGCACATAGGTTGACGTCCCAGGTCACCAACACTCCTTTACACAAAATGTTGATGTAACGCAAAGTTGGCTACAGAACACATTATTCCGTTAATTAATTGGATGTTAGTGTAGTGATTTTCACTAGGAACCAAATAATTGTTACAGACAATTTTGAATGTAGGGCAGCCACAGCTGAAGTGCTGATACTTTTTCCTTGGTACTTTCCATAAGTAAAGAAGAATAGTTTGATAAAATATTAAAGTTTTTCCAGAATGAAAGACTGTAGTCCATTGCAGCTGTATTTAATGAGTTCTTTAAGACCACACGACAGTTTTCACAGCGTTTGTAAGTTGCATCTGGTGTATATTACTGCTGTTTCATGTGACTTATTTACAGGTAACAAGGCGTACTGGTTCCCCCTTCATCGCCCAGTGCCCACAACTGCAAGCCGGCCGCGGTGGCCGAGGTGACTGAGGCACTCCAGTCACGGTCAGCACGGCCACTACGGTCGGGGGTTCGAATCCCCCCTCGGGCATGGATATTTGTGCTGTCCTAGTTAGTAAGTAGTTCATAAGTAGTTTGTAAGTTTAGGGACTGATGACCCCGTAGATAAGTCCCATAAGCTTAACAAACATTTGAACATTTGAACACAACTGCAAGGTTCAATCTGATTTACGTGTTGTTACTTGTCTTTCTCATTAAAAAAATACGTAAGATCTTCATGAGGATCTCTTATTGAGAAAGTTACCAGCTGTTACTTGTATCTCTCATTAAAAGATTTTTAAAATTTCCATAAGGATCTGTTAATGAGGAAGACAAGAACAGCAGGTAAAGCAGACCTTAACTTTGCAATTGCTGTGGGCATTGGGCGATAACGGTGTAACCAGTATGCCTTGTTTACCATAAGTAAGTCTCATGAAATAGCAGTCATATACACAAGATGTATCTTCATTACGGAACCAGCCATCGTAGGCCCAATAACTACTTGGCCATGATGTAATTCATTTACTTCCGAAATAATGCCCTAATGCAGCAAGAGGTAATACTTGCCATACTTTGCCCATTACTCCTTCAGTTGAAACGCGTGGAGCCCTATATCGTCCACTGCACTGTAAGCTCGGACAAGTAGGGCTCCCATGTCAGGCTCTTTCTAACAAGGAGTATGGCAATTCTTATGAGGGATACGTAATTCCTCTCGGCCCTACTTTATACGACATGAATAAATTGTCTATTGCGATTACTGTAACTGCCAACACAGGGGTGGACAAAAATATGAGAACACAAACCATAACGCATTACCATGACTAACACGGTGTTGGCATCAAAAACAGGTTCCAGTTGTCTCTGAAAGGATAAATCCAGATATATTATGGTTTTAAAGAGAATTTTATACCATGCTTGCTGCAAAATAGTGTCGAGTTCAGGTTACGATAACGCTGAATAAAGATCACGTACCCTTCTCTCCAAAACAGAATATAAACGTACAATAATACAAAGGTACTACAGTGGACAGGAGCGATGCTACAATTCACTTTCGTGTTTATACGACTAGGCCTGAACGATTAAAAACTTTCTGAACAGGTAATCTGTCGTCTTGGAACACACAATAACCATCGGAGAAAAAAATTTTACTATGGCAAAGTCCTAATCAACCAAAATGTTCACATAACTAATTGTTAAATTGTCCAAATGTTTGTAAAGTTAAGGGCTCAACTACTATGTTGGTCCTACAAACTACTCAAACTATCTAATGCTAAGGACCATACATGGACTAGAACATCCGACGGGGAGTAGCCGCACACTCTGCTGCAACGGGCCTTAGAGCGCACGGCCACCCGCACGCGCCTTCACATAACCCTTAGCAGTAATGCGACCTTGCAGTGTATGCATGGGGCCCATATAATACTACAATTTATTTACACAAATCATTGCCGAACCCCCGTCATGTTCCACGAATAGTTGGAAGCAGTGTGCAACAAGAATCTTATGACTTCTTTCCATTGCTCCATGGCCCAAATTAATGCACCTTCGCACTAAATTCTCCTATCCCGGGCATTTGCATCACTGACGAATGCCTTTTCAGTTACAGTTCACCCTGCAGTCCCATGCTACTAAAGCTCTATTCGTGTTGTTTTGGTGATGAAAAGGGTCGGGAGAGTAACACTTTCTTCTGCAATGACATTTATTTCATCAGTGATCCTCTGTTATGGATACTCAACACACTCTTTCATGCTTCTTGTACTTTAGATTGGCGTTTTTCCGCTTCGACTCTCTTTATTACGGAACTAGCCATCGTAAGCTCAATAACTACTTGGCCATGATCTAATTCATTTACCTCCGAAATAAAACACAAGTACACAGAACGGTATTTTGACCTTAACTGCCATTTGCAACGTAGTGAGGAGATTGCACAGGTGTCGCTCATGGTGAAAATAGAAAAGCGCAACCTGCGGGCTTGGCCATCATCTGCATTTAATATTCAAACCTGAACTCCTCGCCGTGTTTACATTTTTGCCACCCCTTTACGAGTTAAGTTACAGTTTACAAAAATGAAGTAATTGGAATGGCATGTTTAAGTGTACAGCTTTTGTGAAAACTATTAGAAAGTTGAAAATGGTCGCTTCACCTTCCAGTTACAGTATGCTTCCGACATTTTCGCGAAGTGTTTCAATAGCATCTTTAATATAGCAAAAATGGGGACTGTAATGAACAAAAGAGAGGACATAGCTGCAGCGCTTGCAAATTTGACCAAGCTGCCACAGATAGCATGTGTGTGCAAACCATTGTTAAGCAGAGCTAAATACATGAAAGCAATGCTGCCAATCATCACTCTGGTAGGCTATGAAATTAACGCTTACCGATCACCAGATTCTAAAACGAAGTGTACTATAAAATTATCAGTTATCGACGTCCAATAGTGTAAATGATTTCTATAGTAATTCAGCTACACAGTTGTTCGGCGGGAGGCGAAGGGATTTATGGTCGCGTGCGTACACGTAAGTCAAGAAACGCTTCATTTATCTGTGTAATTATGGACAGTGGTTTTACGTAATCTTGGAGTATGGTATGCGATCTGGCTCTTAGGGTACAGTAATATTTACGTAAATGTACATTGACAAGGAATGAAGATTACGGTTTAAGATGCCGACAAGAAAGTGGTAATTGGTGATGAACCATGAGTATGGACTGTTTATTAATATTATTATCATCGTCATTAGAAACTGCTTATGCCTTTCAACGTTTCGTCTCGAGCACAGTACCCCTTAATAAAATTCATCCATGATCCCATATTCGATACTAACACTCATGCCGCATCTGATGATAAGCTTGTTACTTCAAAATCATTCTTGACCGAACCTAAGTACTTTCTCCTTGGTCTACCTCGACTCTTCTTACCCTCTGCTGCCGAACCCATGATCCTCTTAGGTAAAATTGCTTCTCCCATGCGTGTAACATGACCACAACCATCGCAGCCTGTTCGCTCTAACTGCTTCATCTGTGGTGTTCATTCCCAGTTGTTCTTTTATTTCCACATTATGGACACCCCCCTGCAATTGTTCCCCTCTATTAGCACCTGCATTCATCCTTGCCACTTTCATATCTGTAACCTCAAGCTTATTAATAAGGTAACTTGTATCCATCCACTTATCACTCCCAAACAACAAAGTTAGCCGAAAGATAGAGCGGGGCACTGCTAACTTAGTCTTACTACTGACTTCCTTCTTGGAGAAGAGAGAGCATCTTAAGCTGAGCATTCCCTTCATAACCTTCGCTACATCTGGATTCAGGATTTCCACTATTTTACCACCCTGTGAGAACATAAATCCTAAGTACTTGAAGCTGTCCTCCTATTTGGCACTCAGTCTGTTTAAACCAGCGAGGTGGCGCATTGGTAACGCACTGGACTCGCATTCGGGAGGATGGTGGTTCAAGTCCACCTCCGGCCATCAAGATTTAGGTTTTCCGTGATTTCTCTAAATCACTCCAGGTAAATGGCGGGATGGTTCCTTTTAATGTGCATGGCCGATTTCTTTCCCCATCCCAAACCAACACTCCGAGCGGTAGCTCCGTCTCTAATGACCAAGCTGTCGACGGGACGTTAAACCCCAAGCTTCCTTCCTCTTTCCCACAGACATTACTTTTGTTTTGGAGATGCTGATCTTCGAAACATAATCGTTAAACTTCAGATTTAGCTCTGAAATATTAGATTGCAACTTTTCAATGAAATCTGCATTCACAACTAAGTCGTTTGCATATGAGGGACTGCTTGTTTTGTTTTCGTCTATTTTAATTTCACATGCCAGTTTATTGTTTCCAACATATGATTAATAAATAGTATGAACAACAATGATGACAGGTAACAGCCTTGTCTTATCCGGGAAACTACCCTGAACCATGAACTCAATTTACCGTCAATTCTAACTGCTGCCTAACGATTTACGTAAAGACCTTTTATTGCCTGCAGACGTTCGCCTCATTTTCCATAATCTTGTATAACTGAAAAAAGTGTCCTCCAAGGAACACGGTCATAAGCCTTTTCTAGATCTATAAAACATGTGTATAATTCCCGGTTCCAATCATAGCACTTCTCCGTTATCTGCCGTAGGCTAAGGATCTGATCCTACCGGTCTCTAAAGGCTTAAACCCACACTGATTTTCATCCAACTTGTCTTCGACTAATTCTCGCACTCTCCTTCCAACAATACCTGAGAAGATTTTGTCCAGAAAACTAATTAAAGAGCTAACTCTGTAGTTGTTACGATATTTTCTGTTTTCATGATTGGAACTTGGTGTGATTACTATTTCTGGCTAGTCAGACGGAACCTGTCCCGATTACCACGTCATTTCAGTTATCCTGTGTAACCAAGTGACACCTGACCTTCCACCGTATTTGATGAGTTCCCACTTAACTTTATCTACTACAGTAGCTTCATTCCACTGCAATCTATTGACCGTTCACTCCACTTCCTCGAATGTGATTCTTTTTTCAAATCAAACATTCAAATGTGTGTTCAGCTTATGGGACTTAACTGCGGGGTCATCAGTCCCTAAATTTACAAACTACGTATGAACTAATACTAAAGACAGCACAAACATCCATGCCCGAGGGGAGATTCGAACCCCCGACAGGGAACGGCCTCGCGCAACGTAGCATAGCGCCTCAATGCGCTCGGCCACTCCGCCGCGGCTGATACTTTTTCCTTCATCATTCTTATCCCATTTTATTTCAAAATATGACACATCGTTGAACGTTTCATCTACATTGAAAAATTCCTCCAAATATTCCCTCCATTTGCCCAAGGCAGCCACAGGATTCATTATCAATTTTCCTGACCTGTCCAAAACACTTTTTAATTCGTTAGTCCCTCCGTCCACCCTTATTAACCACAGAGATTGTCGAGGTGGGGTGGCTTGCGTGCCCCAACAATACAGTTAGCCGTACCGTAGGTGCTACCTTAGTGGAGGGGTATTGTGGAGAGATCAGATAAACGTGTGGTTCCTGAAGATGGGCAGCAGCCTTTTCGGTAGTTACAGGGGCAGTAGTCTGGATGATTGTAACATCAGCTAACATGGTTTTTCCATGCAGTTACTGCGAACGACTGAAAGCAAGGGGAAACTACAGTCGTTAATTTTCACGAAGACATGCAGCTCTACTGTATGAATATATGATGGCATCCTCTCGAGTAAAATATTCCGGACGTAAAATAGTATCCAATACGGATCTCCGGGCGGGGCTACTCAGGAGGATGTTTTCACCAAGAAAAACAAAACAGGTTAAGCTAAAAAAATTGAAAAGAGGAATGGATAGGTTAAAGTTTGATATGGTGGAGATTAGTGAAGTTCGGTGGCAGGATGAAAAGGATTTTTGGTCAGGTGAGTACAGGGTTATAAATACAAAATAAGTTGGTGGTAATGCAGTAGTCGGTCTGATAATGAATAAGAAAATAGGAATGCGGGTAAGTTACTATGAACAGTATAGTGAAAGCATTATCGTAATCAAGATAAACACAAAGCTAGAACCGACCACAGAAGTACAAGTTTATGTGCGAACTAGCTCTGCCGATGATGAGGAGGTGGAAGAAATGTATGAAGAGTTAAAAGAAATTATTCAGACCGTTGAAAGAGAAGAAAACTTAATTGTGATGGGGGACTGCAACTCGATAGTAGGAAAGGAAAGAGAAGGAAATGTAGTAGGTGATTATGGACTGGAAAAAGGAATGAAAGGGGAGAATATTGTACAGGGCACAATTGAATGATCACAAACACTTGGTTTAATCATCATGAAAAAAGGTTATATACGTGGAATAGACCAGGAGACACTGGGAGATACCAGACTGACTTCATAATGTTAAGACAAAAGTTTAGGAACCAGGTTTTAAACCTTAAGATATATCCAGGGGTAGATATAGACTCTGACCGTAACTTATTGGTTGTGAACTGTAGATTAAAACTTAAGTCTACAAAAAGGTAGAAAATGAAGGAGATTGAATCTGGAGAAATCGACGGAACCAGAGGTTGTTGAGAGTAGAGGGAGCATTAGGAAAAGATTGTATGAAACGGGGGAAAGTAATACAGTAGAAGAAGAATGGTTAGCTCTGAGGGATAGAGTAGTGAAGGCAGCAAAAGATCATATAGGTAGAAGACAGGTCATAATAGAAATCCTTGGATAACACAGGAGATTCTGAACGTAATTGACGAAAGGAGTAAATATAAAAATGCATCAAGTGAAGCAGGCAAAAGGGAGCACAGACGTCTGAAAAATGACGTTGACAAGATGTGCAGACTGGCTAAGCAGGGGTGCCTCGAGGAGAGATGCAAGACCGTAGAAGAATCAATAACTAGGCGGAAGATATACACCGCCTACAGGAAAATAAGAGACATTTGGAGACAAGAAAATCAGCGGTATGAATATCAAGAACTCAGATGGAAAATCAATGCTAAGCATAGAAGGGAAAGCTGAAAGGTGGAAGGAATACATGGAAGTCCTGTACAAAGGAAATAAACTTGAAGGCAGTATTCTAGAAATGGAAGACGAAGTAGAGGATGTTGAGATAGGAGATATGATACTGCGACAAGAATTTGACAGAGCACAAAAAGATTTGAGTAGAATCGAGGCCCCTGGAGTAGACGATGTTCCGCCTGAACTGCTGATAGTGTTAGGAGAGCCAGTCATGAAGAAATTGTTCCACCTGGTATGCAAGATGTATGAGAGAGGGACAATACCCTCAGACTTCAAGAAGAATATAGTGATTACAATTCTGAAGAAAGAAATTGCAGACAAATGTGAAGACTACAGAACTATCAGATTAATAAGTTATGGTTGCAAAATAACAATACAAATTATTTACAGACGACTGGAAAAACTGGTGGAATTGTGACTTATCTTAAAAGATAGGTTAAGGAAAGGGAAACCTACGTTTTTAGCATTTGAGGATCTGGAGGAAGGTTTTGACTGGAATATACTCTTTCAAATTCTGAAGGTAGCAGGTATAAAACATAAGGAGCGAAAAGTTATATTCGACGTGTCCAAAAACCGGACAGTAATTATTAGAGTCGAAGGGCATGAAAGGGTCGCAGTGATTGGGAAAGGAGTAAGACAGGGTTGTAGCCTTTCCCCAATGTTGTTCAATCTGTACATTGAGCAAGCTATGAATGAATGCAAGGAGAAATTTTGAGAGGGAATTAAAGTCCGGGGAGAGGGAATAAAAACCTTGCGGTTTGCTGATGACATAGTAATTCTCTGAGAGACAGCAAAAGACCTGGAAGAGCAATTAAATGGAATAGACAGTGTCTTGAAAGGAAGGTATAAGGTGAACATTAACAAGAGTAATACGAGGGTAATGGAATGTAGTGTTAGAAAATCAGGCGATACTGAAGGAATTAGATCAGGCAATGAGCAGATACCAGTAGTAGATGAGTTCTGTTATTTCGGTAGAAAGTTAACTTCTGACGGCCGAAGTAGAGAAGATATAAAATGAATGGCTATGGGAAGAAAAGTGTTCCTGAAGAAGCGAAATTTGTTGACACCCAATATTAGTTTAAATATTAGGAAGTCCTTTCCGGAAGCATTTGTCTGGAGTGTACCACTGTATGGGAGTGAAACGTGGACGATAAGAAGTTCAGACAAAAAGATGATAGAAGCTTACGAAATGTGGTGCTACAGACGAATGATGAATAATAGATGGGTAGATCGCGTAACTAATAAGGAGGTGTTCAAAAGAATTGGGGATAAAAGGAGTTTCTGGCATATGCTGACTAATAGAACGGATTCTGAGACATCAAGGAATCGTCAACTTTATGCCTTATTTTACTTTTTACAGGTTGCCTTGAATGTGTCATTCCATCAAGGTGTCTGCTTCATCGTGCCTTTATACACTACTGTTGCAAGATATTTTCTAGCCACTTCTTGTAGTGTGTCCCTGTATCTTGTCCATTCCTCTTCTAAAGTCTGTTAACTACATTCAACTACTGGTACCTTCCGTGGAGATAATATTATCGCATAGGTGACAGTGTATGTCAAACTGAATGCAGGTTCTGTGAAAACATTTTTGGGAAATACTATCACTTTTCAGTGTCAAAAACGCAGAGTACTCGTACGAATTTTAAAAAGGGCAGTCTACTTAGCGTGCTAACTACACTGAAGAGCCAAATAACTGGTACAGGCTCGCGTATACGATCACAGAGACACGTAAACACTTCGAGGGCGGCGCTGTTGTGGGCAACGCCTATATAAGACAACAGGTTTCTAGCGCCTATGTTAGAAAGGTTATTGCTGCTACAATGGCAGGTTAAGTGAGTTTGTACGTTGGGTTATAGTCTGCGCACGAGAGATGAGACACAGCATCTCCGAGGTGCCGATGAGATTGAAGCTTTTCCGTACAACAAATTCACGAGTGTACCGCGAACATGAAGAATCAGTTAAAATATCGAATCTCCAACGTCCTGAGAAATATCCTGCAAGAACGGGATCAACGACGACTGAAGAGAAACGTTCAACAGCACAGTAGTGCAAACCTTCCGCAAATTGCTGCGGATTTCAGTGCTGGGGCATCAACAAATGTCAGCGTACAAACCATTCAACGAAACATAATCGAGATGGGCTTTCGGATCCGAAGGACCACTGGTGTACCCTTGCTGACTGTGGGACAAAGCTTTACGCCTCGCCTGAACCCGTCAACCCCGACTTTGGTCTGTAGATACTGCAAACATGTTGTCTAGTTTGAGGAGTGTCCTTTCCTGTTGTATCGAGAGGATTGACGTGTGAGTATGGAGATAACCCCATGAATCAATGGATACTATATGTCAGCAGGGGCTGTTCAAGCTGGTGGAGGCTCTGTAATGATTTGGGGCGTATCCACCTGTATCCATTCATGTCCATTGTGCATTCCGACGAACTAGGGTAATTTCAGCAGATCAGTGGGACGTACCACCTGTCCAGAATTAGTACAGAGTGGCTCCAGGAACAGTCTTCCGAGCTTAAACACCTTCGTTGTCCACCGAATGCCCCAGAAATGACCATTATTGAGTATATGTGGGATGCTTTGCAATGTGCTGTTGAAAAGAGCCGCGCCGGACTAGCCCCGTGATCTAATGCATCATGCCTCGGACTGGGCGACCGCTCCCGCCGGATGTTCGAGTCCTCCCTAGGACGCGCGCGCGCGTGCGTGTGTGTGTGTGTGTGTGTGTGTTTTCCTTGGTTTAAATAGTTTGTAAGAATAGGGACTGATGACCGTAGCAGTTTGGTCCAGTAAATTTACAAACATTTGTTCAGAAGTGATCTCCAGCCCTCTTACTCTTACGGATGTATGGACAGCCCTGCAAATTGCATGGTGTTAGTTCCCTCCAGCACTGCTGCTGACGATAGTCGAGTCCATTCCACGTCTTGTTGCGGCACTTGGCAACATTAGGCAAGTGTACCAGTTTCTTTGGCTCTTCAGTATATATGTCACAGTAAAAACATACTCAAATTTTCAACATGAGGCCAAAGGTCTTTTTCTTTCAATTTATGTTTTAAATAATATTATCTACCATCTACTCTAACCGGGAAGAACATTACGACCGCCTTCCTCATATCCGCTACGTTCACCTTTGGCACGGGTAACAGAATGAAGATTAGCATTTAGGGTCATTCCATTTCAAATCACCGAATTTCGGAACACTTATCACTTACGTTATTGAAAGGTTGTGTCGACGTTTGCGTATACCCCCAATAAACATTGGTAAAGTTTATAATTTATCGATGCAATAATGCCAGATATATAGTCACTTGTTTAGTCCCGCACGCGGCGACTGTAAATTTTCTTTCAGCTGTACTATATTGGGAAGTATTTTTTTGAAAGAAATTAAATGTGGCCATTTTGTTCAATTCGACGCATTCTTATAGGAAAAATAATGAAAAAAATTTACGAGCCTTTTTCATCGAGAAATCTATAGACAAATTCGGCCGAAAAATCTTCACACGAAAGTTTTGATTCGTATATCTCGGGCACTAAAGATACTAAAAACATGACTCTGCGAATGTAGTAACCTAACAATGAAAGGTTCTCAAATATTAAGTTTCATTAATATATCACATTTCAATACCGAATAAATGAAGTACAAATTCGCAAATGTTGTTAAAAGGTGTAAAATTCACCATTGAAGACCTCATTTTCCAAAAACTATTTCCTTTGAAACTTTCCAAACTGGGCTCATTAGAAACACAATGGCTTTAGCTGCAATAAGGACATTTAGTTATCCAATGCGGATGAACAATGGTAAATAATTCGAAGTAAAAAGGGACACAAAAATTGGTCACGAATAAAATGTGGACTTTAGATACTTACATCTTGTAATCACATGATGAACATGAAAATAAATAGCTCAGTAGCACAAGTATGTAGCATAAAATTTCATTCTCCAACTCTTTCCCTTTCTACTATTTTACAAATTGGCCTGTAAGGTGACTTAATTGGAACAAGGTGAAAACAGGATACCCACTATTTTTTTTTTTTTTTTTTTTTTTTTTTTTTTTTTTTTTTTTTTTTACAAATTCTGTTTTTCATTAAAGTTTCAAAAGCAGTCAAAAATTTTCAAATGTTTGTATAGCTTATGAGACTTAACTACGGGGTCATCAGTCCCTAAACCTACAAACTACTTAAGAACTAGCTAATACTAAGGACGGCTCAAATATACCATGCCCGAGTGGGGATTCGAACCCCCGACCGTAGTGGCCGTGCAGACTGTGGCTGCAAAAGCAGTCCCATTTCAAACAACGTGCGTTGTATCCTACCATAACGGTGGATTCAATTGTTTTAGTACAGTACTATTGTGGATATTTTAATGCGTACTTTTAACGTGGCGAAGAAAGTAGCAACACCATAATTTTCAAATTCCAAAAAATTTAAAGAAAGATGAACGAAGATATTATTCAGTCTGCACTATCCAGTATTATTACTACTCTAACTTAACAAGTTCCATAAAATCACTGAATTAAATGATAAGCAGCTGCTGTAAACGTCGTACCATTTGCTTTGTAGAGCTATGCTTCGGTTATTTTAGACCATTTCAATCCGTGCACCACATTAGACATAAAGGCGTCAATAACTGAGGCATGGATGCTTGAGCCCCGTAACCTTCCGCTATACATCTTGAATCGAGTGCATATAAACTTGGTTTTCTAGAATGAAATCTGTAGCCTTTGGTTTTCATCGAATACCTAGAGTACACTCGGTTTTTTGTTCGACAGCTGTGATCACGTTGTACGCTAGTTCAAATGTTCAAATGTTTGTACAACTTATGGGACTTAACTACGGGGTCATCTGTCCCTAAGCTTACAAACTACTTATGAACTAACTAAGACTAAAGACGGCACAAACATGTCCGAGGGGGGATTCGAACCCCCGACCGTAGTGGCCGTGCTGATGGACGCTAGTATCGCTAGATTGTGTAGGCCGAGTGGGTTAAGAGTATTTCTGATTATTATGCTCTTACTCCTGTTCTCTAAGAAGTTTATTGAGACTAAAGAGCAGTGGTAACAATTCGTCACCTTGTCGCATGCTGATCTTAAAGTCGGAAGGCTTTCATATTTCGCAGATACGTTTCATAAATGTTTGTTTGATGAGGGGTAGTGTTTTTGGAGGAGTCCATCATCTCCTAAGACATTAAACAGGGACTGTCTATCGGTGGTATTATACGTCAACAAACAAACAAATGAAGGAATAGCTTTGAGTTGCCTTATATTTATTGTCTTCTGGTTGAAGACTTGCTCTGCGTGGGATCGCTCTGCCCAGACGTCCGCTTGGTATTACACAATATCGTGTTCGAGCAGCCCTTTAGTTCTGTGACGAGGACACGCTGAGAAGATCTAAAAGTGTCCTGAACTAGGGAAATTCCACTGTAATTTTTCGCGTAGAACGTGTACATTTGCAGCCTTCAGATATGTGTTCCGTTTGTCACATGCCTTGGGGAATTCTTTGTGTTATTCAAGAGGGCCTAGGTTGTTCGAGAATTCCTGAATTATGCTATTTGCGTGTGTTTTGTTGTTTTACAGTCGGAGGGTGTGCGAGTGCGGATTTAAAATTTAATGCGTGTTCGTAGGAGTCTCTTCAAGAGATTTTAATGGTGATACTAGACAGTTAAATAGGCCTGAGAAATATATAGCCACATCTCTGACGCTTTCTATTTTAGTCAGTACAAGTTATGCATATTGTTTACTGAACCCCATGTTTTATGGAATGTGTCCATCGATGTTTCCTGCGAACATCTTGTAGACGTCTCTTTTGACGTGACCTCTGAAGTACTTTTCGATGAAATGTACTTGCTCCTTTATGTATCTGCACTTTGTTTGCCTGATTAATTTTGCGACTTGTTTTCTGATCTCAAAAATATTTTGTGTTTATGTAAGGCTCTCTTCCATCCACCCAGAATTCCGCCATGGATGTTTCGTAATTTTCTTGTCGGACTAGCGACTGACAATGACTTTGTATAACATATAATCACAATAACCGCAGATAATGTAAACAAAATTACATTCTAGAAAAGAAGTAAAGGCGCCCCAAAATCAGGGTTCATAGAAACCCTGAAATTCCTTAAACAACTGTGAACAAACCTATCAAAGCGAGAGTGGTATTCAAGCCCCTGTCGAATCAAATTAAAATAAGCTTCTCCAGCCACTTAAAAATGGTCCACCCGTTGCTGAGATCCACTATAACCACACAAATTTTTTCCTAATATATAAAAACATGAGGGAAAACCATTCATTCGAAATTCTGGAGTAAGGTAAGGTCGTTTGCTTTCACCACTGCTGTTCTGCTGACATTAGATGATATCCTGAAGAAGGCAACCCAAGAGAAAGGGAGAGATATACAATGGACTCTATATAAACGCTTGGAGAATCTAGAATTTGCGGACATCTGCCATCTGTCCCATACTTTCGAGGATAACAGTGAGAATCTGAAGGAACTGCAAACAAAAGCTCAGAGTTGGAATAAAAATAAACACGGCGAAGACTAAAGAGGTTAGAGTGAAACGTAAGAACAATAACCCACTAGCCGTGAAAGAAGCGGAGATTGAGCAGATGGACAACTTTTGTTATCTGGAAAGTACTGTTTTCAAAACTGAAGGGGCGACAGGAGACGTCGAAAGTAGGATAAAAAAAGCCAAAAGGGGTATTTGCCCAGCGGCGACCAGTTTGGAAATCTCGTGAAATATTGTTGAACGTACAGTTCAAAATCTTTGAATCAAATGTAAAATCTGTTATCTTTTACGGGTGTGAGACGTGGAATGTGACAGCACCAAGTAAAGCAAAAATACAAACCTTCATCAAAAATGTTTGAGGATTATACTGGGAGTACGCTGGAGAAATGTTACCTCAAATCAAGAACTATGGCAACGCACCCAGCAACGAAAAGCGTAGGTAATCGTAAAAAAAAAAAAAAAAAATAAATAAAAAAAATAAATAAATAAAAATGTATGTATGAATATGGATAGGACACACCCTAAGAAGAAGAGGTCCTAAACATATGCTAAAGCAGGCTTTAGAATGGAACTCACAGGAAGCAAGGAAGAGAGGCAGACCAAAGTCGACCTGGCGCAGGACTGTTGAAGCGGAGGTGGGAGCCGCTGGCCACTCTTGGAGTAACAAAATGTTCAAATGTTTGTATAGTCTATGTCACCTCGGCCACCGCGGCCGGCTGAGTTGTTAAACAGTAGCCAAATAATGAACTTCTTTATAGTGAAGTAGAAAGCCAACGCAAGGTGACCAGCTTAGCCGGTTTGTTGCCTTTTGGGCTATAAATGACAGATTTTGGGACATGATTTTAAAAAGGAAATGTGAACATCACCGTTTGGGTGATATTTTGATTATCGATGCGATGTTTTCGGTGACATAGGGAAGAGTACTTGTTGGGTCCTGATTTAAAGTTATTCGTAATAATGATTATGGCTCCACTACCTAGTGAAAGACTGAAATATTGCAACTCAAACTCCATCTGTGACTGATGAGTCAAGTTCGAACAACAATTCTTGAACATTAGTAACAGTCTTTTTTTTACATTATGAACTAGCAAACTGCTGCGCCTTCGCACGTGTGCAATTTATTAATGAATAAAATGAGAGATGCTCTTACCGGAAACGTATTAAATAAGTTTATTTTAAAATATGTCTGTATCTGCAGTGATTTAAGCTGTGTCTTATCTGTCAGTCAATCAGTTCATCAAGAAGGGACTCATCCAACTGAACTTTCTAGAACAGAGGCAAACCAATTTCAGTATGATCGTGAATTTACTGAAATGAAATAAATCGCACATCAGATTGGTAAGCAGTCTCTGTTGCAACAGATTTCTTACTAATGTGAATTATGTACTGCTTCGGCCATAATGGAATTGTCAAAGCAGTGATTTCCGATTTGATTCAGTCATTTGTTATTGTTTTTAACGCATTCATCGCAGTGTTTTGTGATGAATAACTTTTATGTCATTCCGTTCTGGTATTTATTTGTTTCAATCTTTTGTTCGTACTTCTCCTCTGATTGTCCATATCCGCCTCCTCTCCTTAAAAAAATTGTGGGAAGTGTAATGGACTTAAATATTTCGTAAATTACTTATTTATTTCAACTTTGTTTAGTCCTTCTCCTTTCTCCTTTTCCTGCTCATCTACTCCTCCCCCATGTATGTTTCCCCTTGGTCCTCCCTCTGTCATTCTCTTCATCGCCTCTCTCCCTTTTCTTCACTTGATGTCAACTGACCAGCGCCACGACCCCCCTCTCATACCACCTCCCTGTCTTGTCCTATGACCTCTCCATCTGTCAATTTCTTCTCTTGCTCCTCCTCGTCCTCCTCTCTCTCTGTCCATATCCTCCTACCTCCCCCATTGCATTAGAAATAAAAAATATTTCCCAAATTTCATGGTGATCGTTTAATCTGTTTTGAAGCTTATTATAGCGGAGCAGCGATGACCATGTGGTCTATGCCGCCATGCAACGGATTGCGTGGCTGCTCCTGCCGGAGGTTTTAGTCCTCCCTCTGGCGTGTGTGTGCAAGCGCGTGTAGTTACACAAACTTTGAACTTGAAGCTTATTGGAAGACAAGCGCTGTCATACATGATCTGGCATGCGTAGTATAAAAGCCTTCATGAAAACATTACATGCATCAACTTTCACGGTGAGCAATCAAATGCTATCAAATTCTGTTATAAGATTCACTGTTCCACACAATATTCGGTCCATTGAGAAATATATGTGCGAAATATGATGGTGTTAGCATATCAATCCTATCACTAGTTATTACCGAGAGTACATTCAGAAATTGGATATTACAGTTTGTAATTATCACTATTTTTTCCTGGAAACTAGTTCCAGGACCATAATCAATAATAGGAAGAAGACTTATTTCTATTCATCGTTTGAATAATGAAGTATGATCTTGAGTTCATCAATAAATTCCATTAAAAAATGGGCAAGTTATCGAAATTTTCCTTCCATGCAAACTTTTCCCTGATATTTACGAACATAAATAAATTTAGCCAAATCTGTCTAGCCATTTTCATATCATGAGCTCTCGTAAATGTATAACTTTGTAAATTAAATTCGCTATCCGATTCGCACCCGCTCCCCCCCCCCCCCCCCGAAAATATGCCTAATGAGGGTACCATGCTAAGTCACTGTAACGTGCACTTCACATTGTTTTGCTGAGTGTATATTTAGATGTAGACCTATGTTAGTCAATTTCTGACCCTTTGTGCTCATAATAATATTCTTGGGTGTTTTGACAATCGTGTCTCTTCATAACAGGAGTCGTCTCCTAAACGTAGATCTTCCCAAGAATCGATTTCTCGTTGGCATACATTGATTTAGATTTTACTTCGTTACTATTTTTATTGGCACTGAATAGCTAATTACTTTTTCCTTTTGCGTTGTCAAAAGCTTTCCAAACTTAGGAATTCTTGGAAAGGTTTCATTGTTTTGGGCGAGACGGGAATGAGCAGTGAGTAATGGACGATTTTCGGCGTGACAACCCATAAGGTAACGTAAGGGAGAAGCCGCGGTGTGTCGTGTATTGGACGAGCCTGCAATAACTGCACGCCCTATGTCAAATATGAAGTTCTTTGTAAGTAAACGCTACAGTCGGCCTTCAGCGCGTTCGGTCCGAGTGATTAGCTGTTATATCGGTAGCCATCCTTCACACGTCATTCCTGTTCTACTCCCTCCTGTCCGCTCTCCGTCTCTCTCCTTTTGGCCAGGGCGACATCCACACATACACGCTTCCGCAGTTTTGGTAGAGGAAATCGCTTTGCAGCTTAATTTAAAATGAGCTGGATATCCTGGGAACATTGGACGCTGAGTAAAAGTGTGTGGTGAGTCACTGTTCACTGCGCTGGCTGGAGGGGTGGGGAGAGGGGGACACCCACGCCGGCAGCCATGATGGCTGCCCCCCCCCCCCCTCTCCTGCGCTCTTTCCGGCCGCTGCCCGGGTCGCTGCCCGCGGTCCGCGCTTCGAGCCCCGCCTCTCTATATATGTACGGCGTGCCGTTGTGTTCTCTTATCGATTTCCGCACGCAGCACACAATTCACAAATTAAATCGGCGCGCGTGTAAATAAACAAATGCGCGGACTGCCGCTCGCAGTGGCGTCATCGGTGTGTGTAACTTTTTGTCCGCTGTACGTACGAACATCAGGGCTTTATTTGTTTTCGGGAAATTCTGTTAACTGAAAGACGTGTACCGGGGAGAAGTTGAACACTGCGTCGCTGAGAGAAGGCACTGACAAAAGTGGACAGCGATGCACTTGGCGAACTATTCCTCAATATCCGTATACAACTCCAGAATTTCATTAACATATAGTGTACTTCGTCACCATTAAGACTGAAGACAGCTATCGTAAGATATTTCTTTCTGTTGCGTAACACTATAAAACACCAGTAGCAGATGTCACGTATTTTTTTCAGAGGAGTGATCGTAAGGTGAAAAATCTTTTACAGGGTCGACTCTGATGAAAGTCGTCATCATTGCTACTAAAGTAACCATTCAAGTAAAAATTATTTTTAAAGCCGATCATGTTAACGTTGGCAAGAGAAACACGCATTTTATTTATTAAACATAAAGGAAAGAAAGGACTATGTATACCCTTAATAGGCTGAAAGAAGACTCCACTACAAAAAATTTAAATACCTAGTGATAATATTCCTGCATATTAAAGAAAAAATAAGCCCTCAGACAAAAATAATGAAAAACAAATTTTTGCATTGCAGTGGACAAACAATATTCTATGAAAATATCCATCTGCATAAAGCCAAAAATTGGTATTACAATATAAACTGCTTACGTAGAGCAGAAACTACTTGTTGGATCAGTAGAAATATAAATGGCAGGAACCAGCTAAATTGAGGTTTTGAGAATGATATTAATCAACAAAAACACTAAAATTAAGAAGTACCTCAATGTATACATGCATGTAGATAAACCAGGAATGAAATTAAATTGATATATTATTTTTCGTTGTACTTCCAGAAAGTAAGTCCCAGATGAAAACTCAGAAGATAAATGTGTTGAGGGGGTAAAAAAAAAAAAAAAAAAAAAAAAAAAAAAAAAAAAAAAAAAAAAAAAAAATCGGGGCTAAAATAGCACAAATATTCAAATGAAACGACAAAATAGCGAGAAAAAAATTAGGAAGTAGGATAGTACATACTTAAAAAAAACACGATTGCGATGATAAATAACAGAGAAGTGTAAATTATAGACGTGAATAGTTGAAGTAATGAAGAAATAGTAATGAGGCATATGTGAAAGTGTTAAATGGTCGGCTATGAAAGAGCGTGGCGTTTCGTATATACGTAGTGAGTGTTTGAAGGGGCTAAGAAGGTACTAGTTATCGTTCTAATACATGCCTCAGAGAGATGGCCAAGTCGCGCTAAGGAATTCCGCTCAGTCTGCCACTCCTGGAACGGTGGTAGAGCGTGAAGCTCCCTCGTGTTACAACTCTCCAGCAGCAAGAGTAACCCCAGAGAGCTCGTCACCAAGAAACTTGGAGCAGCAACATCTTAATTCCCCCTGCTACAGTCAGTGATGGGGACTAGCAAAGAGGGTAGTTCGACATATCGTCATCCATTGACAGTAAAACTAAGAAAGATCAACTAAATATTTATACTTCAGTATAGCATGGATACAAGGATAGATCAGACGGAATAAGATCATTTTTGGTCAAAATAAAAACTGACGAACGATAAAATAGAGTAAAATCCATTAATATAACTATTTTTTAACTTTCAAATTCATTACATTAGTAGTATGACTACAAATGAACTAAAAGCAATAATTACGCGTATTTCCAACATTTTGTGTAAAGATTAATTCAAAATGAAGGCTATATACGTATTAATACATAATGCAGGAAGTAGATCCCAGAGAGCTTGACACCAGGGAACGTGGATCAGCAAAATGAAAATTTGCTCTATTATAACCAGCAACTAGGGGAATTGCAATACTACACTGCACAATGGAAGGAAAGTAAATCATAAAAGGGACATTTTCTTGAAAAACCTTGGTGGAGTGACCCTGAATTGCTACCCATTGGCTGCAAGCTTTACGTGGAAGATATAAAAGAAATATATGTGAAACTAAGAGCTAAGGGCTTATAGAAACTAGGTGATAAATAAAATATTCAGAGACCGAAATGTACAATCGGAGATTGAACTTCCGTCTCCAAGAATCGAGATGAATCCATACTTCAGTGACATGGTAGCATATTATTGAAAAGAGAAATACAGATTAAGTACAGCATTTTGAACACAGTCGTTGACTTAAACGTCCCAAGAATTAGCTAATGATGATGTGCAAAGCATCAAGGTGAATATAGAAATCATACAAACAAAACGATGATGAGGATAAGATGTGCTAATCTAGATTTTTAGGACTGTAAGTTTACGAAACATAGGGCAAACATGGACAGGATGAACCGAGAGAATATTCGCGAACGATATTTGTACAATAAAAATAAGATATCTGATTCCAATCTTTTGAGATTTTGAACTGATCTTTATGTGTGCCGATGTTACTGGTGTCTTATATGGTGTTCGTGATGACTAGTAGGATGAGCGGGCATTTAAGAAAGGAAATTTACTTTGCAGCTGAAATAACTTCGTATAATTCAAGTGTAAAAAGGTTATAAGCATCAGTAAAGAATATTCACAATTACTGCAATCTATTAGGCTATATTATGCGTGGAACGCGACACTCATTTCAAATACGACGCTTTAGAAAAATACTCTCGATATTACCTAAGATGGCCGCGAATAAAAATGAGAGATTGGTCACATTGTCAAATTTCATATTCCATTCCTGCTGGGCATTTTTAAAGACAAATTAATACAATCATCTGTGTCAGTCACTTTTATTTTCTTACACGACGTATATCTTCTGGCGGATCACTGGACTATACGAGAATATCTGACTGAGGTCAGTTTTCTGAAACCTTGTTTCGAAGATATTACAGAAAAGATGTTGTCACGTATATGTATTTGTATCAGTGAACAGCATAAAAAACAAAGCAAAAACAGCCAAGAAACTGAACTAAAAAGAATTTACTATGGAAGCAATGAAGATGGATAATTCAATGTTACTGCTAATAATTTCACTGCTTTACATTGCATAATCGAAGAGAGACGAAGTAGTCTCTAAATCTGGACAAGTGTTAAACTGAGTAGCACATACGAATTCTGGAATATATCGCATCTGATATTTCAGACGGAAAGCAAACCTGGATAAATTATATAATTTATGCGACATGGAAAAATATGAGATAAAGTTTTAGATAAAGGAAAAATATTTTTTTAAGAAGAAAAGAAAGCACCACTAAATATTTTCAGTCAACGCTTTTTAAGCGTAATTTGCAAAGAGAACAAACTAAAGGAAAATGAAGATTAGACCTGGTGTATAACATCAAGACAAGCGTGTAACAATCATTCGTTTATGACTTTCAAGGCCGAAAGTGGATGCCCTCTAAATGATATAGATCAATCGGGAATTAAATATAAAAGTTACAGAAAAAATCGGTAGATGCACTATATTTAAAAAAAAATACAATATTGAGTTGATAACCATCGATATCTTGAAATATTCAGAACGTGAGATACAAATGGATTTAACATAAGGTATATGAGTGTCGAGCAAGGCACTCGCCCTGATTGATGGAATAAGACTACACAAATAAATAAATAAATAAATAAATAAATAAATAAATAAAAAGAAAAACAAAACACTAATGATGTGTCGCAGCAAAAACACTAATGATGTGTAGCAAAAATTCCTGTATTCAGTGTAATAAAACACTAAATGAAATGAAGGTAAACGAAGCTCGTGAAAAGAAAGACTTCGACTCCTTCAAAGTGTAACGCGGACATATAAAAACTATTACGAGAAGAAATAAAATGAATGTCAAAGCATTTTTAGACTGAAAATGGTTTCTCCATGAAAGAAGTTTAGTAAGTTAAAAGGCATGTATATATAACTTTTGGTCTTAAAACCAAGTTCAAACGTATTAAAACTCTCTAAAGTACGTATATATGGTAGCAACAGCGTACAACTCATGACTTGTGTATTTTGCCAACATTGTATCGGTGCATCTCGTCAATTAAACATGCCGAAGTATAGGAAAGCATGGGATAAATCATTTCTTTTTTTCGTCAAATGGACAGATGTCACCTGATAACGCGTAATATCCTGTAAGTTAAAAGGAGACTTTGAGTGAGATAGCGTTCGTTAGTAGGCTATCATATATGGGTTTCACAGGTCCGATGTCTTGTGGATATGTGGCTAGCACATCACCTATACTCTCGTCATAATACTCCTCCTTGACTTGTAATATGTAGTAAAATGCCACTGTGGACATAAGCCACGAGAAATGCCTGATTTTCGCTGAATCAAGATGAGGATGGTAACTGGCATGCGTGTCTTCACTGTAATTCTAACAATTTCCAGGCTCAAGTTCATCCAGTAGAGTACGTAATTAGCTACTTACAAGGTAACATATATCTTATATAAGTTCCACGAATTATTTCGAAACAATGTGGACGAGTCAGTTTACATGCTATATGCACATATGCTCCGTTTGCGTTTATACCTGCGTCCCAGCCATTTACAAATTAGGATATATCACAGTAACTAAAGGTTGTAACACGTATAATGAATGCATTTTCTGTTCCAATATTTAGTTAATTTGTGAAATGGCTCACTCTGAAATTTACTACACGATGAAAGATGAAGTACTTGTCTCTATAAGAGATACTTCCAAACAAATATATTGAATGCTTTCGACCGAAATGCTGGATAGATATGGTGTACGGCAACGTTACAGAATGTCTCCCAGATCAAGTATTTCACAAAATAGTTCACAGACTGAAGTGGACACTAAATAGAAATATTAAGGAGAATGCGAATCGTTACTTCATCTGCGGAAGTAAGAATATGGAAACAAAAAAATTTTTTCGCAGTTTATCACTTCTTCAGTTCTGTTGTTTAACGTTTTTAGAACAAAAAGCAATAACCACTGAATGCACACAATCTCTAGCAAAATACGTATCTGTATGATTAATAAGTACAAAAATATTTATAGTTTCAATTAACGAACTAGTCTCGTTGGAAAGAGTTACACGGAACTCTTCATAAATAGAACTAGAGTTAGAAGAAATATGTACGCTTTCGAGTCTTCGCATGACGCAGTCGTTTCACTGGAAGCTGCAGTGTAATACGTTTTGCTTTGTCTGGAACACATCGACTGAAGAATTTGAAAAATAATTAAAGCAAGACATCATACTAGCTTCCTAAACAATTTCTCATGGTAGGTGGACACTAACTTTCAACATTACGTCTGAGTAGCCTTTAATTAGAGGACAATTACGCGTACATATATGCGATTTCAGGGTGTTTAAGGAAGATAAAAGAAACCGCATTTTATGTGACAAAAACGTCGCAGGTGCAGCGTTTCTCTTCACTAGGGGTCCATGAAGGTTTTCATTGTAGTGATGTTTAAAATCTGTTTAAACTTTCGTGTTATGAATATTGTTTTAAATAAGTTGGTCACATCCTCTGGAATTCTTTGTGTTGGGGAACATAAAGCTCTCGGTGCACGAGACACCGATAGGCACCCCAGAAGAACTGGTGGTCCAGTTAGGTGAAGTAGCACCCATTGTTGGCTGAACGTCTGATTGTTCTCATGTTATTAGGCAATAGTTAGCATGTAAATTATCGGTATTTTCAGTAACATTTGTAAAATAATAAACATCCAATGGTAAATTCGACTCTGACTGTAACCGTCACTAGCGCCAAAATATTTATGGTAAAAAAGTCACATGTTTGTAAACCTATTGGACAAAACTGCTATGGTCTTCAGACCCTAGACATACAAATTACTTTAACTAAGGACAACAGGCCGCACGCACGAACCTCCAGCGGGAACGGCCGCCCAGTTACTACTACATTTTTATCACACGAAAAACTTAATTTTTACATCTTATCATAGCTCTAATTATTTTCCTGGATATCAACGAAATTATTCGGAACGCAAAGACTCCATATTTTACAACCACTCAAAGGTCTTTTGCTTAATATAACACAAAATAAGGATCTGCCTTCAGCAAAACACTGTTTTTTTTTTCTTTTTTGTTTTCTTTGTTTTTGTATGCATGCTACAGTTGTAGCAGCTTACGGGGAATTAAAAGGCAGGCAGCAACTCAGCATGTCCGAATGCAAGCTAACTTTCATATGACAGATAAAACAAGTATCCTGACAGTATGGAATTAATGTTATAACATTACTATTTCACCCATCGATAGTTAGGAGTTAGCAACGGTAGAAAAATGTCTGCCGCAATCTGTAAGTCAAACATCATGGAAGTATTAGTATCTATAGGGTTGCCAAACTTCGTGGGACCCATAACTGATAAGTCCTGTCAGTGAGAAACATAATACACAACAGTTTTCAATTTCAAATCAAAATGAAGTGTTAACAAGGGGTAAAGTCAACCATCAATTTGAAGTATTTGCACAAAAACTAACAATATAACGTAAATTCTAACTCACTTCGTTAATTCGAATCATTTAGCTTTATAGTAATCAACGTTAATCTGTTTGAATCCGAAAACCTGCATGTACACGATCATTCTTCTCACGCACGTCAGTTTTAGGGTATGTGAGTACGGTGATCAATTCTGCTTTGCGCAAATTATATCGGTATTTGTCGGCGCCTTCTTCAGGCCCTACAATAACTTATCTTCTATGTGTTTGCCTTAGTGTCTCGGGCAAATGCTAAATGTCACATTATTTGAGGACGACGGAAGAGGATGTCTTGTCATTATATGATCGATTAAATTATAAAAACCTAATCGTTAGGAGCCGTACTCCTATCCCGAGTGGGAGAGAATGTTATATTGTAGGTTTCACAAACCACTGCTAATATGATTTCCTTCACCAACTAGAACGATCTCCTTCCCCTTATCTTGATTAAAAGTTTCGTCTATGATGCTGAAGCTGTAGACGTTACGTTGAAGTCTAACCTTGCCGCTTTTCTTCCTCGTATCCTTCCTACTTGTGTTTTAATTGCATAGTAACGTAGCAACACCACCTTTCTTCAAGTACTTTCAGGATTTTCTACGAACAACCGTGTTTCAGTATAGAAGACCACAAAAGAATCTTAAGATACTGCACGCCTACAGTCAAACAAGGGGGTGGTTCCATCATGATTTGGGTATCTATATCATGGTATTCAACTGTTTCAATCATTACTGTCACTGGTTGAATAAGTATAAATTAATATCTCTCCATCCTTGTCTACAAACTACTTACTATGAATAACATAAAATGTTTCAAGCATGTTTTGTAGAGCATCAGGAAGTCATCAAATATCTCTCCTGGACATCAAAATCCACATGACTCGAAATAATTAAACCGTTATAGGGAGGCTTAGAGCACAGTGTAGGGACCAAAATCTGCAGCTCCCCATCATTGAAATAATGATGGTTTGGTACAAGAATTGACAGATTCTGTTGTAAGTCGCAGTGGGGTGGCTTGCTGCGGAACGCGCGGTTTTCGCCGTCGGAAGTTGGTCCTCCCTGGGGCATGTGTGTGTGTGTGTGTGTGTGTGTGTGTGTGTGTTGTCATTAGGTTACTGTAAGTAGTTCGCAAGTGTAGGGACTGATGACCATAGCAGTCTGGTCCAATAGGTTTACAGACATGTAAATATTTTCTGTTGTAAATTATAAACGCACTTTACGAACCTGTTTCTCTAAGAGTTGCAGCTGTTTTCAAAGCCAGGGGTGGGCCATTTCCGAAGAAATATATCCGTATTGTGTCTATGTTTGGAGTTAATATTATTTTGCCCTCGCTTGCATGTCCTTGTGAAAACTTGACGTACTGCATAATCGGTTATCTAGAACGTGACTGGTTAAGTTAAAAAGTCTGGTTGTCAGGTAATATTCGATACTCCTTACTCATTACTTATCACATACTCATTACTTTGAACTTTGCACTTCTATTTAGGATTGAAGGGCGTATTTTAAAGGGGTAATGAGATTTCGGTAATTTTCAAACACTTGCTTATTAATCTCCTCTCTTCGCGACGGAAGAAAGTTTCAGCAATGACCTCATGCAGAGAGCGATATATATAGGAATGTGAGATCGCTTTTAATACTGTTGATGGGAGTCTCAGCTTCTCCCTAAAATTATAAAATCAATTTCCATACCATATAAACGAAAAGGAAAAAAAATGTCGTCTCACATAATAGATAATACCCACCGTATTGTCATAACTATGGAAACAATTACACAGTTATAGAAAAATACAATATCGTGTATAGTGTATTAATAAAAAGTAAGAACTAAAAGTGAATCAGGAAACCTACACTTGTACATTAAGTCATCAGAATAGCTAAACAGCCAAAATGTTCCACGAAAATGTCCGACATACTGACACGCGTAACATAAAATCCATTTCTAAGAGGAAAACAGCGATCGATCGAATAACAATTTCTTGAATTATTTTGAGACCGATCACGGTTTTCCTATTACAAATTATCAGCGGTCACTGTTGCGCATTGATCCAAACATGGATTCAAAAAATGGATTTAAGAAAAACGATTTCTCAACAACATGTTAACAAATAATTAGAGTAAATCTTTGTGCAAAAGTAAGGTAACAGCCACAAAAATGAATTATATTGAGGGATAGTTGTATATTTCACCCACTACAGCACAATTATACACGTCTCGTATCAAACTCACCATTGTGACACGAACTGTATCAGCAGTCTTTGTCAGCATTACACCAAATCCTAGAGAAAGGAAAAAGCTTTAGTTTTTTCTGTTAACAGCAGTAGTGCCATTAAGGAAATTTGTCAAATAAAAAGCAAGAATTATGCAACTACAAACACAACAAAATTTTGGAATGTAATTATAGCTGTAATTATACACCGTGTAAATCATGATAGTGTGCTGAATAGTAGGTGATTTTCAGTGTACCACATATTATGTGTTTCCTGTTATATTCACGAATAGTGAGGAAAAAACTCGTGTGTTCCTGTGTTTGAGCTCTTACATTATAATATACGGTCCCCATGATCGCTCTGAGAATGCTGTAAAAGGGCTAAAGAATATCTTTGATTCCGGCTGGATATATCTCTGAAATCCGACTGGTGGAATTTTACACTTAGGCTATCGCGATATATTTTCTTCGTTTCTGTACCATAACTTTCTTATCCTGTCTTACTGTATAAAATCCTCACAGAACATTTTTTAGATTTTATCTGTTTAGGTCTACAATTGCAGTCTTCTCACTTTTTGGTGGATTTCAGTTTTCATGTATTAGGTATGTATGATTTATTGACATTCATTTGAAGTTCAAAGGTAAAGAAATGATGTAAAAATGCTTACAAAATTAAGAGTTGTAACTCCATATTAACAAAAACTTGTTTAGTTAAATAAGTAGCATTATTTGTACCTTAAATATTATTAATTGCAAGTAACACATTTTAATTTGCTGGAGATTTTGTATTTATATTTTCCGCACAGCCATCTTCATTTAAAGGATCTGATAGTGTATATACTAAATTCCATGTTGTATGTTCTGTAGCGGAAAACGATTGTGGTGAAACACATAACAAATATTTGTAATTTGTTTCGTTTATTGGCTTGACCATTTTCTTAACCTGCAGCTTTTATTCGAAACAAGTAACAAAAAGTATTAATTGTAATCGTAAGAATCCATTACAGTCTTAATTTTGTTGATGGGATGGCAACAGGCTGAGATATGTAGGTTTTCTCCTTAAAATGCCAAAGAAAGCTCCATCTTCGTCACAAAGTCGATGCTACAGATAAGCAAATTTTGCAAAACAAATTCAAAGAAGTGAAATGCATGGAAACAGCAGTGACATACAACAATAATTGATGGAAAAAGGAATTACAAATATTTATGGTTGGGTCAGAAGGCCTTAGGAAATAATTACGTGAGCTGTTAGTTAAACTTAGTTTGCTATTGACCAATTTATTCCAAGTGATCACGTGATCTATCACCTGAGTTTTAAGTAGTTGGTGTGTCATTTTCGCGAGAGGCCTTTTGATTGTTAAATGTTCAAATGTTTGTAAAGCTAAGGTACCAAACTGATGAGGTCATCGGTCCTGGACTTATAAACCACTGAAACTAACTTATCCTAAGGACAACTCAAACACCCATATCCGAGGGAAGACTCGAACCTCCGGCGGGAGCGGCCACGCAATGCGTAACATGACGCCTCAGACGGCTCGGCAATTCCCCCACGGCTTTCTGACTGTTAAATGCAGCATATCGTGGCTTCCTTTTCTGTAACAAGCTGTTAATCTCAGATTATGATGTGTATCTAAGGTCGTTATATTCTAATATCTTGAGTAACCTGCATTAGCTCCTTTTTTGAAGCTGACGATTTTCTCCAGTGCAACGGGTGTCATTGCCTGATATTTTAACGTATATCAAACCAACCTTTCAATATACTTTCCGGCGGTGATTCTGCGAAGAGTCTCACTATTCTTTACCGTATATGTCTATTTAAGTTTCAGCATACTTGTAGAATATATCTTAAATTATTTCATTCACTTTCAGTATTATTTTCCCGCATTACACATGCTGAGAAATTTCTTCCTCAATTTAAGGTCGGCGTTTGATACTAGAAGATTGCTGGTACCAGGTATGCTTTGATTTACTTGTTCATGTCTGTCTGCTTCGTCCACCGAGCGTAATTTTACGTCTAACATGACGCAATCCCATCACGTCGTCTGCCACGTAGTCCCCAGATTTGATGTGAATCTTCTTGCTTGCCTCACTTTCGGCACCCCTTATATTTCCGCCTTCATTTATATTCTATGCTCGGTAGACAGTGTATTCCATACGACCGATCATGTAATACTTCCTCTCTGGTACTGATGACAACAATCATATCAGCGAATCTCATTAAGAGATACCCTTTCAAACTCACTCTTGAAGTTTTTAAAATTTTTATCATTGATTCTTAGAGATATAATTTGAAGAGTAGCGCTAACACTACGATCTTGCCGTTCGACTTATTAAAATGAATATTACGCTCTTGATGTATCATTCTTATCGTTCCTTTATACAGTAGTTGAGTCACTGCAAGTTGATCCCTGATAATGGCAGTAATTCGGACATAGCAGCTTCATGTGCTTACTGTTACCAGTCGTATTTTGCGATTTTGTAAATTTCTCAGTATTAGTGCCACAGTACTCTTTTCATCTGAAGCCATTTGCACCAGTGGCGAATCAAAGAGCGGTGGGGGTCATGGGGGTCGTGACCTCCACTCCATTCACCCACACCAGGAATTTATTTTACTTGAAACGTTTTTATTTGTATCTATGAAGTGCGCACAAAACACTCCAGGGTCTGTTCTTTTTTCTGGAAATAAATTAGTTGATATGAATTGCACGTTGTTTAGGTCGTGTTTCGTATTTGTAAAAAACACGACCTAAACAACGTGCAATTCGAGTTATTAAAGAATGTTTCCGTCTTCCCACCACAGAGCCAGCATCCAGCATGACGCTTAAAATGATATTGTAACATGATCCATCTGAAAAGGTTCGAAAACCGGTTCATGGAATAAACATCGTTTCAAGAGATAGTGACTGGTTCCATTTTTCTTAAATCATATTGAAATTAACAGTCACGGGTTCTCAAACATCCGTAATGGATAATCTAAATTCGTTTATTCTTCTACGTCAGTAATAATCGCTTCAGATATCCGCTTAGGATAATATTCACTTCTTCCAACCCGTTTTTAGCCTGTGTAACTTTTCGGAAACTGTTTTTGGCATAACTTTTAGCAGTTTCTGAGATGCAGTTTTAATCTCACCTCTATACAGCGATGACCCCTTAAAATAAAAAATCAAATGGGATCATGCTAAGTAATATGGCTGCTGGGATATAATAAAGATATTGATTTTAGCTAAAAATCGACAGACAACGAAGTGAGATCAGTAGCATTATGGTGATGCAAAAACCACAATTTAATGGCCACAAATCACCATGATAAAACGTTAACAAATCAGCATGATAAACCGTTGAACTTACTGATAGCGCAACCTTGCAGCGAGAATTCATGGTGCACTGCGAGAACATTGTTGACGTCAACGAACACAGTCTCCATAACATTTTTTTTTTGGTTCTTAATGACCGTCATATCAATATACTCATTTTTATGACCACTTGTGATAAATTTCATTAGTTTTGCTACTCTTGAACAAGTACCATTCGCCCCTCTATTAGTTCGAAATTATTCAACAATTTTGGATCCAATTTTGCTGTCACAAGTTTCTTAATCTTCATAATAAACATCGTAATAAATGTCATAGAACGAACCAACTGATGTCCTTTCCAGCCATGACCCTAATGCGTGTGCGAGACAGTTCATAAAACTATTATCTTACTCTTTTTTTTTTTCACCCTCTCTGAGTCGTACCAACTGGCATCAGTTTTTCGGGTCAAAACCTGTCGATATTGCTGCAGTTCCATTTACACTTTTTTATGGCAAACTGTTTTTCAAAGAAAATTCAATAGTTCAGTGCGTGTTGTATCAATTTCAAAATAACACTTTCGTTATTTTTCATTAAACTGTTGACTATATTATACTGGTGACAATTTTACGTTTTTTATCAGAAAATATGCAGTAAGTGCAATGAACACTGTTGTTTATATTACTTTTTAAATGTTAGTCGGCGGGTTGGAAAGGTGTTTAAATTATACCATTACCCCGGCCAGTTAGTTATGATTTTATGAAATGTGATTTGTCTCAAGACGACTTAGGTAATATTTATTGTCCTTTAAAACTGCCAGTGTGTGACATAAAAGAAGCATCTTCAGAAGAAATTAGCAATAAATAAAATTGCCTCAAAAAGAGTAATGAACATGAAACGTCTATTGCTGTGCCATAAATATCGTAATTGAACCTATCGCATGGTGAATGTTTACAACAATGTGTAATACTAAAAGAGTTTCACGGACTTGAACCCTCAGTCTTCTAAATGGATAACGCAGTCAGTGGAGGTGGCTGTGGAGAGAGAAAGATTCTGATGGGATGAGTTTTCTTTGTGTATATGCTTCCAGTATGGAGGTTCAGCTAAATCAACGTGTTATTCAATACGATTTTTAAAAATAATGTCAGTTACAACAGCTCATGGTAACAAGATATTATTCTTTTAAGTCTCAGTGACATACAAAAGCACTATTCATTACAGGGGTTAGTATTTCTGTGAAAATGTCTTTATTTGGGCATCATAATTGACAATTTTTAGTTCAGTAGGAACAATTGATAATTAAAATGAAGAAATTTGCATTTACTAATGAGCAAGATCAAAAATAGTGAGAAAGTAATGAGACGATGGTCTCATAGCAATGGAAACAAAGCAGTCGGCTCTAATGGTATCTCCATTTTCTGGAATCTACCCACAACACAAGGTACAGGCTGGTCCAAAAACAGAAGGAAATGCCATATATATTTAACTACGATTTCGCTATGTTGCATACAGATACAGACCGTCAATTTATAGGATAAACATTTGTAATCAACAAACAGTGTGAGAAAGTATTTTTATTTAGATTTTCTTGACCAAACTATAGCGTATAAGTCGAAATTACGAAATAACTTCATAAATGAAAACGAAATAAGAGAATAATCAGCTTCGTCTCTGACTGTGATTCGACGGTCGTTTTTCATCATTTTCCACTTTTCCTCGATATCGTCGTCTAATGATACTTTGGAACGTCCGGAGCTCTCGTTACATTCAACATCATCACGGCCTTCTTTGAATCGCTTATACTAGAAACCATATTTTGCTCGTATAAAATTGATCGAATACAATATTTATCATTCTTTAGGCTCACGGAACTTAATTCTCTTCTTATAACAGAATTTAATACGACATCTTTGATCCATGTTTATACAAAATAATCGTCGATACAACTAAGATGCAACAAACTAACAACAGATTAAATATCTAATAATGCTGTAGAGAAACCTTTCAGACATGTTCATTATCTCAACAAGGAAAAATTCGAGCTAATTCAGTCTCATAAACACGTTACTTGCTAAACACAACTTATATATCAATTAGAAAAACAATATTATTCTGAACTGCAATTTTTCAATTTATTGATTGCTACGCGGAAAATTGTTTTGGAAAATAGTCAGGTTAAAACAATTATATATAAATTTACGTATTTTATTGTTATTACATTCATACATGTATGTATTAGACTGAAAGTGAGGGTACATGAACGGTATAATTTTGAGGAAGGGTAAGGGGGTGGTGAAAACAACAACCAATAACACAGTGACCTCAGACCCCCTCCAGAATCGAACCCTAGATACGCTCCTGATTTGCATCTCATTGTTGTAAGCTTGCAACAGCACTGCTAGTTATCAGGGATCAGCTTATGCCGACCCACCTTCACGTTCCTGAACACATTGCATTTTACCCATCTTCCTCTGTAGGGGATAGCAGATCAAACTTTATTAAAATCCTAACAACTGCTACTATTACGTTTCTAACGCTGATTTTTCTGACATCTTCACCTGTTATCAATCGCAACGTCATAACAACATCTCTGGTGCTTTTATCTCTCCTGAAGTCGTAATAATCGTCATCTAACAGATCCTCAAAGTGTTTTCCTTTCCTTTTCAAACCTTTTCGCCAGGAAATGCAATGCACGAGCTGTAAAGATGATTGCACTCTAGTTCTTACTGCTTATGAAATCTTCTGGATTGTGTAGATATTCTGCTGCAAGTCTTCCTGGTATATCATTTTATATATAGTTTTATGTTTTGCAGAAGGACCACTACGAATGTCTTCCTCCACGATATGAAAACCATGAAATGCACAAAGTAGAACACGGGCGACTGTAAAATGAGCCCTTCGTTTCTCATTAAACAAGGCAGTGTGAGACTTCGCAACCTAACAACTTTTGGCAGTCGTATTCAATTTGTCTCTTTATAGCTACAGAATATTCATTGACATTGTTGGGCATAGCTAAAAATAGCACACTGTACCTTTTGTGCTCTTCTTCCACTATTATTTCTTGCTAATTATACGCAAAACACTGATAAAGGTCTAATTAATGCCGCTGAATCCTAGGTAAATGCAGAATGAGTGTCAGGCAAAACGCAATGTTTTCCCAAGCGCGAAATGTTCATAATGCGGAAAGAGCTAATAACACGGTTACGTATTGGACCTCGTCAACTGTCCGCCGCAGGACTCGTGAACTGACAGGTAACGATGCTTACGTAACAAACACCACCATCACTGAGCTGGCTGCGTTGTCTGTTCTACACCTACCTATTCCATTCTAAGAAGCAGCTTCCCTTCAGCTTATCACTACTGTAAAAACCGAATGAATGGAACCCGATTGCGTCGTCCAAACAGCAGGAGGAGGAAAATTAGAATTTATAACTTCCCGTTGACAACGTTTTCGGTCAAGATGAACAAGCAAGGAATAAGAAATGACAGGGAAGGAAGTCTCTCGTGCTCTTTCCAAAACAAACATTGAGGCAATAACTTTATGTTATTTAGGGAAATCTCGAAAAAGCCAACTATGGGATTGTAGCTATCTTTTTCCTGAATGCGTCTCCTTTGTAATAACCAGTGTCGCCATCCAGTTCAAACATTAACAGACTTAAATTAGTATATTAAGTTAAACGTCTCTGTTCGTTTGCGTAATGTGTGTGTTAGCCCTGTTTGTTAGTGCGTTTTTCTTTCATTTCGAATCGGTTCTTTTCTACTAAAAGGAAATGTACCTCCAAATGAGACAGATATAACTTTGCTATTGCGATAATAAAGAAGAACATGAGCATTTAGTGCTCAGTTGTGTTCTTAGTTCTTTTTCCGTACTTTACAAATATCTGAAAGATGTTAAGCATTTGTTGCTTTTGTTGAAAAGGAACTAGTGCTAAAATTGTTCTTAGTTTCATGACTCAGTTACCAAAGGTTTCGATTTCATCATTCAGTAAATATTTTCGTTAAAACCTCTGCACCCTTTCTGCTTTTGAAACTAAAGCAGTGTGTATCCATGTACTTGTTACGTTAGTTGAACTTTTTTTAAAAAAATGGATAATCTCAGCCTTATGCACTTCTGGCTGTTAGTACAAAATAATTTATACTAACAGGCAACTGGGTCATTCGTAAAACAGAAGTGGATGAAGCTGAGTTGGTTTCTATTAATTGGAAAAAAATGATAAAACTAAACTAAGAAGTAGATGGATACACTTTGGTTTAGTTTCATGAGCGGACAAATGTATAATTAATATCAGACCCGTCCAAGTTCAACGTTCTGCTCACTTTCAGTATCGGTATTTGGCTACTATGCTTTTCAAATTTCTGCCTCTTCTGTAAGGACATCAAACGTGGACTTGGCTGTCTTCGATAGTAGGCTACTCGATTAAAACTGACCCGCAACTTTGTCGTATAAACGTAGGACCAAACACGAAATACGTTTTATCTCAGGAGATGGGCGTATTTTTCTGCTGCGTGTAACGAAGGAGCTGGCTTGTGGGCTCCATTTAGCATTCCTTACACAGCAACAGCCATTTTCAGTTGTCTTGCCTTTTACTTTTAGCTCATTTCTGAGATGCACTTGCAAAACTTTTCGACGCCTACTTTTATCGGCACTGCATCACTCTATTCGTGCTTCAATACCGTGAAAAAGAATATCGTTCCATTAAAAATATACTGCCTTCTATATCTTAGTCGATGCAAGAGTTACAGTACAACAAATTGCGTGTTCCTCTATGTACTAACATATCCCAAAACCTCGTTTCGAAATCTTGAACCGTTCATGACAACTAATCTTTTTTAGGCTTATGCGACGCACTCAGTATATTACCGTGGCTTCTGCTATTCGCCGGTCGTGAAGGCCTCCGATCCACGGACTCCATTCCATTGTTACTAGAGCGGTTTCTTTTTCATTTGTTGAGTTTTGGTTCGCAGCATTCTACCACATAGGAAAGTTGTACTTGGAGCACGGGCTCAGATTTGGACAGCGTGAGGAAAGAAAATGGCCGTGCCCTTCCAAAGCAACCATGCCTAGAGCAATTTAGAAAAATAATGGAAAACTTAAATATGGACAAGGATTTGGAACGTAGACCTTTGGAAAGCGTCCAATATGCGAACAAGCGGTCTGGAGCGGTCTGGAGCGCCACGTTACGGATCGCGCGGCCTCCCGCGTCGGGGGTTCGAATCCTCCCTCGGGATGTATGTGTTGTCCTTAGGTTAGTTTAACTTGCGTTAAGTAGTTTGTAAGTCTAGGGACTTATGACCAAAGTAGTTTGGTCCCATAGAATTACAAATATTTGAGCATTTGAACATCCCTCGGTACTGAAAACTTTTTGACATACGTAAACCAATATGTTGTTTTTCATATAATTTGAAAATAATCTTAGAGTTATAGAATTGGAACGTCATGGGACTGCACCTGCCCGTCATAGAGAACTGTATTATTACTCTTTCGTGCTCGGTACTCATGGAGGAAGTGTTATTGACTAAAAATGAAGGAATAGCAACATAAGTGTATGCAAGCTATTAATCTGTTGCTACATTTGGGTTGGGTTGTTTGGTTGGAATAGGGGGACTAAACTACTGAGGTTATTAGTCCCCCGGTGGGGAGAGGAAGGAGTGAGTAGAGGAAAGGAGGGGAGGGGGAAGGAAATGCAGTCTGGGAAGTAAAGAAGGAAGGAAGACTGCATTAGCTCGGGGCCCCGAGCTCGCCACGCACGTACTCACGAAAGAACCGTGAGCCCCCTGGGGGGCTGTTGCTACATAAGTGAATTATCTACTAATAGAGAAAAATGTGAATTTGTGCAGTTCACTGTAAGTATGTAAATTTAATAACTTTGTCTGCAAGATTGATGAACCACAACTGGAGTCAGTCACTTCATAGAAATATCTGGAAATATCTGTGCTGGTTTATGAACTGTTACGGGCACATAGTCTGAGTAGTATGTAAGTATAATAACATGCGTCGACTGTTAGTAAGACATTAGAGGTGACCCGTGTAAGAGAAGGTATGAGATGGTCGTTTGATTATTACTATCGGACATGAAACGTATACAAATAATAGGACTAAGAATTCTGAAATGATGGAATTCTTTGACAAGGTGTCTAGAACAAATGCCTAAAAATCTCATGAAACCGAGGGACGGGAGAAATCTTCTATTTCTGTGCACGCGTCTCTCACACACTTCGTGAAGAAAAAACTGGAGTAACAATGGGTTTATGTAATTTAAGACTCCCTGCCATATTTAGAACTAAGTAGGACAAACATGCAAACATAAATATCTCTCCCTCGGTGACAGATCTGCGAGTAGTACTACATAAAACTTGAATTGGATTGGGTACACGGTTACAACTTGAAAAGAGGCATCATTCCACAAGCAATAAAATATAAAGAAAGTCATCCTTCTGGATCTGGAAGGAAATCTGCACATACGCTTGTGCTCCGAACAGTTGCCTACATCGACATTATCCTTCTAGGTCTTGCCCAGGAAATCTCACAGTGCTTTGAGTTGGTGATGAACCCTTTCAAAACATTCAAATGCTTGTAAAGCTTTGGGACCAAACTGCAGTGCTCAGTAATCCCAAGACTTACAAACTACTTAAACTACCTTACGCTAAGGACATTTTTTTTCAATTGCAATTACAATTATAGGTCTGTTACCTAGATAACTAAAACAGACCTTTATAATCACGTATTATAAATCACAAATTTGTTTGGTGTTAGTAATATTTTAATGACAACTCAAGGATTTTAATTCCCGCCACTTAGCAAGCCTCCTGAAGGGAGGCCAGTACCCATCCCTACTACGTGGACGTGGGCGCGGCCTACTTACTAACGTAACAACTGCTACTCATATTAGTATACTTGATTATTACTTTACAAAAACTAATAATATACTGTCTACTGGTGGTGCACTGATCGTAACTATCCATCTCCTTCGCACCACGAAGTTTTGGTCTTAAGTTGGGTTTGGAAGGTACCGAGGCAGCCAACAACAGAGAACTTATTCCAGAGACTTCTCCCTGATACCTTGCTCGCGCAAGGCGGGGAAGTCGTCCAGCTCTTTATTCTTCGCCTCAACTAACCTTCCGGTCATATTCGCTTTCATCCGTGGTGCCGGTCCGACGTTAGCCGGCCAGACGCCAGGATGGTGATGTCAATCCGGTTTAATGCAAGGTTGCAAACTTATGTTGCCAATGTATGCCTCATAAAGGCATACACGGCTTTTCTCTCCTGTGATTTCGCAGCAGACTATACGCTAAGGACAACACAAACACCCATGCCCGACGGAGGACTCGACCGTCCGACGGGAAGCAGGCGCACACTTCCCATCAGGCGCCTTAGAGTGCACGGCCACTGTTGCGCGGCGAATCTGTAGAGTATACATCTGTGACGGTCGTCATTTCACATTATACGTATATTCCTGCATGTGCTACATAAATGAAGAATCTCATACAGTCTGTACGATTTATCAACTGACATACTGTTCCTCAATTTCCACTAGACTGTAGCACTCAAACAATATTATCCATAAAAGCAAAACCGTTTCTATCGAGCTTCAATACACAGTCGCTTTCACTAAAACTATTTTGGTAAAATGAACGTGAATTCGGGAATCTCTGCCTAAAGTACCAAAGGAATGAACTACATCTTCAGCTTCTAAAGGCAACTGAAGATGTAACTAGTACAATAACAATAATGTCTGTTCTTATTTTTGAACGCATTGCTTACATTCGGCCCCATAGTCCTTAGCTGGCACAGCGTACATGACTTTCTCTCTCATGCGGTTCTCTTTGTTATAACGGCGAACTTTTAGCCACTCATGTCAAGAAGGCATCTTCAGTCTCCACAGCTGCTATTGTTATCAGTATTAGTTATGTAAGTATTTCTGTTGCGTTAGTTCCTAGTAAGTGATGCTATTCCTAGTAACCAAATACATAAGTAACATGAAAATGCGTTTCTAAAAATCTTTTCACATCTGCTATCATCTATAATATTGTATTGTATTATAATTATTTTCGTTATTGTGAAGCTTATGGGACTTAACTGCGGGGTCATCAGTCTCTAAACTTACAAACTACTTATGAACTGTCTTATACTAAAAACGACATAAACATCCATGCCTGAGGGAGAATTCGAACCCCCGACGGGGAACGGCCTCACGTATCGTTTCGTCTTCTAAGCAAACTACAGTATGAAAATTTTGTATGTTTGATCAGATAAATAAACGAAATGCACAGTGATTATTCCTGTGTGCCGTTCGTGAATCGAATAGAAACAAAACTTAATGGATTGTGCAAAAATTAGTTTCAGACATCTACATTCTAGCACTTGCCAGGGTACACAGGTTGAATCATCTTTCAACTGCACCCTTTTTCTTTAGTGAACGTTACAAGATTGTGAAACGAGACTTTCAGCAGATGACAGAAAAGAGACTACGTAATTTTATTGTGTGAGTAATGCTCTTAATTCTTCTATGACTTGGAATGCCGAAGCAAGTATCTTTTTCAATTATGCGAAAAAATGTTTATGAACCATTCTTTGGCGTCGAAATATTTTGCAAAGCTATATGAAAAATTATGTTATGGTAGAAAGGCAAAGTTGCGGGAGTCGGTAGTTGCAGCTCTCTCATGAGAAGTAGTTTGTTAGTTTTATATAGCAAGAAAATACTAAGATAAACAGCCATACCTTCTGTCCCTACTTTGAACGACACAGATACCACGACATTAGTGAACATGTAGTGGAACATATGAAGCTAAGGAAAATTATTTCAAAGGTGTATATACATACTCATATTTTAGGGAACAGCTTTTTGGAATTAAGTTTGCAGTCAGAACGCATTTACAGTATGGTTGATTCTGGCGCTGCAGTCCTGCATCGCAGTTTTTACACTCTTAAAAGTCCATTAGAACCGCCTTGCATTTCCGGTTTAGTGTATACTAGCTTAAACCCGCCGCTCCGATCGCGTTTTGGTTGATTATGATAGATAAGATATCTTTCAGTAGTGTGCTATGATACTGGTTTTGAAGAATGAAATGAAATACAATACCTTCTTTAGAAACAAACTGAAAACTATTCCTATCAGACTGCAGAAGTCTATGCACTTACCGTTTATCAGGAAAGTAAGTAGTGTAGATCAAATCGCACGTAAAAATGCACTCGTTTCGAAGAATCCATCACGATATTCAACAAAAACGATTGTAATAATATCACAAATCGATCACATGATGTAATGCGCGAAACGTCAAATCGATTTTTTTAAAAGAGATGTATTAAAAGAATTTTTTTTTACTGCTTTATTTATTTACTCTTATATTTCCTTATTCGTATGCTTATCCTTACAGAGAAAGAGCTGAAGACAATGTAGCACGCATAGACCTAAGATATGGTCTGTGGCATCACGTTTCGGTGTATCTAACCTCCTTGCTATAAGGTCGCAAACGTCATCGCTGGCCTTCAGTCCGAATTTTTTTTTATAATTTGACGACTTTCAACCACTATATCTTCCACCCCCTTATAGCTATCGGCATGGAACTGTTTTGGTGTACAACGGGAGACTTCGGACAACAATTACACACAGATCATTAGTTTTCGTTCTGTAGTTTTCGCTCCAGAGCGAAATATTAAGACACACATAAGTAGAATTTTATATACACCGATAATTTTCCATCCCAATATACTCCACTCTTTCATCAGTATCAACCCTCAAACAACAATGCAACCAATAAAACAATTTTCAAAGAGTAAATATAATTTTCAAAGAATAATTACTGTTCCACATTTACTAAATATCTATCAGGTCGCTCTAAAACCGTGCCTAAAACCTTCCTCAGGTATAAATTAGTAACTGTCCGAATATTTAAGTCACCGTGTCTTGTCGTTCGGATGTGATAAGCTTACACCGAACAGACATTCAGATTAAAATATATAGATAAATAGCTATCCGATCGCTATAAAACCGTACCTAAAGCTTTCCCCTGGTAGGCATTAGTAAGTGTACAATTTTTTAGCTCTTTATGTCTTGTGGTTCAGACGTGATAAACGTACACCGAAGACATTCACATTTACATTTGTAGATATATTCAATAACGGGGCTGATTCAGGAACTATGGTTATTACTCGTTTCATATCTCGTAGCATACGCGAAGTGCAGCTGCAAGGCTAGACAGCAGGATGTCTGCGTTGAGCGGTGCCCAGTCTGCGCAGCTAGAGCCACGCCTAGGTCAAGGACGAGCGACGCGTAGGAGGAGGAGGAGGAGGAGGCGGCGGAGGCGGAGCAGACGCCGGCAGTCAGTCGCCGGGCAGCCCGGGGCAGCGCCAGCACGCCGGCTCAGCATGTTATGGCGGGCACGTCACGGGGCATTTATTTTGGCACTGCGCGCGTTCAGGGACCACATCCTAGGACAGTGTCACAATTCTGTGGAAACCACCTTTTCAGCGCCATCAATACGAATTCGCGAAACATCAGTTGTAACACAACTGTTTCAGGTAGCTAGGAGCATTATGGATTCGTAAGCTGTTCAAACGTTCTATTAAATTCTGATGTATAAAATAATAATAATAAAACGGTGCACTCAACCTGGCTTGACTGTCCGCCGGTGTTGTTGTCAGGCAGAATGAGAGCTTTACCTAGAATGCTAAGGTGACGACAGAAACACAGAAAAAACTTCAATCATCCTCATAAGTGCGCTTTCAGTGAGTTTTCTTTAAATGCGTGCATTTTAAGTTGGCTTTAAGAGCTTTACTATTATCGTTTGAAAAACATCCACTGTACCCATTTAAATCTCCGACATCATGTACATTTATTTCAGTTAATAATACATGTATGTGTCGTGATGATACGTTGTTGGTGTTGTACAAATAAACTAACAATGTTACCACCCGGATCAACTAATGTAGCATTTGTTATATTGACTGTGTGTATGTGTGTGTGTGTGTGAGAGAGAGAGAGAGAGAGAGAGAGAGAAGAGAGAGAGAGAGAGAGAGAGAGAGAGAGAGAGAGAGAGAGAGAGAGAGAGAGAAATTTAACAACTGGTATACAATTACAGGTGAGGGTTTCTTTGTCCACATTGGACTCTGGAAAATCGATGACTCATTTCCCAATAACCTTCTCACTCGTCGACAGCAAGCTCGCAAAATAGCGTTAGGTGATCCTAGTGGCGTATATAAGAGGGAGGCGGGGGCAATGGTGTCTGAATTATTTTAATGGATGATGCGTGAAGGCATCGCCTGGTAGTATTGGTGAGTGGAGTGGATCATTGGTGACTCCACGAGTTTGATGGGGGCTGAGTTAACAAACTTTGTGGCATCGTAACTCAGACTCAGATCTAGAAAAGGTCGTTGGATGTCCTGGTCCGTGCTTCGTTACGCCGTTTTCAGAAAAGACATAGAATCACTTACCTAATTTCTGAAGAAAAAAAGGATAGGTTATTTTTTCGTGCTTATCTTTACATTAGTCTTTCCCCCCTCCCTCCCGAAATTATATGCAATATTCGCCACTGGCTGGTCCCAATTTTATCTTAGAAGTTTTTAATACAAGGAAAATTGCATTTTAACAGATTTTCATCTAATTTTACAAGGTGCGTATAAATAGATTAGCGACTAACGGTGATTAACATTTGACATGCGAAAGCACGGAACGTATCTTTCCATTATTATTGTACTATTTAACTTCGCATCAAAAATATTTATAAAGTTGTCGACCATGGTATGTGTTAACTAATACTGCAAGAAAGGAAAAATATTTGTTCAGATAGATTATTATTTCTTTCATATTACATTATAACAGTAAGAGGCTACTACAGAGACTGTTAAAATATCTAATATGCGGAATAGTTACACTGAGAGCATGACAGAACGTTTACGTGAACTTTACTCTCATATTGGAAAGTGTCTGAAGCTACCACTGCAGGCAATTATGTTGATTTGCATCTCCTTAACACTTATTCATTCAGATATAAATTTCACTTTTTTATTGCAGCTTTCTTAAGTGACACGAACATTATAGTTTCATAACACAATTCCACACATACGGATTCACTAATGGTGTGGTCTTCCACCAATAGGAATTCTGTTCTTCTCAAATGTACGATAAATATAATAAGGCCTTATGTGATTTTATTTCAAAAGAAGGCTTATCAGGTCTGGAAACATGGTTGTTGGAATGGAACAGTGGAATAGCAAGCGATTAAGAATTGACTTCAGTATTGTTCTTTGAATTTATAGATCGCATTATGGTCGTTCATGAAGATACCATGTTTATTTGAAGAATTTTTTCTACGTGTTAGTAGTTCAACGTCCTACTAACAGGAATTGCATTAGATACAGTTAATGAAATTAATGAGGTACACACTAACCTCGAAATATAAAGTAATTACGTGCCGCTGAGAGGAATGGCAGTATGAATAACGGACAGGCACTCACTTCGTGTAGTAACATTTACTACCAATAGGAAAGAAACAAACCTACACGATTCGTGTATGTCATTCTGCTTTCATCCAACTTCAATAGGTCAAATTACAATGCTAACTATACTCCAGTCAGATAAAAAACGAATTATCAGACTTCCTAAATGATTGCAGCGCTTGCAATACAAAGTCGGCAAACTAACGCCGTAAACCTTTCAGGTTAACAAGATTCAATTTATCTTCAGACTGGTGAATGTTAAATTCTCATAGACTATCATTACACTTACTGGTCTTTTACTTTCAGTGTAGGAATACCAGAATTACTTGTAACGTATCCAGCACATTACCTACCACGTTCATAGCTAAATAGAGTAAACGTAGCCGCGGTGGAGTAGCCGAGCGGTCTAAAGCGTCTCGCTGCGGAGGTTCAAGTCCTCCCTGGGGCATGGGTGTGTGTGTTTGTCCTTAGGTTAGTTTACCTAGGTTTAAGTAGTTTGTAAGCTACGGACTGATGACCACGCAGTTTGGTCCGATAGATTTACAAATTATTTAAAAAAAATTAAAAAAAATAATAATAGAGTAAACGTAGATGCGTAACCAGGGAAAAATGTAAAAACTTGACAATGAGTAAAATTATAGCATTATTTACAGAAGCAGTTGCTATTCAATGTAGCTGTTTCATTCAAGAAAATAAAAAGAAAGAACGGCATCAGAACAGTTGTTGAACAACGTATCTTTAACATGTCAATAAACAATAATGCAAAGCCTCACGATTCATAAAATCTATGCAACCTTACAATAATCCAACCAAGAATTCGCGAGAGATGATTGGATATTCTCGTGAGCGTGCTTTGAATTGAATGAATTTATCTGAATGTTTGCCGAATAGTCAGTGTAATTAAAACGACTGCCTTTCACGATACGCTTCAAATTTACTACACAGTGTCTATCAAAGGTAGTAGCCCAGACATATGGCGAAGAACTAAAAGCATTACTAGTTCTTCACAAAATGTACGCCGACATTCGGGATGTCGCAGTAGTAGTATGTTATAGGAATTGGTAGAACAGATAAAATCGAATCAAACATTCCATATAGTCTAAACGTACTTTTTGTTGGTTGCAGAGATAAAGTTCGGTGCAGAGAAGTTTTCATTTTGCTTATTGGTACTCTACTCACTATGGTTTTAGAATTCAATATACGTAATTGAATAATCTTTTACTTATCATATTCACCGTCCCAGCTGTACATTTATTTGGAAGTTGTGACTAGTTTCGGAAAAAAAATCACAACTTCCAAATAAATGTGCAAATGGGACGACGAAGACTATAAATAAAACATTATTAAATAGCAGTTGTTGATCCTAATCCATCTTGCGATGAATTTCCACATACGTAATTGAGTTGTGGTTGTGGAATGGTGGCCAGTTGTAGTATATTGTATAAGCATACCCCATCTCCTTACAGGATCACCATAATCAAGATTCACTTGAAAACGAACTTCCAGCATGTTTGCAAACGTTCCTCTTACTACAAAGACAGTTCTTCCAGCAGAGCAGGGGGCCCGTTCTTCTCAATGTCAGGTAACCCATAAACAACACATAAAATTCCCCTTCCCCTCAAGATTGTTCGCCAGAATGGGCACACACACGGACGTCAAGATAAGGCCGTCTCCTAGCTCTAAGGGAAAGGGAAATTATAATTTAGAGAGGTGATTGTTGTAAAGAAAATGATTTATAAGTTATTATTTCTTAATAACAGGACTAAGCGTTTAAAGTGTCACAAATGTCACCTCTTACGGAAACTTAGAAAGTCAGTATTCGTTCTCAAAAGTAGTATAAATACTTCATACACCGAGGCCTTGATTCACCGCCCCCTATAATAGGTCATATGGGCGACCCTGATCTGCAGAAATGCTCACATTTCTTGGCTACTAACGTCCCCTAAGCCTACCCTTTAGGTTTTGCTCTGCGGGGTTGGGTGAAATGCAAAGTTTACAAAGAAAAATTAAAAACAAAATTGGGATTACGAACAGTGTTTTCTTCGTAATCATTTTTCTGTGTTTCACACGTTACGAAAGTAACTGTCTAGGTAACATTACCATGTATCTCTGCAACTATTACAAATTATGCGAAATGTTTTATCAATATCGCAAAATAGATAAAACTAAAACAAATGAATTAGGGAGTAAGGAAAGGAAAAACATGCATTATCTTAACATCTATGTGCTGAAAATCACTTGATGTGAAGTTTCCTCTTTCGAACACTGGATTATTCACATAACGTTTTGGACAATAGAAATCCAAAACGAATTAGAATTTCTAATATTTATGTAATGTATCAAGTTGAGTTTGCAAAAGAATTGTATGAAGTCGGTTTCAACTTTTTGTTGTAGACAATAGTCCTCCTAATAAAGTATAGCTGTTAACTGAAGTATGTCATTTTCCTTTTTAGAAATTTCAGCTTTGTAATTACAGAAAATTTCGCCTTATTTTAATATGTTCTGTCCTGGTCACTGTTATCCTGTATATACGTTATTAATTTTATTAGTGGAGCTCCTAGCCATTGCGAAGATGACAGTTAAAGTCTCTGTTCAACCATGCAGATTTAAGTTTTCCGTCATTTCCATAAACTGTTCAAGGGAGGCACGGCAGATTTTCTTTCTGATTTCCTAATCAGAGCTTGTTCTCTGTCTTTAAATGCACTTCCACGTTAACATACTTCCTATGTTTACGAATTAAATTTGTTGAAAATGTATGGTTCTTCACTTAGCATAGATAATAAGATAGTACACCAAAACGAAATCACACAGAGCCACTTTACTAACTGTAGATTTACCGCTAAAACGGTTGATTATCTTCCTGTCTTCTGGGTCCTTGACAGTTAAGTGTCATTCCTCTCTTTTGTGTGTGCCCTATTTCTGGGATTAATTTGTTGTTTTTTTCATTTGAGACAGCTGATGCAACTAGACCTATTAAGCTGAGATGGTAACAACTATACCGAACGAAAGAAATTAATTCCATACTATTATTCCATATATAGATATAATTAAAACTCATTCCATTGAAATGCCTTCAGATCAGATAGCATAGAGAATATCACACGGTTATATTGTAAGTAACTAACCGTGATAATCAAAATCTGAAAAATTATTCTCCCTCGTAAGAAGAAAGCAGTTTACTTTTTTCCGTTATTTGCATCGACTCACGAAAATTATTACTGAACTGCGCGTAAAGCCTGCAATCGGAACGTAATTAATTTCAGATACATATCCGCTTGCTTTCTGTAATTCAGCGTCGCACCACTACCACCCGAATATCAGAAAATCGACCGGAAGAAAAACAAATACAGAATCCTTTACAGGAGATTTGATGGAACTAACGTATTGCAGTCCTTTAATTACAAGTTAATAAACACGAGAACACGTAATAGAAATGTCAATCCGTGTCTAGAGAGCATATAAGCCTTTAATGGGATTTCTGCTACCAAACTTAATTTCTCGATTCTGATTGCTTCATTAGCAAAAACACGGAGGAAGTACGTTCCAGGAGGCATCGCGCTCTCTCGTTAAAAGCATTAGGTCCCAATCTCAGGCAGCGTTCGGAGTTATTCCTTCGTTTTTACGGAGGTTACTGGCATCTTGCTGTCGTACATATATCCAGAATTAAAAACACGGAACATGTCAGCCATACGTAACTACACTGAAAGACACATTTCGAAATTATTCTACCACAAATAATTGTACAAGCTACAACCACATCAATACTAGATGCAGCGTTACTTACTCTTCTTGATCCCTTCTTTGGTCTGGAAATAAATTTATACCTATGATTTCCGCTTTGCGGATCATACACATCACTGATGAACATTCAACAGACACTTCGAGAGGCGGCTGAACAGGTATCAACGTAAACCCAACAATTGTAATAATTTATTCGGCAGGTTGATTAGAATCGAATTAGCCCGAATTGCAGGTACACTACTGATATTTCTTGAAATTTAACGCTGGGACGTTAAACCGTAATCCTTCTTCCTTCCGTCCCTCTTCTTGAAACTTTAAAGCCGAACGTACGCTTCTGGAGGCTGCACTAAACTAGTTGTTAAATACACAAGTTGTTGCACGTAAAAACACGAATCAGGAGGTATACGCGAGGGATGAAGTAAGAGGTGATGAAATAAGTAGCGCTGGTGGTCGGCCAGCGTTATTTTCCGTAACTTGTTGGCTGAGCGTGTGTCACTAGTAAACGGGTCACTGGAGTCCGGAGGCTAGGGGTTCGATCCCCACCGAGGCCAGCGATTTTTCTAGCCGAGAGAAAGGCACTAGACGGGAGGGGAAGCGGTCGCGACCGTTGCAACCCGCTCGCCACGTCCAGCCGGCGATGAAAGCTCACTAGACACCTGCCTTTCCACATGTCACATACGCGTTTTCTCTAACGTGCTGGAAGCTAGCTATAAAATTGAATACACTAAGCAACTAAGATTGTTTCTTTTAGATTTTTAAGAACAGATAAGTGTAGCGTCTCCTTATTGTATAACTGATGCAACTTACATTGCGTATTATAGAAAAACGGAACTCCACAGCTGTTATATATTTTTGAATTGTCTTACTGTAAACTACAACAGTTACTAAAATGAATCAAACAAAAATTGTGTTCCTGACCAGGAAATGAACTTCGCCTTTCCTGGACAGTGGTCTCTTTGTTCCTTTCTCCTTTATTTTTTTCCTTCCAGACTTCGACTCCACTTGTCCTTAATATAATTTCCTTTTTTGGCACCAGAGAAAATTATGGAATTTCTTACCAACAAGTTTTTCTCATAAAACTGATGAAAATCCCTTCAGCTAAGGCTCTCCTAGACAACCGACTAAACGAAAACTAAAAGTTTCTTTTGATACAGAAATAATTCAAAACTTTGTGTTCTTTTAAATTACGGAAAAACCTCATGTTATCTACTACGATGAAAAAATTGTATACGTTAAATTCTTAGCGGTAATGAAAAAATAGAATGAGCAACTGCATTACAGACTTAAACAGAATAACCGTTCCGGTTTATACATAAGTGAAATAAATAAATAAAAGAAATTTAGTATAAATAATAAGAAGGCCAGCCGAATTCACTGTTTTTTGTTCTAACACAACGTTCTCATCAAGCGGACTTTATGAAAAAAGTTTTTTACAGTTGCCAACAATTTACTTTTCAAGATTCCAATGCTAAAGCTACAAATATGGTCATCATTTCTCTAGAGTTGCTTTCTTGAATGTACCTGTATGAAACGTTAGATTCCAGGTGAGCAGTGGGAAAAAATCTGAACCTTCCAAATGTCACTCCGCTGCAATGTGAAAGTGTCCTGGTAAAAGATGGAGCAATTTGCTGAAGTAACAGCTGCGATCATACGCAATCCTCCCCAAGTACAGATACTATCATCAGAACAATCATGAGGTCGGAAATTTACCATTATGTGTCGTATTCGTTGTTTTATGGCTCAATTCTGCTTCAACATTATCTTAAAAATTTGAATTTTTAGTTGCTTATTTGTTGAAAATATTTCATTCTTCTCGTTATGCTATATCAAACATTCCTGTAAACACATGACAATTCTAATAAAAAAAAAATTGTCAACACATTTCTACTTGAACATTATTTCGTTCAAGTGTATTGCAAAATGTCACAATATCAAAACTCATGTTCTAAAAACAGTTCCTCAACTCAGACGATCTGAGATTCTTCATCATTCTGATACAACTACTGGATATAAGAGAAAAATGAATACGAAGTAGCCATCTGTTATTCTATAAATTGAAATTACAGTAGGGTGAGAGATTTTTCTTATTTCAATATCCGTTTTCAGTGACTCCATCAGTAGATTCGCCTTTATCTACAGCTACCATATGTGTGCTCTAGAGGCTCGTGTTGAGCACTTATGAAGGGGATGACGATTAATAATTAACTTCCTGTCGACAGCGACGCAATCAAATTCATAGTACGAGGTTTTATGAGAAAAGGGCAGAAAGAAAATGAAACCAGTGCTTTAAGCAAGATCAGTTCCACTATTCACCGTAATTTATGTACGGAGACAATGGAGAATCTCAATCTGCAAGGCCCGACAATTTGAAACCTTAATGCCGAATCCAGAGTTTGATCGGTTGGACGGAATATTGTTCTTCTATGTTGTCGTAAAATTAATTGCAGTTTAGAAACCTCAGACGAGGAAAAAAATGTCGGACATACAGTTATCACTGATGTATCTTTTCTTAAATATGAACGCGAACAGTAACATAGGTATTTTGATATTGTTATCAAGAACATACACAGAGTGTTCAAAAACTAAATAATTAATTCACAGACGAACATCAGAAAGAACGTTAAGATGTGAATAAACTTCAAGTAACTTCCGTTCCTATAAGTGATTTGATTGTATGTATCTTTTCCTTCCATTTGAATTTTACAACTACTGATGTTTTACCAGATCTTAGTCTGAGAATACCTGGATTTGACACACTGTCAGTCAACTACCTTTGGGTAAATACATATGTAATACCGCTCGAGTCTTAAAATTGTGTTGCATCCAACGAAATAACATACTAAGGCAGTGATATTGAAAGCAAGGGATATTTATTGTTTATTATTTTTCATCTTTTCAAAATTGTTTGTCACAAGAAATGTACATCTACATCTATACTCCGTCTGGTGTGTGTGGAAGAGGGTGATTCTGGAGATACTACCTGAGCTCTCTTCCCTGTTCCACAAGAGAATAACATGTGGGTAGAATGACTGTTGATAAGCCGTCGTATTTGTACCGATTCCACCCATTTTCGTATTGCAGTAACGTCATGAGACGTATTTGGGAAAAGTAATATATTGCCTAAGCCTTGGCGGCATGTACCCCCGCATTATTTCTATAGTAAATCCTTCTTGCCGCGCGTATTACAGAATACATGAAGCATATCCATAAGGTATTGCACGTTATTAAATTATCCCCTGAGAAAACGCGGCGCTCTTGTCTGTCTCTATTTTGTATTACTCCAACCCGATATAAGTTCCACTTTAATGAGTAATATTCCGGAACAGACAAACCAAATGGTTTTTCAGACACTTCTGAATCTCAATCTGGCATCTGCAAGATTTATGTGGTCGTTCTGGATGGTTACTCCTAGATATTTTACGGCATTTTCCAGCGATTTGTCACCAGTTGTGTAAATACACAATAGTAGATTTATGCACATTATTTTACATCTATGTTCAAGATGAACTTAGAGTCCCAGTACGATTCATAAACGCTCTGCAAGGCTTCCTTCAATTTTTCACAGTCCTCTGGCGTGTTACTTTATTACATATACCTGTACCATCTGAAAACACCAGAATAAAGCTACCGATTCTGGACCATTTGTATGCATATTAAAATATAACCGTCCTCTATCACACTTCCTTGCAGAAATTATATTACCTTTACATCTTTAGATTGTCTCCCGTATAGAGCGACATGTGTAGCTCTCTTTCCTACTTCCAGTCACAAATCTGGTCCGTTACTCCGCCAGATTTATTGTTTTCACTGAACGACAGTCTGGAACTATGTCAAATGTTTTGCTGAAGCAAGGAGCCCCGGTTATATCAGGTAGAAGCACGGAGGGAGGAATCATCAACATCTTTTTTACACTGTCGATGTTGAATTTTATAGACTCCCCAAAAATTAATAATGCGTGAACATAAAACAAGATCTGTAATTATGAAACAGGTTGACCTCAGCCATCTTCTTAAGGAGATTGCTGTTGCCACCCCGTTTTGCAGAGGGATCGTATTACGATCGTCAGCAGAGAGACTGTTTCGGAAGACCAAATTCAGTATTTCGAACTTCTCCCATACGTTAAACCTCAGAACATACTTGACCTATTCATATTTTGATTTTTCAAATGTTTGTAAAGTTGTGTGACCTAACTGCAGTGGTCATCGGTCCCTAAACTTACAAACTACTTAAACTAACTTATCCTAAGAACATAAACACCCATGCCCGATGGAGGACTCGAACGTCCTACGTGGAAAGGCCGCGCGCATCATAGCAGGGTGCCTCAGCGCGCACGGCTATTCTGCCGCGGCATGTGATTTTTATTACTCAGAAACTCTGTAGTTTATATTTTGCTATGCAAATATACCAGTATATATATTCCTATCTCTATGAACCTTCCTGTCATCACTCGTAGTCATTGATGCTATCAAAACCTTGCGATTACCGATACTTTCCTCTACGCTAATTCGAAAAATGCCTTGGTTGTAGGTCTAGTGCGTTACCCTCACGAAATAGTTATCTACCTTCTCGAAGTAATTTTCGGAAAAGACATTGAGAATAATGTCAAAGTAACCACACTCTCTGGCACAAGTTTCGATCGCACAAGTCTCCCATTGAACAACCAATAGTTCAAGTCACGCCCTATTACAACAGGATAATCAGGAAGTTTTGCACATTGTGTCTGAAGCGTTCTGCCACTACAGCTCCAGACTCACGTGGTGTAGAAAACCATTCAGTAAATCAGTTTGACCTAACCTTGAATCTTATCTTTTCACATTCGCGTCGGAGTTTCGAATCCTCCCTCGGGCATGGATGTTTGTGTTGTCTTTAGTATAAGGTAGTTCATAAGTAGTTTGTAAGTTTGGGGACTGATGACCCCGTAGTTAAGTCCCCTAAGGTTTACAGACATTTGAACATTTCTATTGGAGTGTAACATATCGCTTACATATACTCGAAACTCTATTTACAGTTTCGTCGCTGTTCACTTCCAGTTTCAACCAACATTCTGTTTGAGATATTATCTGTGCCTTATTACGTTTAGTAAGTAATAGTAATTTTCGGGCTTTCCTATGTGTTCTCCTGTTGTTTACTAACGTAGTTTTTACCCTTGTGCCGCGGTGGAGTAGCCGAGCGGTCTAAAGCGTCTCGCTGCGGAGCATTCGGTTGCTCGCCGTGGAGGTTCGAGTCCTCCCTGGGGCATGGGTGTGTGTGTTTGTCCTTAGGTTAGTTTACCTAGGTTTAAGTAGTTTGTAAGCTACGGACTGATGACCACGGAGTTTGGTCCGATAGATTTACAAACATTTTTAACCCTCGTTATTGCCGTCTGTGAGGACTTATTTGAGAATATTTTGGATGATATGTATTGAATTACTGTAGGCAGTTAATAACTTATCCCAATAAAGGTTCCCTGTAGCGTAAAGAATAAAAATAAGAAAGTAAAAAATCAAGAACACTTGACACGCTGTTACACTACTAGTCGTATCCTACGAGTATTGCACACCGTACCTATTTAGGTGCCCAAAGTAGTTCACCCAATGGCGTAATTTCAGAAATTCACTTCTAATATCGTCGCAAATCGCCTGAGCTTGTGGTTGACATCTTCTACTCTGCTACAAACTAGTAGCTGGAGATCGACTGGGCACGGTGCTACAAATAGTGAGCTGAGCTGGTACCCCGCGTGTCTTCCTTCCTGCCAAACGGCGAAAAAGTCCGAGGATAGCCACAGAACCCAGGCGACAGGCCTAATTACTGCCGACTGCTGAACCCCAGTGCTTTCAATAGCCGAACATCTCGGTAAGACCTGCAGGCAAACATAGCGAGTTGACTCTATCATTCTTTGCTATTACATGTTATAAATCCTAACGTTGGACTTATATACATGCCAAGTGCATTTTGTGGCAATGGACATGAAAATTAACTAGTGGCTTAACGGGAGAGGCAAGCGTGTTTTCATCACTGTTTGTTTGCAATTCTACTGATATATTTCTTTATCTGTCAGCTGATTTCAGTCAAATTACAATTAGCAGATATTTTCGTTTATAAAAACGCAAAAGTCAATCTGAATTCATGATTTGCATCCGTAACAATAAATCTATTGACCCTCCTCAGTAAGAAAATTATTGTATGTTCTAAAACTTACACAATGCTCTTGCAGTTTATTCCCTTTCATTATGAGCCACGCAGGAATGGCCGCGGATTGCGTGGCCGTACCCCGTCGGAGGTTCGAGTCCTGCCTCGGCCGCGCGTGCGCGCGCGTGCGCGCGCTTGTGTTTGTGTTTGTGTGTGTGTGTGTGTGTGCGCGCTTGCTTGCGTGTGCGTGTCCGTAGCATACGTTTGTTCAAATACTGTAGGTTTTTAAGTCTAGGGACCGACGATCTCAGTAGTTTGGTCCCTTAGGTTTACTAAAATTTGAACATTTTTAAAGGTTTCATTCGACTTCCGGTAATTTGAAGTCCAAGTGAACTCAAAAAATTGAATGATTTCAAATTTCACTGACCAAGGTAGAATCAGAATAAAGTCGAAATTACAAAATCAGTTAAAAACGGTACTGTAGTTTCTATAAAATGCGTATTTCTTTATAACGGGAATCAGAAAACAGCAGACAGAAGTCTGATATATTTTTACCTGTTCTATTATTTTTACCTGTTTTAATACCCCAAACGAAGGGCAAGCAATAATTTCCGACAATAGGCAAGAAAACATCACTTTATTTTTCCATGCTGGACAAACTGTGTTATCAGCACATATCTAAAATGATGAGCCGTTCCTCTCGTGTGGCGAGATTAACAACGTATGATTACTGCTATTTTATTTATTTTTCATTTTTTTCCTAACAAAGAATGATTATTGCTATTTTATTTTTTCCTAACGGACCGAACTCCTATGGTCATCGGCCCCTAAACGTATACACTACTTAAAGTAACTTATACTAATGACAACACACACCATTGCAGGATTAGAACCTCCGGCAGGAGCGGCCGCGCAATGAGTGACATGGCCCCTTGGAACTCCGCTCGCGGCTGCATGAGTTTCAACAGTTATCATTTACCCGCGCTATTCACTAAACATTTTCATAAAGTGGGTTCGCAGTCGCCAGTATGATTAAACATCAGCAATAGTTTTATGAAAGACGATAAATTTGTGCCTGACCGGGACTGGATCACCGATTTCCTGCTTATTGCGAGTAGTTGCTTTAACCATTAGTGTGTCCGTCCACGTCTCCCGAACCGACCAGAACTTCCGTATGTTGCTATTAACCTTCTGTGCTCGCACATTATCTGTAATTCCTGCACAGCGTAAGACATTTATTGTCGCAGGTCTTTCTTCGGCATGACATAAAATGTATGGATCCGTGTTTTATGATTTTTACCACTGGAAGGTCCATAGACGTGCATGTCCCTTATGACCAGCCGACCGTATCCGTTCCATCAATCTCCACATTATCGGTTCGAAAGTGAAGCTTCAGTCGTTGCGCGATGTTCTGCATACATCAGACGTGAACAATATACTCATGCAAGACTTTCGTTTGGAGATATTACCAGACTTCAACGGCTATAGTACGTACCTTACGTATGGTGATTATGCTGGTAGCGGAACAGACATACTAGTAATAAATAACATAGGTGGACGAGGTTACGTATGTTGTCTGCCAGCGGGTTGGTGATAACCAGACAAGTTACACCGACTGGTGACATAAGTGATACCTCTGGCACGGACAAGAGACGTGACCGGCCGAGGTTCAACTCTGAGGAGATCACGCCTCTCTTCCTTGCTCGCTACGACAATACTTGTATCCATGGTAGTGGCGTCGGCAGCGTGCTTTATCCGAAAGATCAGTTTCTCAGTTACACGATATGTCCGCAACTCCTTTTGTTGGTGCAAGAACTACATCTTCTAGACAAGTGGGACAAGATGCTGGGTGCTTAGAGATCACTCCCGATGCACATAAGTCACCAGTCACTTTGTAAGCCACCTCGATGGCATTCATGTCTTTCATGATCTCGCAACAGTGACTATGGACGCAGAAACGTGGTCGTTATCCTTTTACATCCGTTATCCATATACATGTGTACCATCTCCCTACGAAGTCAAAAGTTATGGAGGAGTCGTGGCTGTTTGGAAATAACTGTAGCGCATCTTAGGAATTCGGAATGTCGGCGACTTATAGCAGACACTTGGACTGCCCGCGAAGATCGTCTCCCAATATAGGTATCATTCCACACTGTCATAGTGCCTCGAGTGCGTTAAATCGGCCTTATGACGCACTATGATGGAGTATTGTAGATTGCGAGTCATGTTCAACACCAGCCATACAGTTTGACATCAAGAATACCGCATTTTCTTTGTGATGAAAGTGTTAGTACAACGACTACTGGCAGCATTCGGATATTTCGTCATTTCGTCACATCAGCACAGTGTCTTAAGCCATCGCTGCAGTAATGTTGTTGGTCTCCTGATTGAAGCCCTGATACCTGCGCTCTGCCTACCGCCCTCCGCTGTTGCACGCACCTCACCGTCTCTCACTTATCAAGACTATTTTCCTTGAATACAGCAACACGTACACGGTTTTCCCCAGCAAAACGCGACTAACGTTGAGGAACCACGCGAGACGACGTCCCGGGGCTGTACGGCCTGTTGTACCTGTCGTGCCTTTCTTTGCATCTGGCACTTCGTCATCAAAGATGAGAATGTTAGTGTGAACACGTTTGCTGTGTTGCAGCGCCAGTTGGAAGGATTAGCCAGTAAAACACTTGTGGCGTTTCCTCTTCTCTTTATCTGCCAATCTACTCCCCACTTGTGCTCTACATATACGTAGTTTAGGGCAAGTCGAAAATTTGTGTTGTTGGCTTGTGGTAGAAGGGGCCACAAAATTAAACAAACGTGAAACTACAAAGCGTATTAATTGATACTCATCTTGTTTCTGGTGGTCTCTTCTTTGTTGTTGCTCTGCTTATTCTTCTTTTATTCTTGGCCCTGCGTTGTGAGTTCTGCTAGAGCTAAAACTTGTCGTAAATTTGCAGGAAGTATTGTGGATACTTTTCTTGAAAAATACACTTCACTTTACGCTCTTCACAATTTTATTTTCTATAACAAGTTTGCTTTTCACATACATGTATGGCTACAAGTCATTACAAAAGCGTCTTTCACTTTCCACATCCAAGCAGACAGTTTCAGTAATGGCAAACCTTGCCTTCCACTCCTCTTTTACCTCTCAATACAAATGAGTGTTTATTTTATTGACAATTTTTCAAGATTGTTGAATATAGAACAACAAATTTGTGTTGCACACTCCGCTGCAGAGTGAAAGTTTCATTCTGGAAACATCCCTTAGGCTGTGGCTAAGCCATGTCTCCACCATATCCTTTCTTCCAGGAGTGCTAGTCTTGCAAGTTTCGCAGGAGAGCTTCTGTGAAGTTTTGTAAGTAGGAGGCGAGGTACTGGCGGAAGTAAAGTTGTGGGGCGGCATCGTGAGACGTGTGGGGATAGGTCAGTCGGTAGAGCGCTTGTCCGCGAAAAGCAAAGATCCCAGGTTCGAGTCCCGGTTCCGGCACACAATTTTAATCTGCCAGGAAGTTTCATATCAGCGCACACTCCGCTGCAGAGTGAAAGTTTCATTCTGGAATCTGCAAATTATTTGGGTAGTGATATCACGGACCCATCCCGCAATTTGGGCGCACGGGTTAAGAGAGTATGACATGTCGCTGCTCTTGAAACTGATCTCGGACCTCGAGCTGGAAAACGGAAACAAATACAATTCGCCGAGAAGACACTACATTCTCCAGTCATGCGCCGGACATTTGCTAGTCATTTATTTCGTTTCATTACTTTGTCGTCGCCAGTAATGATTTTGCTATTACTTGAAGGGTTCTTTCGTTTGTATCTTATGTTCTTTCGTTTCTGTACAGTTCAACGTGACTTTTGTAATTAAAAAATACGCAATAAAACTTTCGTGAGCAGCTCGGTGACGGGGAATTTTCGTGGTCAGGCCTCGGCTGTCGACCCCTCCTGCCTCGTCGCCATCTGAAGTAGACTCTGACCATAAAACTGGGGGAAAAGGTTAGGATGACCGAATCCCGCTTTGGTATTAATTGTCATGTGTCACTATGCGTAAACATATCGTTACATCCAATCTTTTCCATTCCCAATATTAGGCTCAGTTAACTGATATCTTTTTCTGCAAAGTCAAACAACTATGCATCTTTCAATCCACTTTTACAACATATTTATGTATGCTCTGGCAATTGTTGAGAAAAGTGTGTTGCCAGGAGTTGAATGGTGAAAAATTGTCTGAACAGTGATGAAAGGTTTCGAATTCCGAAGTGCTGTAATCGTTGGATTCAAGGAGGGAACGACGAATCACAGGACCGATTCCAACCGCCATGTTGGACAACTACACGTGATAAGATACATGATACCGATGGATCGCTCTGCAATATTGTCGCGTTGAAATGGAAGCAAGCTTGACTTCGAAGGCAGGGTTGTCAACTGAACACAGCACTTACACTGAAAGCAGGTTTATTGCGAAATGAAACATACACGCAGCACTGACTGCCTCTCGGGCAGAGTGCTCTGCTATTTATACACAGACAGAATGTACCAGAAATTAGAAAAATAGTTAACATAAGGAACAAGTAAAAATTACAAATGCACATAAGAAACATGTAGAACATTCTGGAAATGATAATTACAAAGAAATAAATTTTTGGTGGTGGACATGATTGAAGCGGCGAATTTCAGCACCGCAATCGGTGACGCTAATCCCCTGCGACACGCCGACAGTCGCTTAACGTAGGGTCTCGTGGCAATATCAAGAACCACATCAAATTCCGTCTGCTGCGCAACAAGCAGTGTGAGCACGTGCCGTTGTACGTTTGCAGAAGAATGGACTGTCCGCAAGACATCCATTGCTGCGGTTACCACATACTCAACGTCACAGGCATTTGCGCCAGCAATGATGCGAAGGACGCCTGGCATTGATAACCGAATGGAACAACAGTGTGTTTACCGACAAATCGCCATTCTGCCTGCAACACCACGAAGGTCGAATTAGTGTGGGGACCTGAAATGGAGATCTGAATGGTTGCCTTATGCATCGCCTTACAGGTTCTGGTTTGGGGTAGTATTAGCTATCACTCCCCCTCCCCCTCCCCCTAGTACGTATTCTCGGTACACTTACAAGCCAGCGTAACGTCTCAGAAGTGTTGGAACCTGTTGTCCTGCCATATCTAGGAGCATGCAGACGGCCACATTGTGACAGGATAATGCGCGACCACACTTGGCACGCAATTTGCAAGACTTCATTGTCTCCCGTCACATGGCATTGCTGCCTACATCGATATAGATACTCTGCAAGTCACATTGAAGTGAATGGCAGAGCGTTCATCGAACCACTTTTTATATTTCCCTATAGTTCTATTAGCCGGCCGCGGTGGTCGAGGAGACTGAGGCGCTCCAGTCACGGTCTGCACGACCACTACAGTCGGGGGTTCGAATCCCCCCTCGAGCATGGATATTTGTGCCGTCTTTAGTATAAGGTAGTTGATAAATAGTTTGTAAGTTTAGGGACTGATGACCCCGTAGTTAAGTCCCATAAGCTTAACAAATATTTGAACATTTATAGTTCTATTATCTAATAGCGCGCGGGAAAAAGGAACACCTAAATATTTCTGTTTACGATCTGATTTCTTTTATTTCATTATGATGATGATGTCTCCCTATGTAGGAGGGCGCTATTTATGTTCGTATTCTGAAGAGAAAGCAGCGGCCGAGCGCATTGAGGCGCTATGCTACGCTGCGGGAGGCCGTTCCCCGTCGGGGGTTCGAATCCCCCTCGGGCATGGATGTTTGTACCGTCTTCAGTATACGCTAGTTTGTAAGTTTAGGGACTGATGACCCCGCAGTTAAGTCCCATAAGCTTTACAAACATTTGAACATTTTTCTGAAGAGAAATTGGTGAAAGAAATTTTGCAAATAACGCCTTTCTTTTAATGATTTCCATCCATTTCCGTGACATTCTCTCCCCTATATCGCGATAATACAAATCGAGCTCCCCTCCTCTGAACTTTCTCTAAATCGTCAGTCAGCAGTACTTCAAAACAGAACGCACAAGTATTGTGCAGGCACTTCCTTTAGTAGAACTGTTGCATCGTCTAGGTCTTCTGCCAATGAAACGTAGTCTTGGCCTTCCTGTTCTCCCGATATGTGGCCTATCGAAAAACGGCTGGTTGATGACTGTGGAACGAATAGTCTAGAATACACCACTGACAGCAATACCTGATCAACTTTTGCAATATGTGATACCACATGTACTGTTATACACCAAAATAACATCCTCTTTGATACAATACCGAGGCATGTAACAGCGAACATAGCAACACGTAATATAGTTTCCATCGTCTTCTATATCTTCAAAAATATTCAAATGTTTGTAAAGCTTATGGGACTTAACTGCGGGGTCATCAGTCCCTATACTTACAAACTACTTACGAACTAACTCATACTAAAGACAAGACAAACATCCATGCCTCAGGGAGGATTCGAACTTCTGACACAGAAGGCCGCGCGATCCCCAACGTGGCGCTCCAGACCGCTCGGCTACTCCCGCGCGGCCTATATTTTAAGTATCTTTGCATATCGTATTATCGTCCAAATAAATAGACCATCCGTGTATCTATTTGAGATAATAAAGAGTGTGAAGTTGAATATACACGACTCACACCACTGTAGAATAAGCGCATGTAACCTTTGTATGCATACAGAGTGTAACTGAATTTTGAAAGTATATGTGGGTTGCTTCATTCCATGCAGTTACTACACTATGTGAGATCTTATGAATCGTTGTGGCTGGTGAGTAGAGGTGTCCAGACTCTTAGCAACCGTACAGTAAAAATCTAGAACTGGTGTTAGATCTCCAGAACATGCTATCCATGGCAACATACGAAGTTCTTTTATGCAGGTAGCTTAGTACAGCACAGAAAACTTTCGATATTGTTGAAAAATTAAACTTCAAAGAACTCAAAATATGGCACAGAAATCGGTTATATTATGCCTGAAATTTAATGGAAATGGGTGTGATTTATCCAAATTAGCGCCTATTCTAACTAGAGGAGATCGTCTTGTGGACTCATTGTCATCTTATAACTTCACTCTATGTTCCGGAGCAATTTGATGATGATTATGACAAATGTAATACTTTCGTTCGTTTCTAAACCTTCTCACTCGGATAATTCCGTATAGATGATATGTTAAGAAACAAGACTTGTGTGTAAAACAGGAGTGGTACCACTCGTGTGTCCAGTGTTGTTTGTTGCCACACTGTTACTGGCGTTCTTCTCTTTCTGTTGTGTTGAGGGAAGCCGCAAAATTGTCGCCTTTCTGAGTCCGTCGTGCTCCAGATGTCGGCCAAGCCCATTTCCTCACTCAAGTCCTGACATGTCGAGACTACACAATCGCCCACGGCTTTACAAAAAGTGCCTCTGTCGTCTCCGGTTCTAGTCGTGTGGGTCACTGAGATGCCTGCATGGCTTTAGTTAATAAGTCGTTCCGACTGAAACGATTCGATATTCGCATGACAATAGTGTAATCCTGAGCATTTAAAGCAGTAACACTGTCCAGCTATAAACCATAGTGTCGATGGGCCATGATCCTGCAGCTGTAGAATTTCGACACATACTGGTAGTCGTTTCTTTTCCACACTGAAAGCAAAACACAATCTTCTTACAAACCATCAACAACGGAGTCCGATTCCTGAACGAGAAATCTGCTGTGTAATCTTTAAATACATACAAAATGTAGATGGAGCTAGAGGTACCTAATTTGTGCGGTTGTGCTGGAATACAAACCATATGCAGACCGTGTAATGTTATGCACTGTGTACCAATGTGATTTTATTTGCCTGTTTGAAGGTGTATCTGTTTTGATGGTCGTCAGTGTAACTGGTACTTTTCGATGTTAAATAAAATGAACAGTGACTGGTAACAGATAACCTTGTTGTTGCATTCATTATGAATAAGTCATGATCGAGCCTAACCTAAAATATTTGCACTTAAAATCCCTCAGCTGTCGCATCAAAGATCCCAGAGAGTGTTCAGGTAACTTCATCGCAGACTGCCACATAGTGTTACCCTTCTTAACAGTGATGAGGATAAGCCCGCAGAAAGACGGTGGGAATGTCTTTTAACAAAGTCTGAAGACTGTCACTCGGTTCCATTCGGTGAATTTCCGTAGTGATCATCTGCTCTCTTCCCAAAGTTTAGTCTCTCACGTAGACTATACCACTGGGCCGATGGGGGTCAGTGATTTTTCGGTGAGGGAGGAGTTATGCGCTGCTGGAGGATCGCCGGTCGCGGTGGCGGAGGAGACTGAGGCGCTCCAGTCACGGTCTGCACGGCCACTACGGTCGGGGGTTCGAATCCCCCCTCGGGCATGGATATTTGTGCCGTCCTTAGTCTTAGGTAGTTCATAAGTAGTTTGTAAGTTTAGGGACTGATAGACCCATAGTTAAGTCCCATAGACTTTACAAACATTTGATTTTTGCTAGAGGATCTCAGACACATGATTTCGCATTCTGCCTTGCAAAGGCACATCCTCATCATGCCGATGTGAAATGTAAAGAACCTCACATACAAGTCGAGATGCCAATTGCTCACGCTTGGTACATCGATGTCTCCCATTGGGTACATTAGGTAGATTTCCGTCGGTCCCAAGTGATGCTTCGGCGTGTGCACCTCTGTATCCAAAGCGACTCCTGTCGCGTTCCGTCATTTATGGGGTGCATTCGGTCCTGATTTAGACCTTAGGGTTCACTATCTTAGTGCGTAAAAATGGAACCGACATGGGATGACGACGTGGTCTGGCTCCCTGCTTGTCAGTCTTAACATAAGAGTTAAGGTATTAGTTTCAAAATGAAGACATGAACGAAGTTCTAAGGTCCTTTGGCGGAATGACAAATTTAAGCTTCAAACTTAATGCTACTATAAGATACGGCAATTTTTGATACTCGTAAACTCACTAATCATAACTTAAAGGGTACTTCCCGTTGGCCTATAATCACGAAATTTGGCAAAGAACAAGTTTTCAAAGTACAAGCAAAGGAATATTGTTAATTTGTAATAACATTAAGTCAACTACAATCTTGGATGACCATATGCACATTATATGGATAGCGGTAGTATCGCGTAGACAAGGTATAATTTTATCAATTTGACATTAATGGGCCATGACAGCAGACGAGTGCCTTAGCTAACACCACGACGTCACTTTTAGCAATCCTTGTGGACTCGTGTGCACATCTGTTGAATCCTTGACGATTGGACAACCGTGGTTTCTCCGATTTCAGTTAGTAACAGCTCACTGTGGGTTTCGAGAGTCGTGTAGACCCCACAAAAACCAGGAACTGAAGTTGCCATAGGACTGTGATGCTGGTGGTGATTCCATAAAGGAGTGGTCTGTTTTTACATGGAACGGATTGCATCCTCTGTTGAGAGTGACCGGTCATTGACTAGAAATGGTTATTTTCGGCAGTCTGGAGACCATTTGCCGCCATTCACAGACTTATTATAATCCGGCATATTTTCGGATACCAGTGCAACTAATTTGTATATAACTGATTTAGGAAACAATAAGTTCCAAAGCCACAGCCACTTCTTGCAAAAAGTCTGTGGCGTCATTCTCAAGCGCCTACGATTGCACAAATGTTACAATGATTCAACCGCATTAAACAGTGAAGAATGTTTCAAAATTTATAACAAAATAAAAGAGTATCTGAACTGTGGAACTCTACATTAATCAAAATGATTAAAATTACAATAAAACCTGTGCCCTAGTTTTTTGTACAATCACCACTATTTCGTTTGGCTCATTTAATATAATCTTGTGGGCATCATTGTGCAATACTGATATTTTTCGGCTATATTGTTTTCGAGTGATCAGTCTTATTTAACCTTATAGTAAAATTATTCCATATTTGTAAGTAAATAGAAAAATGTATTATTCTTGAAGGCGATCCATAATGTCACACAGCTGAAACTCATTGCAGGTGTGTTAATTATTGGTAGATAAACTACAAGAGTGATCGCTGCTGACTTTTCTGCCCGGCATTCTAAGAGATCACACATCTTGCTTATGATTGTGTCGAAGTAGTGTGGCACGGTAGCTGAGTGGTATGAGTGGTGGATTCCAAAGGTTATGGGTTCTCTCCCCGCCAGGTCCTATGATTTTCTCTGCCACTTTCCACTTCCCACTTCTTTCCTCTCTGGCAATGTTGCTGATGTGAAAAGTATCAAGTAGCGCCGTGGTTCGGGACCCAAGTTAAACTGTGGGTCCCTCTATAACTGGCTGGGTAAGTCAGTTCCAATGTCGGAGAAAGGCAACGGCATACCAACTGCAAGCAAGACCATGCCTAGTAAAGCACTGTGGTATTCAAACCAATCTTCGGATTCTTGACTGCTTTACCGTTTTTAGTATCGCAGTTGCAGTTACTCGAAAAATTTTGAACAACAAGTTCTGTAGTGGACACCCAGGAACAGTCGCTGACCAGGAAGCTGCAATAGAAATTGTCACTGTTTGTGAAAAGTGCACGTCGCAGTACGCGCCGGTTATCAGCAATACCTTTTTTGTGCCCTGTGGGTTATTCTGTTCTTTGCGGTTGCTGATCGTGTTTGTTCGTTGTTGCTCTACGTTATCTTAGCTCAGATTTTTTATTACAGAGAACGTTCAGCCCTCTGGTCGGGTGCGCTGAGCCCGGCAACCACCTGAGCTACACCGACAGAGGTCCTGGAACTCTCTTAATTATTGGTACTTCAAATATTCAAAATCTTTGTAATCCTATGGGACCAAACTACGTTGGTCATCAGACCCTAGTCTTACATACTACTTCAACTAAGTTAAACTAACCTAGGGACAACACACACATCCATGCCCGAGGGAGGATTCGAACCTCCGACGCGGGAGGCCGCGCGATCCGTAACGTGGCGGTCCAGACCGCTCAGCTACTCCCGCGCGGCCATTGGTACTTACGGGTACTTGCAGAACTTTCAAAATCGATTTTCTCGACAATTTTTGAGAGTTGCATCGAATTGCTTGGCTGATTGTTATTCAAGTTCTGAACTTCACACGATGTTAAAGTAATTTTTCGACCCTCACCAAAGGCAGCAGCACTTTTGGGTTCTATCAAGGATGATTTGGAACTCCGGAAGGCCGGGGTTTACAAGATTCCATGTGAATGTGGCCTTTCGTACATTGGACAGACGACACGCACAGTCCAGGAAAGAGGCACGGAACACAAGATATATACCCGTCTTTTACAACCAAATAAATCGGCAGTGGCAGAGCACTGTATTGATACTGGACACTCCATGACATACGAAAACGTCAAAATTTTAGCTTCCACATCATCTTTCTGGGACTCAGTAGTGAAAGAAGCAATAGAAATTCGCTTGGGGACGAATTTAATTAACAGAGACAGTGGCATCAGTTTAGATAAATCATGGAATCCGGCAGTTTATTTAATAAATTTACAAAGACGCCGCCACAGCACAGATCATAATACATCGATTTCTCCGCAGTAATCGACCATGTAGCCACAGACATAATTTACACATACGTGTACTTCCTTGCCGCCGAGTAACGTCTTTGGCGCCTTGTTGTATCTGTGGCCGCATGCGCAGTAGCGCGGCCCGCGCGTTTATAAGCACGAAGCGCGTGCTGGAGCGCCAGTCTTCGACTCGTCTCTGAAGATTAGAAACGCATTAGAAACACTTTAACTGCAGAGAGGTCCAAATGAACACACGAACACAGACACACACACACACACACACACACACACACACACATATATATATATATATATATATATATATATATTTCTAAATCTATGGAATAAAACTACTGTGGTTATCAGTCCCTAGGCTTACAAACTACTTATAGTAACTTAAGAGCAACACACACATAACCATGCCCGAAGGCTTCGCAGTCCCTGACATTGCGCCATCCCTCGAGACAAACGTTACTTCTGTAACGTGCGACATAACGTTTTGTGATACTTCCTACATTCTTAATAGGGCCAGAAACTGTATTTATAGCACTCATATACCTATGTAAAATACTCTTTTTTCAGCCATGTGTCTTGCTGTTTCCCAAAATCTTTCAGTTTGAAGCTGTACTAAGTACATAGGATTGTTCTTTCAGGCTCCATTTTTCCTTAGCTTAAGATATTGTGGTTATTCCTATAAGGCACAATATTAATTGTTAATGTGTTTTCTTTGCCACAGACGCCGATGTGAAGTGGCTTGTGGCTTGCGTGCCCAACGATACAGATACCCTTACCGTAAGTGCAACCGGATTGGAGATGTATCTATGGAGATGCCTTTTCAGTAGTTGCATGGGCACCAGTCTGGATGATTGACTGAGCTGGCCTTGTAACATTAGATGGTGTGGCTTTGACACACAGTTACTGCGAAAGGCTGAAATCCAGGGGAAACTACAGCCGTTACTTGTCCCGAGGACATGCAGCTCTACTGTATGAAAATATGAGGATGGCATCCTCTAGGGTAAAATATTCCTGAGGTAAAATAGTACCCCATTCGGTCTCCGGGCGGGTACTACTCAGGAGGATGTCGCCATCAGGAAAGACAACACTGACATTCTACGAATCGGAGCGTGGAATGTTAGATCCCTTAATCGTGTAAGGAGGTTAGGAAATTTAAAAAGGGAAATGGATATGTTGAAGTTCTATATGGTCGGGATTAGTGAAATTCGGTGGAAAGCGGAAAAGGATTTCTGGTAAGGTAATTATAGTATTATAAATGCAAAATCAGTTGGGCGTATTACAGGAGTAGGTCTGATAATAAGAAAATGGGAATGCAGGTAAACTACTATGAGCAGTGAACGCATTATCGTACTCAAGATAGATAAGAAGCCAACACCAACCACAGTAGTACACGTTTATATGCCAACCAGCTCTGTCGTTGATGAGGGTATTTTGAAGAAATGTATGAGGAAGGTAAAGGAAATTATTCAGACAGTTAATGGAGAGGAAAACTTAATTTAATGCAGGACAGGAATTCCGTAGTAAGAAAAGGAAGGGAGAGAAAAATAGTAGGTGAATATGGGCTGGGGAAAAGGAATGAAAGAGGAAGCCGTTTGGCAGAATTTTGCACGGATCATAATTTAATCATATCAGATACTTGGTTTAAGAATCATGAAATAAGGTAGTATACGTGGAAGAGACCAAGAGACACTGGAAGGTACCAGATAGCTTTTTTAATGGTAAGACATAGATTTCGGAACGAGGTTTTATACTGTAACACCCAGCGTCAGATATAGACTATGACCGTATCTTATCGGTTATGAACTCGAGACTTAAGGGAAGAAATTGCAGAAAGGCTGGAAAATAAAGAGATGGGATCTGGATAAATTGAAAGAACCTAAAGTTCTTGAGAATTCCAGAGGAACCCTCGGACAGCAGTTGACAAAAACGGGGGAAAATAAAACGGTAGAAGTGGAATGGGTAGCATTGGGAGATGGAATAGTGAAGGCAGCAAAGGAACAAATAAGTAGAAATGCAAGACCTACAAAAATTCTTGGATATTACAAGAAATACTAAATGTAATTGACAAAAGGAGAAGATATAAAAATGCAGTAAATGAAGCTGGTAAGTGGAGTACAGATGACTAAGAATTCAGATTGGCAGGAAGTGTAAAATGGGTAAGCAAGAGCGGTTAGAAGGCAAATGCAAGTCTGTAGAAGAATGTATAAGTAGGGAAAAACTAGATACCGCCTACAGGGCCGCGGTCGAGTAGCCGAGCGGTCCAAGGCGCCTCGCTGCGGAGCGCGCGGTTGCTCGCCGTCGGAGGTTAGAGTCCTCCCTGGGGCGTGTGTGTGTGGGTGTGTGTGTGTTGTCCTTAGGATAGTTTACCTTAGTTTAAGTAGTTTGTAAGATACGGACTGATGACCACGCAGTTTGGTCCGATAGATTTACAAACATTTGATTTGAATCGCCTACTGGAAAATATAAGAGACTTTTGAAGACAAGAAAAGCAGCCATGCGAATATCAAGATCTCCGATGGAAAACCAGCTCAGAGCAAAGAAGGGAGAGCTGAAATCCGCGGCGGAGTGACCGAGCGCATTGAGGCGCAATGTTCCGATACGCGAGGCAGTTCCCCGTCGGGGGTTCGAATCCTCCCTCAGGCATGGATATTTGTATTGTCTTTAGTATAAGGTGGAATAGGAAATGAAATGCCTAGTAGTGGTACAGTGTACCCTCCGCCACGCATCTTACGGTGGATTGCAGAATATGTATGCAGATGTAGATAAGGTAGTTTATAAGTAGTTTGTAAGTTTAGGAATTGATGACCCCGCACAGTTAAGTCCTATAAGCTTAACAAACATTTGAACATTTTTGAAATCTGAAATATATTGAGGGGCTCTACAAGTAAATCTACATCTACATCTACATCTACATACATACTCCGCAATTCACCGTAAGGTGCGTGGCGGAGGGTACACTGTACCACTACTAGGCATTTCCTTTCCTATTCCACTCCCAAATTGAACGAGGAAAAAAAGAATGCCTATATGCCTCCGTACGAGCCCTAATTTCTCTTATCTTGTCTTCGTGATCTTTACGCGAAATGTAAGTAGGCGGCAGCAAGATCGTACTACACTCAGCTTCAAATTCCGGCCCTCTAAATTTACTTAACAGAAATTCGCGAAAAGAACGTCGTCTTTCTAAATGAATTTAGAGACAATATTGTAGGAACGGAATAGGAAGAAGACGAAGATGAAATGGAAGATATTATACCGAGAGATGAATTTGACAGTGCACTGATAGACCTAAGTCGGAACAACGTCCCTGGATCAGAAGACATTTCCTCATAGGTACTGCAGTATTTTGGAGAGCTAGCATTGACAAAACTATTTCACCTAGTGTGTAAGATGTATGAGACAGAAGTGCCCTCAGACTTTAAGTAAAATGTTATAATCCCAGTTCCAAAGAAAGAAGGTGCAGATACTGTGAAAATTATATAACTATCGGTTTATTAATTCATTGTTGAAAAATTTTAACATAAATTATTTGGAGAAGGATGGAAAAGCTGGTAGAAACTGAGCTCGGGCAAGATCAGTTTGGTTTAAAGAGAAATGTAGCGACACTTGATGTAATGCTCACTTTACGACTTATCTTAGAAGATTCATTAAAGGTATGTAAACCTACATTTGTAGCTTTTGTACGTTTGGAGAAAGCTTTCGACAATATTAATTGGAATATACTCGAACTCTCTCAAAATCTAAATTCAGCAGGGGTAAAATGTAGAGAACGGAAGGTTACTTACAGCTTCTACGAAAACCAGGCAGCAATTACTTTAAGAGCATGGAAGAAACGCAGTGGTTGGGAAGGAAATAAGACAGGTTTGTAGTCTTTCTCCGTTGTTATTTAATTTGTATATTGAGCAAACTGTGAAGGAAAGCAAGGGGTTTTTTGGAACTGTAATTTAAGTTCAGGGTGAAGAAATAAAAATATTTCGTTTTGCTGATGACATTGTAATTCTGTCGGAGACAGCAAAGGACCTAGGTGAACGGAATGGACAGTGTCTTTACAGTAGCATACAAGATTAACATTAACAGGAGCAAAACAAGGGCAATGGAATGCAGTCTAAGAAAATCAGGCGATGGTGAAGGAATTACACTAGGTAACGAAACAATAAAGATGAGTTCTGTTACTTAGGCAGTAAAATAACATATTATGGACGCAATACAGAGGATATAAAATGGGGGCTGGCAATGTGAACAAAAGAGTTTCTGAAAAAGAGAAATTTTTTAACATCGAATAATAATTTGAGCGTAAGGAAATCTTTTCTGTAGGCATTTGTGTGGAGTGTTGCCTTGTATGGCAGTGAAACATGGACCATAAATAGTTCTGACAGGAAGACGATAGAGGCTTTTGAAATGTGGTGCTACAGAAGAGTGCTGAAGATTAGGTGGGTAGATCGTGTAACTAACGAGGAAGTACTGATCAGTACTGGGGAGAAAAGGTATTTTAAGCATACCTTGACTAAAAGAAATATCTATTGGTACGACACATTCTTAGACATCGAAGAATCGTAAATTTAGCAGTGGAGGGAAGTGTGTTTGATAAAAATCGGAGATGGAGAGGTAGAGACGAGTAGAATAAGCAGATTAAAATGGATGTGAGTTGTCATTCGTATTAGAAGATAAAAAGGCTTGCGCAGGATAGAGTAGGCTGGAGAGCTGCATCAAATCAGTCTCCGGACTGAAGACCACAACAACAACAATGTTTTTGTCTTTTATTACTCTACCGTTATGTGAAATTAGTGAATTGTTTATCACATAGCGAAAACAACGAGTTAAAATAAGATATATGGCGAAATGAGGTTGAATAGAAACTACACCTTTGGGTACAGAAAGCAATGAAACCTATAGGATCCTACTAAAGGAAATACGGCTATGGCTTTGAAATAAATATATTCTGATGACAGTGCAAGACTAAAATGGAATAAAAATTAAACTTTCCCTAAATTCGACATTTCATTTCGAAATGGCATTCGTTATAAACAAAATTTAGTATCGTGCTGGTAATAATTAGATGGTCACTTTAGCTGAGATATTGGACCAGCATTCAAAAGGAATAGCGAACAAATAGTCCCGCGTAATTTTTTCTGGGTTTCTCTGTGTTCATAGTAGTACATTTAAGATGCCGTTTCTCATAAAGTGACCGTGGCAAATTTCCTCAACCATTCCCAGCTAGAACGTCCTCTCTAATGATCTCGTCGTCGAAGGGAAAAAATTTTCTTTCTTCAAGAGCATCTTCTTCTACTAGGTTTCTCTTTCACCACTCATCCCCTCATTACTGAAAGAGTGTCTCCTTTCTCTCGTTAACAGTATGAACCGGAAAGGTTAATCTGCATCTACAAATGTATTCTGCAAATCACATTTAATTTCCTACCATATGGTTTATCCGACTGCTTTCATAATGTTTTTCTACCGTTCCATTCTGTAATAGCGCGAGGGGGAAAAATCTAAATCTTTCCGTTTTAGATCTGATTTCTCTTATTTTATTATGATGACCATGTCTCCCTGTGTAGATGGGTGCTAACGAAATAAAAACTGCTGAGACGTTTTAAGTGCAGTGCACGCAGTTTCATTAGTAGAACTTTTGCATGTCTAAGTGTTTTGCTAATGAAACATAATCTTTGGTTCGCCTTCCCTGCGATATTTTCTTTATGTTGTCTGCAATTAAAGTTGTTCTTAATTGTATTTCCTAGGTATTTAGTTGGTTTTACGGCCTTCGTGTTTGACTGATTTAGATGTCATAGGCATTACTTGACATCTTTCATTATTGTTGGTCGACTGCCAATTTTTGCGCCATGCAGATGTTTTATCTTAATCGTTTTCCAAGTGCTGTTGATGTTTGGGTAAATTTACTAACCGATAAACGACAGTATGATCAGCGAACATTCTGAGAGAGAAATTTCTCCTAAATCGTTTGTAAAGATAAGAAACAGTAGGGGTCCTATGACACTTCCCTTAGGTCAGATATCACTTCCATTTTACTTGATGACTTTCCTTCAATTACTACATACTCTACCTTTCAGACAGGAAATCATGAATCAAATCGCACAACTGAGGCGATATTCTATAAGAACGCAATTTCATTAGAAGCCGCTTCTGAGGTACAGCGTCAACAGCCTTCAGAAAATATGTAATCGGTTTGAGATCACTTCTCGATGGCATTCATCACTTCACGAGACTAAAGATCTATCTATGTTTCGCTAGAACGATGCTCTCTGATTCCGTATTGACTATGAGTAAAGTGGTCGTTTTCTTCGAGGTAGTTCACAATATTCGAAAACAATATATATTCCAAAATTATACTGTAAACCGACGTTAATATTTTGCGCGGGGTCGGCACTATGACTATCCGGTCCGCTAGCCATATGCTAAAGCTAAAGGTACGCGAATTTTTCATCCGCATAGCTACAGCAGATACAGAACTATTCTTTCACAGTGTGTCTCGCACGTGAAATAGTTAACATTGTAGTTTTGCATGAACAATGAGTTTCGTTATGGATATTATCGCCCTAACTGTTAGGTTACGACACCCGCAGTTCACCTCATGTACTCCGAAACTCCCGTGTACTGTGGAGAATTTTTTTACTAACAGGAGCGATTTCTTCTCTGTTGTGTATGGAGCTAAGTTTGTGTTAGCCCCAACTTGTGTTATTTTACGCTCATTATCCTTTCTCGAGGTATTAACACAATTAACAACGGAAACTAACAGCATAAATGTATACGATAATAAATGCAAAAAGGTTGTAACAAACTTCTGTCACCAAGTGAGAAGCCACTTACTTGAGCATGAAATTTTGTCCTAAATTGTACAAATATTTTTGAAATATAAACATTTCAATTAAATCCTCACCTAACTGGGTTCAAATTTCACACGCCGTGGATCGTTACGGAATGTGGTTACATCCAGATTTACACATCACCACAATTTCCTGCTACGGTAAAACATCTAACGTTTCAGTATGGTCAACGATGAATTAAGCGGCCACGGCAAGTGCCTTGGTCTTTAATATCACGAGACCTAATTCACATGGATTATCCTGTTTCGGATATTTTTTGAAGAGGAGTGTACAGCACTATTGATACGCTAAAGACCTGAAGTTGTTAGTTGCACAGTGTTGTCAAGTTTTACGAAATGGTTTGTTGATATTTGAAATAATAATTATTTTACTGCAGAAGACAAGTGTAGAATTTCATGCAAATACGAAGACAACGAGAGGAACACCTCCTTTTGCAGGTAACTGTTACCTGTTCATGTTAAACACAGATGAAATCTGAGCACAATTACGTGGATGCTTCGTACAAAATTCAGATATTAAATTCGTTTGTAACGAACGGGACAATATCTAATACTGAAGCCTGTTGCGATTCGTAACATTGCATTGTTCAGAACGATATGTTTGCGGAGCCATGATAACCTGAACGTTTTTATCCCGTTCTGATACACTGTTACCCTGTCAGTTTTACCTATTATTGTGATACAACTGCGTAATCATGTAGCAGAATTTTCATACAGTGTTGCTCTACAATGAATTTTCCAATGAGTTCCCAGGTAACAAAAGAGCTTATCATCCTAAGTTACATAACTTTCCTATGCGTCTATTACACTCTCATGTGTACTTAATGACTGTTCTGCAATACAATTGATTGT